>VZTU01007188.1:39025-150595 GCA_013400835.1 Zapornia atra
GGATGCTAAAGACAACCATTTCTAGTACCAAAACATATGTAAAGCATTTTGAGTCCCAGAAGAAAGACTTATGTGATCAATTTTACTTTATTTCTTTTTACATTGTTCAGCCAGCTGAACTGTAAAATATTATATTGTACTCTGTGTAAGCAGATGATGAGTTAGTACAGAACACTGGGATTCACAACCTCGTTGAAAGAGATTTTCTAATTAAATACCAACGTGCATTATAATTTACAGCTTTGCTTTTTTTGCTTTAAATATATACATATTGATTTTGTATATATATATATATATATATATTCTATAATGTCAAAATAGCAATCACGAATGTCTTATTTTGCCCCAGATCCTTTGCTAAAAGAGCTGTGAATTTAAATTCTTGTTGAAATAAAAGACCTCTCAAGAAACAAATCTGCATTCCATGCAAATTACAACAGAAAACTAAAATCTCATTTTAGAGGCATCTGAAATTACTGTTTATATACATAATAGTTATACTTTGTATATCTTCATGCAAAGTAGGGGCTTGTATTTTTTCTCACAGGTATGTGCATGTATAAGTAGCTTGCAGCCTAAACAGAAAGGACGGAATTTTTAAGAAGTAACAGCCAGTAGAAGGAACAATGTTACAAAAAAGATGAGAAGGATCATGAATCTCACCATGGACAAATAAGGGACAAATTGCTGAAAAATATGCGGCAATATAGAGAGCAATAGCTGTCGCTCAGGGAAAACACCAAAACAGCACTTTAAATATGGCTAGTATCTGTAATATTTCATTAAAAGAACAGTAAAACAAATTCTCATGGAAGCTAACTGAAAAAGGTCAGTTTCAGACACTTTATTGTTAATAAGAAATGGATGTTGATTTACATCTATAGAGCAGTGATGCGTTTCCTACATCTCTCCAGAGCATGTGCTTCAGGAAAGAAAACCAAGGATAGCATCATATGACAACACACATGGAACACACAAATCTACCTGTCTGGTAGTTTTTATTTCATTTTTCCTTCTTAAAAAACAGTAAGAACATACAATAAGTAACAGAAAAATCAAAAGGAAAGAAAAAATAAATCCAGAACATGTTCAACAGGGCTTCAAGGAGGACAACCTATTTTTAATTTTAAAAATCTCCTTCTAAAAGCATCTACATATATCTTACCATCCATGGAGTTAGTATGGAGTCACCAGAACTTTTCAAGCAGAAGAAAAATTAAAAAATAAGAAAACACAGATTTACATTTATAACAGATTTAGACTCTCCTTGTGGTGTCACATTCAGACAGCACAGATGGCTTCATCCCTTCAATTTAGCAGCATAGGGTTTTTTTATTGTAGTTTCCCCTAAACTTACCAAGTTAAAACAAAACACCTTCACATTTTTTACTGGGGGCACAAATCACCCCTATTTTAAACTGTCTTGAAATGGGTGGGAAGCAACCGTGACTAGTGGAGCTGACTCAAAACTTAGGACCATACTATTCTACCTTGCACAACACTTGAGTTATTTTACAAATTAATGTCAGGACTTTGGCTATTAGGACGATATCGTCCTCTGTTAACCTGTCTTGCTCATACGAAGCACCTGGAGACAGGTGATCAATAGAGAGCATAGCAGTGTGTGGGGATAGGTACCCTGCTGTTCCTTTCCTCTAGTGAATGAAAATTGTTGGAACATTAACAGAGTTATAGGAAGCAGGGAGAGGAAGGCAAGGGTGTATTAAAAACTGTGTGAAGACAGTTCCATTTTATTAACATTTAGTTTTTATAAGTCTCCACCTTTACCTTCAAATGACCATATTCTCACTTCTAAATGCTTCAGGGGCACATATTTATAAAGGCAAAACAAAATGAAACTCACAGTCATATAATTGCCTGGCAGAACATGAAGAACCTCATCCAAGACTAATGTGGGCTTGAAATGTGAATTTTCATGGAGGTGGTGGAACAGCTCGTCTCAGTAATTGCAGGGCTATGTGAACTTGCACATGTCTCACAGGGAAAATTGCCTGTAATACCACTTTTTTCTTCTTTTCTCCTGTTTTTCAGGATCACACATTTCAGCATCACCATATGTTACTTAGCCACAATAAATCCTCTTCACTCAGGGGTTTATGTGTTCTGGGTACTTTGGACTCCTCGGTCACTCTGAAAGCCAAGGCGCCCACACCAAAGATCGAAGAGAAGGGAGCTTTAAATTGCACTGTAGAGTCCAAATCTATCATAAAGCTTTCACAGTCTCCTGGCCATTAATTTGGTGTGGACAAGTGGGATATTAATATACTACACTTGCTCTGTTTAACTGTGAAGCCATTAGATGAGTCCCTGTGTCCTAACAAGCTAATAAAAATAAAATGCTTGCAGTCTATCAGTAAGAGACAAGGTCAGTTGCATGTCTCTTTTTCTTGCCAGTAGTTTTCAGAAGATCATGTTATCTAATAAACTCTTAACCCTTCATACAAATACACACAAGCATCTTCTGAGGAGTTCAGCTATCCAGTGCATCTGTACTCTATATTTTGTCTTCCAGATTAGGATAATGTCAAAGGAGAAAATATAAGATTGCTGCTGAATATTTGTGCATTATTTCTCCTCAATAGTGAAAATTTGCATCATTTGTGGAGACATTAATTTTGACTAAGGGAGAAAAACAGAACAAGGTGTTAAAAAGCAGAAAAGGGAATTGTTAATAAATGAATCAACCTTGAATTACTTCCTTTTTTCTTCCTTCCCTCCAGGTCACCAGACCTCATCACATAAATAATTACTGTTTTCCATCGTATTCATTTATTATTATTGTGATGCAGTGCCCAAGTGCATTGCTTGTTTCCAAGTCTTCTATAGCTTTTATCTGTGCTTTATGTTATCATGAATGACAAGTCATAGTCCCTTCAGCGGTACAGGCCCATGGAAAATCCAAGGTGAACTGCAGTTCCTATTTTTCACTGTGAAAAAAATATTGACATAACTTAAGAATTTTTTCACTTAGCAATCTTGCATAATCAGTTTGGCTTATATTCATTATTTCTTACTTTTTTACAAGTACACTGTGAAGAAAAATGTTAGACTGCGATTTGTTCTCAAAGCAGTCACAGTGGCTATTTGCTATTCATAATTAAAGGCTAATAATTAGTTACCTAAATGGCATGGCATTATTTCTGCTTCCAGCTTGGAAGTCTAAATCATAATAACCAGAGGCAAATCCTTTTTTGGGTCCTAACAATTTCCATACAAGCATGCTTACCAGTACAATGACTACTTTGTGTTAATAATAAAATGAGTATTTTCTTGCTTAACCATGAGTGCACCTCATGATGGTATTCATGTCAGTAAGCAAAGCCTGTTTGTTCACAGTAAGCTTTCCTGTGACTACAACATTCCTACAAAAAAAATGCTGTAAACATCGGAGAAGCGACTTTGTGGCTTACTGGCAAAATATTTGTTCTCACTGGGCAAACAGTGCTACGTCATTCACACCAGAGAACTGGGAGTGAAAAGATTTCCTTTCAGGAGAGCAGGCAGCAGCCCATTGCCATCCTTTCCCCAGTCCCTGGAGCAGGGTCTGCTGCAGCACTGGATGTGCACAGGGACAGAGAGCAGCTGTCCATCCTGTCACAGTGAATGGGTTTTGGGAGTTACCCCAAACAATATTCCCCTCTCCTTCCTGGCCAGACAGAGCTTGTGCCTTTACCAAATCAATCCCCAGGATGCCTGGTGGAATTTGGAGCACCGGGGTTATTTTGACAGAGCCATGTGACCCTAAACACAGTTATAACCAAGTCAGGCTGTATGAGACCTTTATCTGTTACTACTGCATTTTTTCAATGGTGTCAGGACACTTGTAGGACTCCCTGACCCTCACAGTCTCCCCCAACCTGCCCATGGCCAAGGGCCCTATCTCAGCCTCCCCAGGGCCATTGGTTCCTACCCCAGAAATGCTGCAGCATGGCTGGTCTCCAGCTCCCCACAGCTCTGCCATGCCTGGTTGTGGGTCCTGCTGAGCCCGTGTCCCAGTCTTGTCCCCAGAGAGATTCCCGGTGCCCAGGTTTGGTGCTGCCCTGGTGCTCCCAAGCTGCCCTGCTCCTGGCTGAGTAGTAGGACAGGCCCAGGCTTCATCACTGTGGTCCCACGGTGCTACTGATCTCCATGGCCCCATGACGGGTGAGGACATTAAATTTGGTTGTTGTAAGGCCATGGAAAAGGACTTGGCTTAGTTGAGTTAGGTCAACTTTTGTTAGCATTCCGTCACATATTTAAACAAGCTTAAAAGCTAATGTTGGCAGAAGAAAAAAAAACCCTCAAAAAACCCCCAAGCAAATAAAAATCAAAGCAGCATGTACATCACTGGTATTATGAGCACTGGGATAGGCGTGCTGGATCCCAACCCAACATCACCCATGTCAGTAACTTCCAACAGCAAAGGGGGATCTGTCAGATCCCCTTTCCCTCCTGACTGCCTCATATTGCCACCTTCTGAACTGTTCAGAAGGCTGCCCACAGCCATCCACATTTGCACAGGTAAGTGTCCTGAAATGTTTCAGAAGTGTGTAACCAGAAGGCAAATTTCATTGTTTCAAGTGAAAATGTGATTCTCTGTCTCCTGCCTTCCCTTCCCCTCTGTGAAAAGCAATTCAGTGGGAAAATAACCAAATCTTCCTTTAATGATCTCCCTTAAGAACAGTAAATGGAAGTATTTCTAACTTCTGCCTGAGACAGATGCAAAGAGAAGAAAAACACCCCTAGAAATGGGAGATGAAGCAAATACTCCATACCCACATGCATGACGAATGACCACAAAACTCACCTGAGACTCAACCTGATTTTGAGATAGCTTGTCAGTGACCTGTGGGTGGATGTAGGAAGAACGATTGCATTATTTCTTTATAAATCATATTGAACCTGCAAAAAGTACATTATGCTTTTCTGAACAAAGCCCATCATTAAAGGAGTAGCTAAAAAAATAGTGCAAGAACGAGGAAGACTCCACACAAATCAGTCCTTAAACTAGTTGTTCCCACACTTGAAGTGGCAGCTTCTGACAATGATTAATACATATATATATTCTAAGGACACATAACATATGACAGCTGTCCTGTTCTGACATTTAGAACCAGATGCTCAAACAGCCCACAACAGAGAAACTTTCAATGTGATAAAGACCATTTAGGATCACTTTATTCCATTACCACAGAAAAGTGTTATTAGCAACTCAATACTCTGTCCTAATACTTCACCTGCATCAGACCACCGTGTTTCTTATGAAGCAACACACGTAAGGTCCCCCACCATCTTTTTCCTTCAGCTATTTGCACTTATTAGCCATCAGACTATGATTTTTCCTGTTTAGCTCACTGTGTAAAGTGGTGTGTGTGTTTTATTGAAAATACACTCCTGTTGTTTTCCTGATCTTTAAAGGAAAATCCTGGTAGAACCAAAAAATATGACCCAGGCTTGTTCCAAAAGCCTGTAGGTTTTTGGAACTGTAGGTTTACTTCATACTCCCCTTAATGGGAAAATATGGTTAATTTTAAACTTTCTTTTTAACAAATATAATGGGCCAAAACATTAATGAAAGAAGATGGAAGTGAAGTACATATACCACAGCAGATCAGATCGTTTCCCAGAGAGTGGCCTGATCCTGATTTCATGAGAGATGTTATATTGAGAGAGAAAAATGTACAAGAGTAAGATAAAATCCATTAGAAATAGTTCATCTCACCATCTGGACAGAGATGTTTTCCCTGGTTCACTGGTCCCCAATACTGCAAAATATTCTGCTGTCAAACTCCGCTCCCAGAACTTCCCAAACTACTTCAGTAACAGTTTGCTTAAGACCTATTCAGGTTTCAGTGTCAATGTCCAGCACTAGGTTAGAGGAAAGAGAAAAAATGCATGGGTACAAACAGAAAGGGGAATGAAATAAAAGAAAACCCCAAACAGAGGAAAATGACAGCAGAAGCCACCAACAATATTGAGACTTAGTATAGCTACTGAAGTAAATACGTGTAAGGGTAGGGTTATCTAGGAACAAAGGGAAATAGCACGTTCCCCTTATTAGAAAAATATGTCAAAGCTTTGAGTGCAGATACTTGCAAAGTAAGAATTTAATATTTTTTGGCTAGTAACTTGTATAACTCTTAGCAGTAACGTGAAATTTTCAGCCTCCCCTATCTCCTAAGCCTTCCCCAGTTTGGGCCATCTTTCACGACGTAACTATATTTGGGATATAAACACTCCAAGAGGTTGGCTGAACAAAAATAAACTGAAAATTAATGGAATCAAACATAATAAGAGCAAAACCCTGCCAGATTTCTTTGCCTTACATTTCTGGGCAATGGAAAAGCACAAGGAAATTTTAAAGCATAGTTTCAAATTTTTGTGTGATCATCTAAAACTCTGATGTGAGGAACGGAGACAATCTGGGATCACTTTTGGAGCTGCAAACTCCCTGTCCACTTTCACCTATTTGCTCTCACTTTTTCATCTACAGAAACAGAGCAGAGAAGAAAATGTAATCTTTGGAAAGGATCCTGTTATGGAAGCTGCTGTCCTTCATTTCAGAGATATGCTCGTATCATTGTTACGATGCTTTCGTTGTTCATAGTACAATGTCTTGCTATATATTTTTTTCATTAACATGCCCAGGATTTTTGTGAAAAAGTCAGGCAATGGCTGTAAGTACTGTTATTCTTGTTTTACAGAGGGGAGATGAAGACTGAAGTCTAAAATAATTTGATCCTGGCTGTATACTGAGGTGGTGCTAAAGCCAGAATTTAGAACTCAGTCTCTTATAATACCAAGTTCCTTTCTTCAGTGTTATTTCTTCCCAGTGTCTCTCCCAAAGATACAAGAAAGTAGCAACAAGAGTGCACAAGAACTACTTCATTCCCTTGGCTCCTTGCAACTCAACTGTCTTCTAACATGTAAAAATGACACACACTCTTTGAAGACAATATACCTGCCAACTATGAAAGGAATTTGAGTCGTCTAATCACAAAATTTGCACTTATTTGATTATTTCTCTGAAACCAACGAAGCGTGCTTTGATTAACCATGTTTGAGGATAGATCAAAAATGGCTAAGAGATTTTTGACAGAATTATCCAACTCAATTATGTCATACACAGGGATAAAACTAAACCAATGTCAGACCTAAAGAGAATTATTCTGAGTTAAACTTAACTGAAAAAAAAATGAAGCTTGTAATGAAAATGTAAATCTATGATAGTCTAATAGGGTATTAAATGCTGCTTATTGACTGCCTCTTTAATGTTATTATACAGCAACATAGCATATGACTCTGTACACGTGTTGTAATAATAATTTTATCACTTGGCAGCCATACAAATTAATAAACTTTCCAGTGTGCTGTGGGCCTGTCTGTCATATCAGGAAAAAAGAAGACAGTCATGAAGAAAGAGGGTGGAAAACAGTGAGATTGTAGGTGAGGGGAACAGCTGTGTACTTCTGGTGGAAAAGCTGGAACATAGGCTGCAGGATCCCCCTCCACATTCTGGAGAACTTCTCCAGTCTCCAACAAACTCATCCTGTAATTGAGACCACAAGGAAACAGGCAAAGAATTGCTTGAGGTGTCCTTTTTTTTGGTTCAGATTTGAGTCCCATAATACCTTCCTTTCGTCTTGACAGTACAACATGCTGTATCCACAACATTCACTAGTGCAATCCCATTGACTCTGTTGTACATTTGCCTCAGCCCAAATGATCACTTCTTCTCCTTTATTTAGCATTAATATTCTTTTTGCTTTTTCTCTGTAGAAGTTGGAATATGACTGGGTATGAGTCTTGGCATATCTTCTATGCTGCTCAGGTGCTGGTACTGCTCTCATCAATAGAGTGCTTGAACTTCTTCCAGAAGTGCCCCCTGCCCTTCTTTTGAGTAACTCAATAGTCATTAATGTTTAATGGCTAGAGGAATGGGTGAGAGATAAAAGACAGAGAAGCATGTGCAGCAGATTTTGCTCTGCAGAGAAACCTGGTGACCCTTACTGTGTCTCTGTTTTGTAGGGTTTTTTTTTCACAATGCAACCAGGAAGCTGGCTGAATCCTACTTAGTGCAAGTGATGGTGACTTAGGATAAAGCAAAATAAAACTGAAAATTATTATACAGAATTCCCTAATTGTTCCCAAATATTCATCATTTAGGCACTAAAGTTTTCTCTAAAGAAGATTAAACTTATGACGAGTTCATTTTCAACACAGTGATACAATGTAACAGTCTAAATTTAAGGCAAGTATATTTTATTCGGTTTCCTCCTGGCGTGGCCAGAATAGCATGCCTTCAGGACTTTCAGACTGACTTTCAGGTTGCCCTTGCCTGCTAGGGAAACCTTTAAAATTTAAAAGGAAAAAAAAATCATTTGTACTTTCTGCAAGCTGAGGGAAGAAATCCTACTTGGTGTGATTTGCTATAATGATAAATTTATCAGAAGCTGTTCATTTTACCTGCTGCAGAACTGCTCTTTGATGGCATTAATCTGCAGTAATGATTACAGGAAAGTAATTCAAAGCTGTTCAAAGGCAAAGGTGACATGATGCTTTCCATCTCTTTTCTGAATGCTGCCTCAGATTCTTCAATAAATTACAGGTGGAGAGAGAGAAAAGATGGGCTATACTCAGCTGAATATTTCTGGGAATCTGGAAACATGGAGCAATGAGACCAATACATAGACAACATTTTCAATAAAAAGAGTTGAAGATTTCAGGTAGACCTTTTACAGTGAAAGGCATCAGAGTAAAAAGTTTTGGGAATGTTCAATACTATATGTTTTACATTAACCATCAGTGAAGATGAACAACAAATTAAGAGTAACTTAATGCTTCATAATATTTCAGGTGAGGTGGAGTCATGGTATGTTTTCAAAATGAGAAGAGATTCTCAGAATGGTTGCAAGAGACCTCTAGAGCTAAGCTAGTCAGATCTTTGAAGAGGACTTCTTGGCTACTGAGAGACCAAATTGCATAGGTTTTACCTAGCTGTGTATGAAAACACCCATGGATGGAGAGTCTATGACTTCTTTGGTGACATGGCACAAAGCAGCCCTTCATATTTCCATAATGCTTTTCCTTCTATCCAGACTGAATCTTACAAGCTGCAAACTCTGGTCATTGTCTTTTGGTTTACTGTCCTTGTTTTACCAAATGATTTTTCAAGTTATTAGAAACCAATGCAATATTACTCCCTCCTTCCCACTCCTTCTGTGTTGATGATGTCTCCTGAATTGTGTGAGATCATAGGATTACCTAACAATGTTATCAGTCAGTCAGTGGTCAGTTAACTGTCATTTTATGGCCTAGCTCAGGTGCAGTGCTCTAAAAGGAGACATTATATAACCACTGGGAAAATTAGGATTGTGGTAAATGTTATACCCACGTGAAAATCCTTTTGGAACACCGTTAGGTGACTCAAGAAGCCAGTTTTTCTGTCTACAGAGGCATTTGGGAAGTATTGAAAGTCAGTCCTGAGATACTACACTGTCTGCACCCACACCACCAGCCCTTGAAACAGCCCTAGAAGGACCTGTCCATGTTCATGCTCTTTCTAGTGCTGAGAGAGATGCCGCAACCCCGACTGATCACCCAGCAAGGCCATAGAGAAATTCACACTCCATTCATCTCCCATGCTGCTCCTATATACCACATAGCAACGGTCACACTCGTGTCACCATCTGGTCTCAAGCATCCATCTCATGGCCTGGCTATGTGTCAATCAGCTACAAGTAGCCAGGAAGAGACTTCAAGGACAGTCAGCTGGGGTTCACACATAGCCTGAAAGACCCAAACGCAATTATCGCAATATGAAGCCTGGCAGTGATACTTACACTGATATTGTTATTAACAGAAGTCATCCCCCATCTCATCTCACTTATCACTGTGCTCTGCCATCTACCAGTACCACATGAAGGACAACAAATGATCACTGAAAACAGCAGCCAGCCCTCCAGCTTACGCCATTTCTGCCCCTTGGCTAACAGCTCCCATTGCCTGTAATTCCTACTCTGCAGGGCAGGCCTGTGCTTGCAGGGGAAGCTGAAGGGTAGGAAATGGTTGCACTTAGCCACATCAAGCCCTTAGTTTGCTCTGCTCTTCTATGGGACTTGGGAGGATGGAAAGTAGAAATGAAGGGTCTAGCCCCCGTTGACAAGACAAATAATCAAGTAAAGGAAATTTGATTTTCTTTTTAATGTAGTTCAGCCCAAATCTGCTCTAGCTTTTTTCCCAGGTAAGGACACATGAAGGAGGATCCTTTGCCACAACCACTGTAAGGACAGTACAGTACTCTCACAGCATCGTGACCACAGTTATAGAAAAACACTAATGCCCTTTGCATAGCAGAATTTATTTTCTGGGCCACTGTACCCTATTCTGCAACAGTCAGTTAACTCCTGGATGAAACACAAGTCAAAACTGGCTGCTTATTGAGCCAAGAACACCAATAAAACCCATTGCAGCTGTGTTTCTTAAAATTAAAACTCAGACTAGCATTTTTCTGTGGCATCTGTACTAGGCCTTGTGAAAGCAGAACTTGACAATGCTCAACAGACTGTGATTCTGGTCAAGTAGGAAACCAGGAATTATCTTTCAGTTAAACATTAAACTGTCTCATCCAAAAAAATATCCAGAGAAAACCATGCTGTACAATGAATATTTATGTTCACATAAGTGATAGAGACTAGGAGTGAGCTCAACTTTTCTCTACCATCTTTTCTGAGTCATGATCCTGTATCTGAAGACTAAATGTAGGTTGAGAATCGTCACCTCACAGATAAGGATGTGTAGAGATTAAAAAATACATCAATGTCAACTGCCTGCCATGTAAACTCTCCTGTGTATTTGTTTGAAATTATTGTCTCCTGTCTTCCTCTTCTGACAAGGTCAAATTTTAGACTTTGACTTGTATTGACCTAAGAAAGTACAGGGTGATGGGGATAAGACAGGGCTCCCTTTGCAGAAGGATGAAACAATGGTCAGGGACATTCAGGCATCTATGAGCTGTAAAGATCAATATGGAGTTAGTAAAAGATCCTTCAAAACTTTCTAACATGCACCTTGAGAAATAAAGAATATAGTTTCTGGGGCAGAAGGATGGCACTAGGAAAACTGCTGAGAAGCTGTAATTTCTCTTCTTTACTGTGTTTCTGCTTAACCCACCTGGCAATGGTTCCATTGACTAACTTTCTTGGATGCTTTAGTCACAGCTTTGTCCAACTCATGGCATATGCAGCACTATAGTAATGGGTATTTGGTGAAGCTCCTTCCAGAGTTAAAAAGAGAGCGATGTGTATTCAGCTTGTGATCATTACTCATCTGTCTCCATCTGTTTCTACAGGAGGTTCTACAAAAGCACCCACCAGCCCAGTGACATCTGACCAAGAATTCTCATGGAACAATCAAAACAGAAGTGGGTACATGAAGATGCACATTGCTTTGCAGAAGGGTGTTGCCTTCTGCAGGTGGCTGCTGTATCTGGTCTCCACTTGCAGTTGTCTCATTAAATACATTTCAGTGACACTCTTCTATATACACACAGTGCCTTATCCTATTGTATGGTGTTCTAAGGGTAACCTTTCAGAGGCACCATGTTGCTCTAGTGGTACATAGAAGCTTAGAGAAACTGATGTTGAGTATGTTGCCCAGCAGGGTTAGCACTAGATCTTTAAGGTCGCTTCCAAAACCCAAAGCATTCTATGGTTTGTGAAATATGCACTGGGTATGGTAGGATCTTGGTGCTGGGACATGGCAGGAGGGTGTGCTGACAGGGATTATCTTCAGTGTCCTTCTAGAATAAGTGCAGGCAAGCATGGTACCTCTAGTACAGGTAAAAATGGAGCAGCCTTGGAGGGATGATTAGCAGCTGAGTATTGTCTTTTTTTTGTCTATGTGCAAGCAGCCTGGGTGTTGTAGCACAGCTGTAATTGACATTTGCTGTATGACCACCAGCTGGAATAACATCAACTTGCTCCTGAAGCCATTCTTGGAGTTTGACATTGCAAGTAGCCAGCACGTTTGTCTTTGAGTATGCCTAGAATGTCTTGACCAATACAGTCACAGCAAATGAGAATATAGGATTTGATTATTTCATTACTATGTGTTGTTCTTTGATTCTGGTGAAGTAGTCTAAAAGAAAAAACAAAACCAAACAAAAGAACAAACCCACCCTCACCCCACCCCCCAAGATTTTATCTGCAGTGATACTGAACAAGCACAGTTAAAAATTAATCCAAGGGGAGAAGTATTTACCAATGTTCATCAACAGTAAAAATCTTCTCTGCTATAAATGTCAGAGAAGGCAGGCTTAAGTAAATGCCAAATGTTTTTGAAAATCATGTCCTAAAGATTTTCTTTCAGCCTGTAAGAAAATATATTCTTCCATTAGCTTACAACACTAAGGATAGGCTTGTAAAGCAGCGAAAAGCTGAGGGGAAAAAAAAAAAAGAAAAAAAAGACCAACCTAATTAAGCCACAAAGACTCAAAAGGTAAGATATCAAATTTTATACAATAGGTACATGAACTGTTTCCATTAATGACTAGAAGGGAAAACGTGAAGCCTATTTTCAGAGATTAGAACAATTTTGGTAGGGAACTGGTCTGAAATACTGTGGCAAAAGAAAATGGTAGTTCTTATTTTTTTCCTAATGTGTCTTGAGAATTTACAATACTTGGAGAACAATGTGTCTGTTTTGCTACACAGCTACCTACAAGCATGCCAGGAAACTCTAGAAAGAAGGAATCAGAGCGTTGACTGGAGCCAGTGGTTAAAATATAGAACAATTACTAGCTCACCATCACAGTTTGACAGTCCACATTTCTTCACAGAACTAAACCTGGTAGCAATGCCTAGCTTTTCTGCAGTAGTTCTCATCAGAAGATCTCAAAGTATCATTGATAGCAGCTATTACAGCTCAGCTACACGCATCCCTGACAGCATACCTCTGACTGTCCATATTATCCTGGCCTAGGAGAAGCACTGAGACACTGTGTAGCATCACATGCAGCTGCTACTCGCATCCCTTGCACATCACACTCCAAGACACCCAAGGGAACTAAAATGTGTCCTGAAGAAAATGGTGTCAAAATGTCATCAGGCCCATATCACTGCAGGCTTTATAACACTGGAGGCACACCAGGACTGGAGACCTCCCTTACTCAGGGGCACACTCAATGGTAATGTTATGCTGATTCTGAGACCTCATAATGATCCCATCTTAGTAAAGAAAGGTTGCTGCAATGGCTTGATATGATAATCAGCAGTAGATCCATATTGTCCCAAAAGTTTGATATGACTGTCTACAGGGACAAATGAGAAGCTGAAAATGGATGTTGTTAGGAGATTTTATGTCTGTATTTATTTATTTATTAATAAAGCCCAAAGGATTGAGGTGGAAAGGAGGAGTAGTATTTTCGTTCAGGTTTTGATTTTATCTTCTGTATGGCTGGATAGCTGGACAATTTAAAAAAAAACTCAGAGATGGGTATGGTCCAAAGTCCAGGCTCAAGAAACTGTAGAGCAGAAATTCAAGGAGGCCATGTCTTTGTTTATTGCAGTTCTTCAAACACATGTTCATGCTGAAAAAGCACCTTTCTTTCCTGCTTTGAAGGCATAGGTCAGACCATAGCAGGTCTTTCTCTCTCCTAGTGACCACTGCCAGGAAAAAGCTTCTAGGCATATCTAATCTCAAAAGACACTAAGATCACAACCTTGGAATACTGAAACATGACTATTCATATTGCGTAATTTGGCACATGCTCCCTGCAAGCCTGCTCCTGCCAGTTCTCCATGCAGTACCCAGGAACTATTTGGGTAGTTGCATGTGGCATTCATGCATGTGGTGGGGTGCAAAATGAAGTCTTTTTGAGTACTTTAGGTTCTGTAGATGGGAGCTATGTCAAGCCATTTGCCCTATGAGCCAGAGAACAGGCCTATTTTATCTTCAGCAACAGACATAGCCTGAAAGCCCGAGATGACCATATTAACCGTGTTACCCATCTCTGAGAAGAGAGGCCTGTTGCACATGAGTATCAATGACATTAGAGAGAAAGAAGCGTTTCCATGTATGTGAATGTTTTCCCTGGTTTTCTGCACTCCCAGTGGGAAAGAAATAAAGGGAATAATTATTTGCCATCTTGGAGGTCTACCTCCTTACCAGTGAGTAAATCAGCTGAAAACAAAAAGTCACAGGCACAGCAGGCGATTACTGTACAATGACTGGAAACTCATTGACTGGATTCTGTAGCTGACTCAGTAGCTTGAAATAGAAATTAGTTTTAACAGCAAAAGAATCACAAAGCGCTCCTATAATCAGGGAGTTCGCAACATTTTCATCCATGGGTGTGGTAGGGTTCACATTCCTTGCTTGAACATCCATAGAAATCCTTCTGATTTTGTCTGTTCATAGAGAAATGATAGGAAAGCATCAGAGAAAGTACTTTTCTGGACAATCCTGAAAAAGGTAGAGAGAGGGCAGTACACAAAACCAATGAGACTTCAGGAGTGCAGGAGGTGGGCACATCTGTTTTGCCACATAATACTTGATGCTAGTAAAGGGTGAAAAAAATGTGGTTATGTCTGTTCCCTCCTCTATCTGATCTTTATAACACAGGGGACAGAATTTCTCAAGTAATTCTTCCACTGAACTTACATACTTTGGGTGAACAAGAGAACTGCTTTTTTGGAGATGACATCCTATCTTGATTTAAGGGTACTGAGTAAATGAGATCAAATTTCTCTGCCTAACCTTCTCTGTGTTAAGCTAAACACATAGGCCTTTTTAGCACCGAGCTTGAAGACCCATGTTCCAGAAACAGAAAACTACTTGTAAACACTCTCTTGTGTTGTGTTTATATGTGCTTCTCTTTACTTATTTTCCTAAGTGTGGACTCCGTAGGTTATACAGTATACCACAGTCTGCAATGGTTCCATTATTGCAGTAACAGTAACTTTTCCACTCCTACTCACAGTCCCCTGATTGAGCAACCACAGGCACTGTTTCTGCTGTGAGCCACCACGAACCCATGTTCAGCTACAGCCCCCTACAGCCACCAGGTTCTTTTCTAGCCCGTCCTTTCCAAAACACGGTATAACACCCTATAAATTATTGATTACAAACAGCAGGAATCTATGTTTGCTCACACGCTTTATCACTAAAAGTGTCCAGCTTGCTTCATAGAACTGGCTTGTTATTCACAAGGTTTTTTGTGAATTAAAGCAAGAATTTTCAGGATCTCCCCCCAGGTACAAGTCAGGAAAAGCTCTCCTGATATCCGTCCTAATTCTTAGCTGATACGGATCTCTCAGAAGTGAATCAGGATTAAGTATCCTCGAGTAAGGCATCTTGAGCCAAGTTGCAATACATATGTACATAAATGTATTATGAGAATTAACTTTATCTCAATAAACACCACTCAAATGTTGTGATATTTGAAGCACACATTTCTTTGGTTTACCCTTGTGCAATAATAGACTCTTGTATCTGCACTAAGGGCTGCTCTGCTGGATGTCTTTACACTACATCAGTTTTTCTTCAGTTTAGTTCCACACATAAAATCCTCACAGAGACAGACATTTGTGTGTTTGCCCAAACCATCATTAGGCATTCTGAAACTGAGTGGGAAATAAAAGAAAATGTTTTCTTTGGGTGTTTCCCTATTTTCTTCCTTATTTAAGAGTGAATCTCACAAAAAATGAAAAAAAAAAGATTGACAACATGAGATATTTAGAAACGCTGATCTTTGCCAATATATTATCAATGGATGAATAATATTAATGCTCTGTTAAAAAGGTATTGATTCTGTGGGAAAATACTGCCTCCCTGGAACTTCAGCTCCTCTCAGCTATCAGCCACTTTTATCAGTCTTGAAAATAATTAGCAAGTAAAAATCGAGCTCATTTTTCCTCAAAGTGTTTGTAGCTGGGGCATCCAGCAAAATTACCATGACAATAAATTTGAGTTGCTGAGAAAAGAGGATATGGACTGAGAATAAGAAGAAACAGAATTCCAAAAGGCAGTGAGTGGTCCACCACATTAAAGACACGTTTGTGTGTTCATTGAGTAACCAAACCAAGACCAAATACTTTTCAGGACTGTCTTCCAGTATTTTTATTCTGCTTTACAATTTCAGAAAGTGGAAAACATTACAAATTTTGTATCTGCATAGAATGTTAAGTAATAAAAAGAGCATTTATTTTCGCAAGAAAGATAGTTTTTACTTAAAATAAATTTACATAGGAATAAAGGAAGGAAAAACTGATGACTTGTAAAGCACATGCATCACTAGATATGTGAAAAGAAAATATTATTAGATGATTACTCAGATTTCATAGTTTGGTTTGGCACTGGAAGAGAGGAAATCTTGCATGTTTAAAAATCTTTATAAATTAAAATTTAAATAAAACTGGAGCACATTTCTCAAGATTCTAAAAGTTTGGAAGGATGCTTGACTTTAATTTTCTGAGTAAAAAAGAAACAATTTCAAAAGGAGAATTTTTGAAATTTCAAAATAGTTTTGGAATTTTTTTTAAAGTTAGTGAATTTATGTGAAATAAACCTAATTTCACAGAAAAATGTGTATTTTTCAGAATCTGCCAGATCCTTCCTAACTTTGGAAGCTTTCTACCACTTTCGGAGAAGTTACAAAGTGGGAAGATTAGCAACTATATTTTTCCTCTGGGTAACTTTTAAAACTTACCAGCTTTTTCAAAATTATACAGAGATTGGAAAGAAATGGAGAAACTTGATAATTCTCCTATTTACATAGTGATGAAGCAAATTCAAAATGGAAAAAAAATATGGAGAGCCAAACATCATTGCTTTCAACTTTCTATTTCAGTGCAAAAACAAAACCTGCTTGTTTTGCTGACCAGGTGCAAAAGGGTATCTTGACAAGTTCATCAGCTCTGTTAATTAGCTTTTGCTTTGCTTTTCTGTATATTATTTCTAGGGTTTCTTATACTTCTAGTGACTCCATCTCTTCTGCTTCATACAAATGCTATTACAGTCCAGGTTTAATAATTAAGCTGTATTGTACGGTTAATGCTGGTCACGTTGCCAACTTTCCAACCTGTGGATTGGTGACAATTACAAATATCAACAATACATATTCAAACATATTTAAAGTGTAACTACAAGTATAATTTATGTAATTACAATATCTTTATATATGGTAATGACAAAAATGGGATGATAAAAGGAGGGGAAGGACCCCTTTGGATGGTGCTTAAGGGGGAGATGAAGCCAAAGGGTGAAAAGGAAAAGACAGCACAAATGACAGATGACATGAAAGAAAGTGTGGGAGAGGAAAGACCAAGGAGAAGGGGGAAAGAGAGTAACAGAAAGAAAACCATTACAGGGATTATGACAGGAGAGCAAATGTATAGGGTAGTGTTTGCAGGGTGGGAGTCAAGCAGTCAAGTGTGTAGTTTAGCAGCTGGTCAAAAGGAACTAACAAATTAAATGAAATTATTAACTGAGAAAGCAGAGTTGGCAACAATGTCTGTTTAAAAGGAACAGAATTGGTAAAGTTACTATCTAAGTGAGATACCCAGAGGAACAAGAAAGCCAGTAGAAATTAATTGATTCTACAGCTGAGTAGCAGAGAGCAGCATATCCATGACAGAATTAGCCAAGTTATTTAATACACCAGGTTTCAATGGTAAGAAAAACGAGTCAGCAAACAGACAAATAAATAGATAAATCAGTAGATTAGCAATGAGAGATAATGTGATTCGTGAGAAGTAGCTGTCAGAAACCAGGTACCTGGAAGCAGTTTCCTGAACACACCAGGTAATCCCAGCAAGATAGCCAGAGATGCTTGCGGGGATGCTGCTCCCCTGGCAGGGTGCTTGGTGAGTGCTGTTTTGGGGTTGAGAGCAGAAGAGGGATGAGACTGCAGCAGTGAGCATTTGCTTGTTTCTTCTGGTAAAAGAAGGTGGAGGAAGGGGCAGAAAAAGTGCTCAGTGAGGGGATTCGGCATCTCTTAGGTTGTGTGAACCCATGTTGATGCCTAAAGCTTGTTTTAAAGACGTAACAATTCAGACCCCCACACTGTGATGGCAGGGTGACAAACAGGAAACAGATCAACCTTGCTAGCACAACCTGGTGTGCTTACCATACAAAAGACTGCTCACTTATTATCCTCATATCCTGTGACGTTTCATCAAGCAAAATTGAGAACTATGATTCAAGCTGCACTTCCTTTTTACCAGTGCTCCTTCCTCCCCATAGGATTAGTAAAGAGGCTGAGCTCATTTATGAACTATTTGCGGCTTCTGCACTAGTGGATGGTTGCACAAATTTTATGGATTGGGATGACTCTTTGGTGTATAGGGCAGCAGAGATGAGAAACAAGCAAAGATAAAATAAGAAAAAAATTCCACACATAGGTACTATATATATATTTCACCTTTTGCAAAAGTATCCCATTAATTTGATTTTTCTTTCTTTTTTTTAGGTTTTAAGGGTTTTCTGAAGTTCTTCAATTTTAGGATTTCATTATTCTATCTGCAGTAGGTAGGTACTTTCTTTTCTCTCATGGAATGAAAAAGGACTGCACAAATAACCATGTAGGGGAAGAGGCTGACGTCAGCCTGTTTGCCTGACCACTAAGGACAGGAGTCCCTGATCAAATAAGAAGAGTAATTGAATGAGATAGTTTTGATGAACTTCAACAGCTTTTGAAAAAATTAAGTACAGTAAGATTTAATATAAAGCAACAATAAAATAAACAGAATAATAAAAACTGCCGTTAAATATAAAAGTGTATGCCTATAAAATTTGAGGTTGGCTACAATTTGCAGACCAGAGCCCAGTGAAGTAAGACAGTAAAGAATTTTAGGAAAGCTATGAGAGAGTGGCAATGTAATTCATAAGCATCTCAGGAGCATGACTCACACAGTCTACAAGAACTACATTTTCATGAATTTCTATAAAAGACCAGATTTAGTATTGTTTAAAGATGAAAAATAAAGCTTTCCAAAGTTATGTGGGTAAATGTAGATATATTTTGGACATTACTACCTATATGAGCAGTGTTCCCAAAGATTTTAAAATATCTGAAGTCTAGGGAAAAAATAAAGACAGAAAACCCACTTCTATAATTTAGCAGAAATAAGCTACAATAGGATCACACTGCATTATTCTTCATCATGACTGCAATCACATGAAAACCGTATTCACTTACTAAAGCATTCCTTGGATGTAAATTCTTTGTTGTTTCAGCACGGTTATGCTTTAGCTTGTTTTCATTTAGTTTCAGAAAACAAAAGAAAATTGGAGTTTTAGATTTATGTGTCCTTATTCTATGAGGAAGAGTTCTATCAGTAAATAGGAATTTATATACATTTACTTCTGTAAGTTTTGAAAGATATGTATATGCTTACACACACACATTTTATGTCTGAACTTTCTGTATACCTTCTCTCTCTCTCACTCTCACTGAGACCCAGACCCTAGTGCTTCTGTTGCAGTAAAGAAGGATGCTCCAAAAGGAACAGGGTCTGGATTTCCTAGCAGACCTCAGCTCTATTCCTCCTCCAATTCTAGCTCCCCCTGTGACTCTGGGAAGGTTTACTGACCTTTCTAATTTCACCTGCGCTGCCCATCTGAGTGGCTCACTCTCACTCCCAAGCACACACTCACCTCCTACCCATGTAGACACAGGCACCTTTGGGGATGTGCTATCCCTCACATGGTCTGGATGAAAACGAACATCTTAAAGCGGCCTCCTCCGCCCCTACGCATTTCTGCCTTCCAAAGCACATTGTAAACACATGAAGCATGAAGAAAAGCCAGAATCCCACATAGAAAAAGATTGGATAAAGATAGGAAATGAGAACTATGGGGCCACATATGCACTGTAGTCTCCTTCTGCTACGATGGAGTCAATACGATTTCTCCACCTGTCAAAGCCCTGCAAGGAACCTTCTTGCAATTGTGTAAGAACTTCAGGAACTTCGGAGTAATGACTTTGTCTGCGCACCTAAGTTAGAAAAAAAGCTGTGCCCTGCCTTTCCAAGCTTACTTGCATATTAAAAAAAAAAAAAAAAAAAAAGTGCTGCTCCTTTTAGAATTCATGCCTTAAACCAACCAGCTGACGCATCTTCTTTCATCTACATGAGACAAGCCTCTAAAAGCACAAGAAGACTTCGCAGTTCAGATTGGGAGCTCTCAACACATTCAGAGTTGAGTCTGGGAACTCTCAACTCATTCAGACAAGTTGAATGAGTTTCTCATGCATGAGGTGTCTGATGATGCTATGGAGAATATGTTAAAGGTGGTAAGAGGACCAGCCATGATTGCTGGTCAGGGAGATTCAGCTTCATTTTTATTCCCCCAGAATCTTATCTTTTACCTCCTTTATTTTCACTCCTCCTATCTGCCCCCAATCTTTCCCTCAAGATCTCAAGTGCCCTGTGGGTTGCTTTTTCCTTTCCCCACACTTCACTGTTATTTTCAGCTGCTGATCTGCTTTATAGTGATGAAGTGTAACCTCTGAAGCAATGGAAGAGCAAGAAACACAGTAAAATATGTTCAATTTAAAACTGAAAAAAGCCCCCATCATTGCATATACTTACATGGGTGAAAAATAGAGTACCATATCACCCTACAATAGACAGAACTGAAAGTTGAATAATATCCCCCTCTCAAGAAGGGCCCATTAGTGAAATAAAACCCACAGCCTTGAATGTGCTGCAGGGCACTAGAAATTCCTAATGCTGATATGAAAAATAGGAAGTATTGTAAAAGCAAAGCAGTAGGAGGCCTAGCAGGCAAAATGCAAGTGATAAAATTAATACTGAAATAGGTGCTGGAGTATCTGCGAGGAGATCTTAAGGGGCACAGATCTAAGTGCTAAATTAATATATACAAATTTCCCTACTTAAGGGAACAAGAATTCCCTTCCCAATGCTGGATGAAAATAAACCCTTTTGACTCACAGCATTATTATGTAAAGATCTTTTTTACCTTTGGAAAAATGCAGACAGGCAAATTTAAAACTAAAACATTGCTCAACCTAAGAGAATTGAGTTCTGGGTGAATGGATGGTTGGATATAGATAATGTATTATTCAGAATATTATAAACTTGATTTTTTGGCTAAAGAGGGAATAAAGACGTTTTTTGTTGAGCTGGAATGCTGATGTACTTGCTGAAACTGCTTCTGACTTAGAAATAAATCAAGTGAAACAATTTGGCCGTGGTAAATATGCTAATAACTGTCTGTACAAGTTTGATAAAAGTCTTCCATGTTGCCAGTGTTCTAATTTATTAACTAATGTGGCTATGATGACTAGAAAATGAGTATGTGAAGTACTTAAACAAGAGGTATAAAAAGCATGTTCAAGGAGCTGGCTCTTCAGAACACTTTTCTCAGCCGTGTTTCCAGGTGATGTGCTACCATGCTTTTTCAAGGCTGTGTAAGAATAAATAGCCATTTAAACAATAAAAATATCCACTGCTTTTCTTGATTTCTTTCTAAGAAAGCCTATGATTTTTAGCATTAGTTTCGACATGACTACGAGATGAGCGTAGCGCAAAGAGGAAGCTCAATCTGACACTGACACAGGGTTACTTCTGGGACAGAGCAATTCAGGGCATTTCTTCCTGAGCTCAAATCTAGCCCAGAGTGACTTTATCTGAACTGGTGTGCACAAACGGACTACCTTGTTTACCCCAACTAGCCTTACCATGGCTTGCCTGACTGCCAAGGGCAAGGTAATAAGACTCAGATATCCTGCCTAGATGTCTCTGTGGGCATTTGGGCTGTTGGCCTTTGTTGGCATTGGCTCTGTGACAGTCACAGCATCAGAGTAATACCTGAGATAGTTTCAGGTCAAATGTACTGCATTTAGTATTTTTCTGCCACAGAATAGTCAAGATAGATACATTTTCATTAGCTTCTGTTTATGAATGCCAGTTGTAATCCATACTGCCATTTTGATTTTACTGATACACAGAGGAACAATTACATGCGTAAACTGCTGCAATCTGAAAACAGTTTCAAACCATGAATTCTTTTTAGAATTCATATATTTGTGGCAATTTATGTGCGGCAGATAAAAGACCAGCAAAATTCATTAAACAAATTACTCGTTGTGGATTATTTCACCCACTGCTTCCAAATGTGAATCAAGAAATAAACATTTTCATAGCAACCTGAAACAAAACAGGGTACACAGCTGAACTATTTCTGCTTGCAAGCACATTTCTGTGGTAAAATATCACCTCATTTAGAATTAATTTATAATATAATTTCAACTATGAAAAGCTATTTCAGTTGAAAGTCTGTATCTGTTCACAAAGCACAAAATACACGTCTATCTTTAATAAATATCAGTAAAACCCTAGTTGCACTTACACTGCATGTACAGTTTGGTTTGATGACAAGTGATAGGGTAGAAGACCTGGCTGGGTTACAGATGGCAAAGCTTCCTTGCATATTTAACTATCTTTTCCCCTCCCTTTCTCCTTGTTTGTTTTTTTTTTTTTACTATGCACTGCAAACATAAATGGATATGAATTTCAACGTTAGCCAGACCTTAGAGCTGGCAGACTATTTAAGCAACAACTATAAAAGGCACTTTAGTGGGACATTTTTACTTTGACTGTGAGACAGGATTTCATAGAGAATTGATGTTGTCTTTTTGCACTCCCAAATTCATACCTTTGATCATGTCTGTCTGATACTTCTGATGAATCTTCCCTGGTAGCCGCCTTCAAAATCTATCTGTTATTCCACCAAGACATTGTTACTGTCATTGAACTTGGAGTCTTCCCTGCAATTCTTCTTGATCAATTTCCACCTTCTCTCTTTGCTGTTCATGTCTCTCATATGTTGAGATTTCAGTAATTTTATTTAATAATTTCTTCATGGTGGAAGCTTATCACTTATGTGTATGCATGTTTCCATGAATAACTGACTACAGCAAAAATGAGAGACAGATAAAAAGATGGACTGATGAAGTCACATGTATTATCAAAGGTTTTAGATAGTTCAATTAACCCAGTAATACTAAAATGGCAAAGAGTAAAATCAATGCGTAGACTGGAAAATCTCCTCTAAATGGAAAGGCAAACAGTGTTAACAAAAGGGTGACTTGAACTACTGCTACCAAAGAAAACGTCTTTGCTACTACAGGTCATTAACCTGCTACAGAGTTTTTTGTGCCTGCTGTCATGTTTTCTATCATGTAATCTGGTGGGCATGCCATCACTTGGCAAATTTGTGTCAATATCAGAAAACAGGGTTGAGACCAGCCAGATGTGGACAGAAGGAGGACTTACAAAACTGAAGCATACAGGCGATTTTCTTGCTTTGAATTTTCTATCAAAGTAGACTGTGATGCCACTTTGCTGGCTCTTTTCATTGTTTGCAGGTATAAGAAGTAAAGGTGATTGTTCTGAATTCATAGAGATCTTTCTGCATGACACATGTTGCAATGTCCTGGCAGTCAGCACAGTGTAATTATGTTTTGAAAAAACAGACAAGTAAAACCTCTACTCGAAATGTTCTTAAAAAAAAAATCATCCTGCGCCCCAATAATAATAAATGAGTGGTAGGCACCTAAGAAATATGATTATATCCAGGAAACCTTACACAAAACATGATAAAAACCAAATAAAACAGATATAACTGTGAAAGGCACATTTAATGCATAATATCACCTAAATGTGTCATGCTGGAGAGTTTCTGAAATGAAAAGAGTTTTAAATCTAATTTAAACTCAGCTAACTCCAAGGACCTTCCAAGTTCATGAGAAAATCCCCAAAATTAAAGTAATGAAACTCTTGTGTGGAATTCAAAATTGGAATAAAAAATAGCATATGAACTTTTTTAACTTCTAATTAATGTATTTTTCAATTTCTATTCCTTTATGATAGCTGATGTTATGCTCTGACTCCTGTTTCCATAATTCTTGGTCCATTAAGTAACTATCTTTCAGTATTGTTTGGTCACTTGGAGCTGGTGGCTTAAAGTTGTGCTAATTTTATGTTAAGAAAATAGAATCAGTCCTCAGTGTTTCTGACTCTTGCTTCACAAAGAGCATGTTCCTTGTCCACACTTAAAACCTTCCTCAAGGTCTCCAAAGAGCTTTGCAGCTATTATTTTTCAAAATGTAAACCAAAATAGACATTTTGAATAGACAAGGTAAAAGCAAGTTCACTGTATTTTGAGGACCACATCTTCTCAGCTGTGAGGATTTGCCTTAGATGTACTTGGTTGAAGTTCTTGTCCTTTTCCTATTTAACATCTTAGAGCTGTGAGACAAGAGGGGGACTGCAACCGTGCGCCTTTATTTACATAATGTTATACACACCGGTGAGATCATGTGTTTTCTTCTCGTTTTGGAAAGGAAGTTAATATAATATGTTCCTTCCTCTGGACCTCAACATAGCACCACTGTTTGACCAATCAAACAGAGCTAGTTCTTCCCTGGCTTGTCTACATGGTCACAGGGAAAGGGAAGTGATGAGGAGCTTTCCCTGTGGCACACAAGTTGCAAGCACTGTACCTAAATTGCTCTGCTGAGAAGCCAGGATGGTCCGAGGAAGGAGGGGGCAGCCTGAGGCATATTGCCTTTGTAGTACTTTCTCTGTCACCGTGGATGACAAGTATCAGAGTACATTCAACTCATGCCAGGAAAGCTCTTTCAAATATAAGTCCATGCCTTGAGGGCATGATCTAGCTCTCTCTATTTTTTTCTTTATACCTATATTATCAGCAAGTTTCCATATCCTGAATGGCCACTCTAACTCAGCCCTGAATGGCTCCTGTGATCCAAGTTCCTGCGTGACCAGGTAACAAGGAGGTGCAAACTGCGCTTAGAGAAAGAGCCAAAAGAAGATAAATTTAGACCCTTTTCCAAAAGCCTCCATCTCATCCATGAAGTGACCGGGATACAGAGAATTTCAGCAGCTTCCACAAAAACAGAGAGGGAGTGCTTGCCTGGTGCAGTGCAGTCTCACGTGGATTGCCCCAAGCTAGCCGTGGGCAAACAATTAATCTACGCATTACTGTGTGGTAGAGCTCAGAAACACTAACTGAGAACATGAAATCAGCCTTGTCAGAACTATGCCCGGGCTCATTAGCATAGCTCATCTGCAAGACCAGTTAGCTAAGACACTGTGCTGTGGCTGGACGGCTCCTCCTACCCAGGCTGGCCTGTTCAGGAGGGATGAGGGGTACATCTGCCTGCATTTCATAGCACAGACTCCCCTTGTCATTCACACCTAGTTTTGAGGAGGACTTGAGTTGCCTGAACACTCTCCATTTATTCCCAAGTACCACCAAGACCTCTCTGTGGTGACAAGAAAGCAATTAATAATTGAGGTATCTCTATGCTGCAGGCTTCAGAGGAGTGCAGAAATTAGCAACTGAGCTGTAAACAGTTTAGCTCAAGTATCAGAAAGAGCTGCAGATTTCAACACTGGCTTACTTAGAGATCAGGTGCTCTAGCAGGTTGTGGTGCAAAGGCAAACAGGGTTCAGGCACATGAGCTACCTGGCCTCCATCTGCACTGCTCTGCACCCTCCAGCTGAGGTTATGCCCCAAAGATCAGACTCCTGAGAGCAGGGAGCCACCCAACACTGCCTCTCCACTGAGCAGACTGCATGCACAGCTCACAACTTAACCAGAATATCTGCCACAGCTTCCAAATTGTTAAGGATCTGGGAAAGAAACGGAAAACATGGTGAATTAAGGAGACTGTGAATATATAACCATACACTCACACCACCCTCTTTCATTCCACCCTTAGTGAAGCATCAGTGTTCTTGCTGTTTTTCTTAAGGTGTAGAATAAAATCAGTTTTCAGTGCTGGCTTTAACTTTCCTGTGATAGGATAGAAAATGTCATCAGTCTTTGAAAGCACCATCACGTAAGGGCCTCTTTTTGATTTTCCTTGTCCTTTTGATTGTCTTGTCTTTTTTTTTTTCTCTTGTGTGAACTTGACCTGGAAAAAATAATATGAACCCTTCCATAACTCAAACAGCTGACACCATCATTCACATCATTCCTGCCTTGAGGAATTCTAATTTCTTTGTAGAAAGGTTTGTCCTTGACTTTTACCTACAGGATATTTACGATTATAGGGCTAAATCTACGAAAGTGCCTAAGTCCCAGCTGCCTGTCCATTCTGCAGCCTGCATTAAGCCCCTCTGTCTCCTCACGCAATAGTGCAATGGGTCTTTGTGACCTCCGGTAGCGGTGCTAACCTGTGGGCAACAGCTCACACTGAAGCTGCAGTACGAAACGGTACCTCACAGTACCTCCTGATGAATTATTCCCTTCCTCATGGTACGTTAAAAAGGGGCTAAGGAGAGTCCCTGATCTCCACTCTGCACACCTGGGGAAGTCACAGAGGAAAGTGAAGGTCACTTCTTGCCTAGTCTGGGGGCCACTGCACCTTCAATGATTGTCATCTTAGGGACTCTGATGCCTATGGTGGGGCTAGGCCAGCTCTGGCAGGGAAAGGGTGCAGAGCTGAATGGGGCTACTCAGAGAAAAAGGCCTTAAAGTACTTCCCTGCAGGTTTCCTTGTTCTGCACAGCTACAGAAAGCTCAGCAGCATCAGTCTCATCAGTGCCTTCAGTCTCCCAGACTAATGCCACGGCGAAGCTAGATGAAAAGGAAAATCTATAGAAGCAAGCACGTGGCTGTCATCACAGCAGTGATGGTCATGGTCAAAGGCAGCTAATCATAGTCTGACAGGCAACTGCACTTCTTATTAACTTTCATTTGTTTTTCTGCAGAATTGTACTGATTTTTCTTAAAGTAATTAAAACAATAATTATATTATGAAAACACTTTACAAGATAATCTCCTCTTCAATTTCCTTTAATATTTGCTGGGGAATTACCATGGGTAACATAGAAAATAGGTAATTGAATTTCATTTCTATTACCATTTTGACAGCCTGAACTCTTTCCCAGGCTGACAGATTTAATTTCTCACACATGGCTTATATTGTTTTTAAATAGAATAATAAGTGGCATTATATTGTTTCTTGCTGTGGCATCTAAGCCATTATTTAGCAATATATCCAAAGTATTTCATCTGAATTGATATCCATTAAAATTTTCAAAGCAGAACCTCGGCAGGCATAGATTGATACAGCATCATTGCAATCAGCTGTGCCACGCTTACTCACATAAGCTCGTGATTTAACCTGTGATATTGATAGTGTTTTTTCTTTCCTCTCACCAAATTTTAGTATCTTTTTCTTCTCTATGATCTGGACCCAGGTATGAAAAAACCCTGTGAACTCATTATAAGCCCAGCCCTGCAACCTAGTGAGGTACACAAGGTGTGAGGCTTCATTGTCAGTTTGTGCTGAAGACAATGGAGGCAGAAGCTGTTCTGCCTCTTTTCAGCAGCGCTCAGCAACTCATACGATTTAAGCTGCAGGAGCAACCTCCGTTCCCGTAGCTGCCAAGGACATATTTACAGCTAATTCCAGAGACACCAAGGTTAGAGTAAATCAGAACAGGAAAAAAGGAGATAGCTCTCATGAATGCCTCTTTCCAGCACAAATTTGAAGGCTAATAAGCATTACATAATACTACTTTCAGTTCAAAATCAAGTAGTTTAATTCACCTCTGAAGTAATAGCCCTATATTAAAATCCTCAACTGTGGATATAAATACTTGCTTTCTGCAGAAGTTAATAGCTTTTCTGCATGCAAGGGTAGAGGAAGTTTAAGAAGGTCATAATTTCCTACTAGTTATATTCAGAGAGGGTCACTTGGAGGTGCTGTGCATCCCAAAATGAGCTGCAAAAGTTCACAGAAATCCCTTGATAATTATATTGTCTTGTGCACGTCCATGATGCTGAATTTTAGTTCAGTTTTCCAGAAAGGAAGTTTCAGGCCTATCTATTGTAAAATGGATGCAAAAATACAAGTTAATACAGAGCCGAGCGTCTGATAACTAAGCATGACAGGAGATAGCTCCTACAGTAGAAACCAGGTGAAGTCGAAAATAAATATATAGACTTAATGACAACAAGTATAAAGTCAGTTCTGAACTCTGCTCCATTCTTGGAAAACATTCAACCAAAATCTTTTGGACTCAGTTCTTGTAAAAAAGTTTTTGGTACAACAATACAGACTTTAGCTTTTTGCTTGCAAGGCAGAGAAGTTTCTTTGCACACTGTCTCAATTCCACTAAAGTGAAATTAAGGAGCTATAATTTTTATCTCTTTAATTATAGCAAACACAACAGCTACAGCAGTCGGAACTGTACTTCTGTACCCCCATGCCCCCCTTTTGCATCCTTCAACACCTCACATAGGAGTATTCAATGAAAATTCGTGTGAAGTTCTGCTGTAATCTTTCCCAACCTGGTAAAGCTGAAGACAGCAGTTATAGAGTGCATAGATGAGGAAGCAACCAGAAGGATGATATGTCAAATGGGAGAATAACACCGTGGGGTTGCTGATGGAATTAAAATATTTATCTCTCAAAGACAATAGCAATGGCATCAATTGTTTCTGCTTAACCATATCATTGAGAATATGCTTCATGCAAGAAACTGACTGTTCCTTCTTCAATGGAAGGTGAGAAAGTGCTTTAATATTTCACTGGAGTTAGCATAGCATGTAAGAAAGTCTTGTATAGTCAGTGTGGACAATGTGCACGATATTTTGTGTGTTATATTGAGAAATGCTGGCAGGATTGAAGGAAGTAGTTACTAAAGGATGCAGAGTGACTGTAGAAATTTTCCAGAATGTGTAAGCGCCACACAGGTTCTCTGGCATTTTAAAGACACCTAAAGCTACTAACACGCGGACAAAAAATCTATGGGAGGAGAATGAAAATTTGTCCATATCACTAGTTTGCTGCATTTTGGGGAGCAAATTAATCACCAGCAGCATTGGTGGGTTAGTCAATGCTTTTCCACAAAACTAAACCACTTCTTGCCAGGAGCAGACCTCTTCTGCCCATATAGGTGGTCTATCTTGACTGTGGCAGCCAGGGAAGGGAGCTAATCAGAGCTCTTAGAGATCACTGGAGAATACTTACTTTGGCCTGAGGTTGTGCACATGTCAAGCAAAACAGACATTTCTGAACCAAAAGAAGTGCAACAGAACTTCATGGCTACCTTGGCTTGTCTCACACAGAAGTTTTCTATAGCTGGCCTCAGTTTACCACTGCTGAGTTCAGGGGCATTTGTAAAGGGCTTCTTTTGCAGCTGGGAGAGCGCATTTCACATTTATAATCAGTGTCTGGTACCGCTGTGGAGGAGTTAGTGCTGAATGGCAAAAAAACCCAAAATTCAAACAGAAAAATGGGGATGAAATACATAAATGAAGGTACAGAAATGCAATGTCTTTGTGCTTTCATATTTGCTGGGTTATAAGAATGCATCCAGCCTAAACTGTAATGAAGGTCCTGCCTGAATCATTATTAAGAAGTCCAATATATAAACAAGTATGTTATTCATACTCCAAATTTCATAAAATCAACAAGCAAATGTAAAATAGACAGATTTAACTTGAAGAGGCTGTAGCCAGTGACCCGATTACTTATCAGTAATGGCTTTCCTTCTTCAGAACATTGAAACTGCAAGAACACATCAACAAGAAAGCATAGGGAAAAACTCGAGTATGCAGCGAATCAACAGGGAGTAAGCAAGAAATGGCTGTGAAGTAACTAGGAGATAAGTGGATTAACCTGGCACAAGACTTGGCAAGGATTTTTCTGCTTGAGGTTTACTAGCTGAAATTTGAACTGAACATGGTGTCACCTGTGGGGCACTTAACCTCCTGGAATCCTGTTTATCTCAGGGAGTAAAACGGTCAGTTGCTTCTAAAGGAAGATCAGTAGCCCAGAAGATTTGCTACAAGCTGCCACGATTCATTAATTGTGGAGGAAAATATGCCAGTTTGATATTTATCTGATTTTCATCATTATTTTTAAATACGGCCAAAGTAAACCTCAACACAAAAAGATCATTTGAACTGAGAAATCAAAACCTATGAAATCTCAAAGAGAAACATGGATTTAAAATTTTTTTCCTATATTTATGTTGTTCTATTTAGTGATTTTTGTTTATTCCTGGAAGAGGAATTTGATAAAATTGAAAAAAAAATCAGAAAGGGTTACAACATTGATGAATCTATGCTTTGTATGTAAACTTTGAACATGTTGGAAACTACTGTAGCTGTAAGAGTTGCTAATGCACAAAGAGTTACCAGCACAGTAAAGAGCAAACCTGTCTGACCCGTGTGACTGAGGAGATCCATATACACCTCTGGTATGTTGAAACCAGCCACACACTACACCCAGAATCCTTGCTATTTAGTGTCTATCCACTTCCTCTGATTAACTGTTTGGAGCAGTTAGCAACCAGAGGTTGCTCTTCTCTTCATCCCTTGCAGATGGCACAACGCACTAAGGAGAAAACCATTATATCATTCTGAGTGTGCGGGAAACAACTTCCTTTTGCTCCAGAGAGGCTCCTTCCAAGCTCATAGGACAATGAAGCTACAAAGCAGAGTCTGGTCATCTTTGTGGAAGCAATGCATGATACAGAGGAAAGAAATTACAATGCTATTGCACTCAGATCTTCTGCACTTTTAAATTTTTTTTTTTCTCAAATTTGCTGAGAAGATCCTAGGAAGTTATCTGCTTATGTTAATGTAACATTAAGGTTGATAAATCAAGTTCTTAAATGTCATGAAAAGCAGAAGTCAGGCTGTAGGCTCAACCTTTCCACTGGCTCTTTGCCTCTTTCTTAATATATAGTCAGTCTTTATGCTCTTATAAACTACTTCTCAGACTGCAGAGGAGTCAGTATAACACAAACTGGAATTCTCTAAAAAGTTTATAAATAGTAAACACATGTCAGAAAATCCTGTACAGCTGGGATGTATAAGGAAAGGAGTAACTTACTCACAAACACTTTTGTATGTTCGTCCTTGCGCTTCAGTCTGGCATGATCATGTCTCTGTCTTGAACATGCAGTTATTCATGCACGGAGATTTTGGATATCGTCAGTATTTTGGAGGTGCTGTCCCTCTCAGAGATACTGATATTCAAGTGCAAATGAAAGTATTCATATTCTCTCTGGCCTCAAAGGAAAGAAGAAAACCTTGGAGGTAACAAAGTCTTTAAGGCCTTCTGCTGCCTGGATAGGCCTGTCTGAAGGGCTATCAGCAGTAGCAGGGCAGGACTCTGGGCAAGGTGGGATTCATCTGGGATTCCCCCTTACAGCTGCAACAAACAGGGATTGATGGATGCAGCCATCCTCAAGTGTGGGCAAGGAAGACAATATGGATATACTGATCATTTGCCTTACCGCCCTTTCCTTAGGCATCCCACATGACATCTTTCTTCTTTCACTGAGTAAAGCCCTTGCAGATCAGCAGAGGAAGTATATTATAAATGGGGCTGTTTCATATACACATATGCACCACAGTTTCACAGGAGGAGGGTAGCATGTAGGGCTTCATCTTCTCACAGAATCCCAGCCTACCACCAGCACTGTTTTCCGCATAATCTGCCTTGAGCTAGGGAAAGTGCCATGACTGTGGCTGCTCACGTGTTTGTGCAAAATATTTCTTCCACATGTGTAGCTAAAACTGAAATATGAAGATTATTTTTCAAAGCAGGATATTATCTGCTGAATGAATGGCAAAGAACCTGGAAGAAGACATGCCCTGTGAGAACAGTCTTTTGAAAAGAGTATTCTCCAGGCACCTTTTGAAACATAAGTCTCCCCCTATGAAAGGGAGAGAGACAAGATTGTGGATATATGGATAGATATAGATTGTCATATATGGACTTTCTAAAGATTGCTTCCGGATTATCATTGTTATATGATTAATTTAAACAAAGTGTTTTGTCAGAGCCACCTCCTTTGTCATGTAGCAACTGCAGAGTAAAATTTCCAGGTATGATAATATATTAGTCCTTGTCTTATAGAGTGAAAATGCTTCTGCCTTTAAGTGATGCAGGTCAGAATGTCTGGTATCTGCTGGGGGAATGCAGAGTGCACAGAAGCAAAGTATTTTAGTTTCCACTACTTAAAAAATAAAATTGGGACCACCTGAGACACTGTGATGCACCAAGGTAGCTGCATTATAAGATTGCCATGAAACTAGCTTTAAAACACAGAATTAAAGGGGCAACTATATGGAGGACAGCAGAGGACATGCTTCCTCCTTCAGCACTGATCCACTGACACAAAGCCTCAGAGATAGGGTGGGCTGCAGTCTTTAACCTCTCTCTCCACACCAGGAGCTCCATAGCTGGGACCAAGGGGTCCCTTTCCTGCCCTGCACCCATATCAGCCCACTCGAGCAGTGTTGCACCATGGTGACAACTGTCCTCATGTCTGAAACACAGAAAGAAGAGAGAAGAAGAGACTTAGATGTTTGTAGCAATCAGATCTGCTTTGAGCACCACTAGCCTTCCTGAGATCATTGTCCATGAAGCTGTTAGGAAACAAATAGCTCCTGAGGAGGCAGTGCTTTAATTTAGCAATACATCAAGGAACATAATCCAAAGGATATCCTGGATATACCTGTCCTGGGTTTGGGGCAAACCCACGACAATACTCCATCTAAATATGAACGAATGAGGTTAAACAGAAGTCAGCTGGTCAAGGTCATTACCCTGGATAACATTTACTGAGATTTATCAGGTTCCTGACAGCAATTTTCATCTCACAAGTAAGCACAGTATTATTATGTCTGTGACTGAGAACTCTTGAAATCTTGATAGCTTTCAGTCAGCTACTTATCTCTGGACACAAAGAGAAATTTTGCAATTGTAACACTGCACAGTTGCCTCAGTTTTAAATAAATTATTTCATCTTTAGCCAAAGACGTGATGCGAGTATGCTTCTTTATAGCAAGTACCTGCTGCATGCGCATTTTTACGTGCTCTCAGTTTACTCATTGTGGAATTATTTTTACATATTGTTCATAAAGCTGTGTACTTGCCCGAGGATATATTCAAGGTGAAAACTTGCTCCAAGTGACTTTTTGCATTTTGCAGCTGTATTGGATATCAGGAGGCAGAAAGACACCACCAGGTGTTGGGGAGAGGCCACAGAGCATGTTCCAGCACGGCAGCAGGGTTTTCCCCTGGACTGGTCAGGGTGAGGGCAAGTGAAGAACAGGTAGGGCTTTCTCCACCACCATCATACTCTGGTGAAAGTAATGAACACCTGTGTGTTGTGAGAGGAAAGGATGCTTCACCACAGAATTGAAGTGTTGCAAATTACTTCCCATTCCTACTGTGTGCACTGAGGGCCAGCTCTTCTCTGAGGCTCAGTGGTTTGGGCACTTCCAACGCAGTCTTCATTTTGAGCATTACCCATGGCATGACTTAGCTTAATGTGAACAAGTCCCTGTTTTGACATAAGTCTGTTGGTGTATCGTAACATTATATTTAAGTTCCCCTCCATTAAGTGCAATTCTTTGTGTCTTAAATTATTTTAGACAGTTTCCCTTTACATTAACTAGAATTAACATTTACGTTGTGATATATTACAAATGACAGCTGTTGGAGCAACTTTTTCCCCCAAGTACTATAATTCCTACCAGCCAGCTAACCTCAGAATTTTGGGGAATTATTACGTAACCTTGTTTCCAATCAAAATAAATGTGTTCAGTTTTCCTATAGGCAGTGGCATTAAATAACAGTTACACAGCTCGGTCCTGTTCCAACTAAAATTGGTGGCAAAACTCCCACTGACTTCATGGGAGCAGGATTTAGATCATGGTTGATTTACTTTCATAGAAATTGCGGGTTAACCTCTGAAAGAAGGGAAAGTTTGGCAACATAAGCCTCCAAAGACTGAGATATTTAAAAATATCTGTTGCTGCTACTTATACGTCACTCCATATACTTTCAGTCTCCCCTTCATGTGCTTTCATTAGTCTCACAGCAATGTTAGTGAATAAAGTGAAAACAACTGGAATAACTAATGCTTATTTTTAGGGGCAATTGGAGTCAGAGAGGAAGGGGGCATTTACTTACTCTCCTATCTCCAGGCAAGGAAACCAAGCTTTTGAAGGTTAGCTGCCAAAGTAAAATCCAGAGAGGAGCTTTTGCCTACTTAACCACACCTATGCACAAAATTAAAACTCCCTTATTGACCCCTAGATCCAAAGGTGTCTAAATTACCCAGCCTCTTAAACAGCATCCTCTCTTCTTGTGCCAGAAAAAATGTTTTCCAGCTGCGTGATGCCTGGTGTGCCGGTTTTCTGACCGAGACTGTTGCTATTTTGAGCTGTGCACCAAACTCTCCCATGTCAGCTCCGTCATCCCCCACTCCAAGGAACGTGCGCTGCAAGCAGTCGCTTTACACAGAGGAGCCCTGCATTAAGGAAATATGTACGTCCTGACCCATGCTGAGAAGGTGAGGAACTTCTCCATGCAAATCCTCCAAAGCCTCTGTAAGAAAGAGTCTTCCCTTAGGAGGATTCCTCCAGGTTAAACCTTCCAGGTCTCCACAGCAGCTTGTGGAGGACAGTGGTGCTCAACATAAGCAAATAGTTTCAGGAAACTCTAACCTTTAAGACTGCATAAACTACCTCATTCCCACAGAAATCCCAAGAGACTGCATACCTCCACAGCATAAGTCCGTCCCTATTTTTTCAGCCTTCAAGGAAAGGGATGGTTATTTGTTGCAGGCCCAAACCAACAGTAAATATCAATATATCTTGCCTGAGTCAGCTGCTCTGCTTAGTGTATTGATCTGCTCTTACCTTCTCATTCCTACTCCTGTGCACTGAGGGAGGACAAATAAGCAGGTTCGCAGCATTTATTTATGTCAGCTCACCCCAACACCCATCCCAGGGGCACAACCAGAATTCTTATTTCTTCCCTTTCCCGTGCAAGGGTGCAAAATGCAAATAGCAGTCCAGCCTGCCACAGTCTGCTCAATGTTTATGAATAAAATATGTGAACGTAGAAGCCTGGGAATGCTATTAGAAAGGGCACATGGGGCATAAGCTGCCTGCAGCCCCTCATGTCACACTGCCCTCACCCGTACTGCCAGCTGCACGTACCAGCAGCTTCTCCCCCTCTTCACAGCGATACCCTGACTCGGTTGGTAGCACAGTGACAAAAAGAAGTGCAATGTCTTGCCCGGCCAAGCACATAACTTATAGGAATAATTTTAGAAAAAGCAAAAGAACAACAAAGAAAAATTCAGGTTTTATATTTTTTTAGATTCCGATCAGTTAATATCACTTTACTGTCTTGGAATCTGATTTCTTTGCTACAACTGTAGCAAAACAGCAGTACATGGTTTTTTAAGTGTCAGAAATCCCTTCTGTATCCAAACCGATAACGAATAATACTAATAATTTTCCTGTAACAGTACAAGAAATACCTGAGGCAATAAAATACTGCAAAAGATGTTTTCCTTACCAAAATTTATAAAATCATGAAGGCTTAGTGGATTCCAGTTCTTTTTCAATAGGTGTTTATAGAAAATGAGAGAAAGGGCAATTTTTATTATTCTGAGGTGCAGGTTTTTCTTAAAATGCTAAGAATCTTTCACACTACGCCAGATTGAGTTCTTGGCCTTAAAAAAATGCAGTGGTTTTGTAAATAAATAATATTAACCCTCTAGTCTACATAATTCACCACAGAAACTGTATTTAGTCATGAAAAGCAAAATTAGAGATAAAAATTATCCCTTTTAAACAGCATTTGCTATTAATTCTGTTCCACAATTATTAAAAGCCAATACAAGGAAAGAAGCAAAAATCAGACATGAAACAAAACTATGATCATAATTACATATATCATAACAATTCAAAACTCATATCCTTTTCAAGGAAAAAAAAAAAAACCCAAACAACAACAAACCAAACCCCAAAGCATTTAAAAGGAATATATTTAGTTTTCTTTCATTTTATAGTCAAAAGCTATCTTCCTTTTATTTTCTGTTCCATAATATCCTAATATTAGTGCAAAATATACAAGGACACTTACAACGGGAACTGGTTGCGCTATCATTCAGGTGCAAACTGGCAGGACACCAGTTCCTCATGATACCAGTACGACCATAACTGGTTTTAGACATTGCGTTGGATTTACCTTCATAATCTTCTTAATTTTAAATGACAAGAGAGAAACCTGGTGGCTTTTAAAAATGTCAGCTACTGATATAGGTTTAGAGACTAGTCATAAAGTGAAAAATATAATAACTAAGGGGGGAGGGCAGGCAGAATTAACCATGGTGATACAGCAGATGCTTCCAATTATGTTGTTTTCTTTCAATTTAGGATGAGAAATGCATTTAGAATGAAGAAGTGAGGAACCAAAATTTCCCGTTCTTTTCAACTATTGATACATCTTTAACATCAGTGGAGCTATATGCATTTAAATTGTTGAGTCTTTAGCACTATTTTTCCTTTCTTTACCATGAAAGCAGCACTTTTAGTTTAACTCAGTGTAAAAAGAGTCTGTACTCTTCCTAAATCAGAAAATAACCTGAAACAGAGCTCCAAATGAACTTTTCAATTAGTCTCAACATGCAGTAAAAAGTGACATCCACATTTTAACAGTATTTATTAGGCTCCAGTTAATGTTTCTATGGGTAACAACCAGTGAGTGTGCTTATTCATCAGTTTGCATTCTTCTACACTCACCATCAAAAAAACCAAATCAGAAATCAACCCTTATGTATTTACAGGGGGATGTGGTAATTGATATCTACCACCAAAGGAGCTCAGTCTTTATTGGGCCTTCTGAAAACCATTTTATTAAAAAAAAAAAAAGTGTGTAAGAGGCATATCACATTCTAATAATTAAAAAATTTAGGAATGCAGCATTGATCTTAGGTTTTCTACTCCCCTAGTAAATTTACTCAGACATTTCAGTAAGGTATTTCCCTGGAAGGCCACAGATTTTGGGAGCTGTGTGCAGCCTGTGGGAAGCTGGTCCAACACAGGATCTTACACAGGACAATTTCAGTGCTTCTGCACTTCAAATGCTTCCCAGCTCTTCCCTCGAATCTGTATTCATTCAGGGGAAATGACCAGAATGGGGTTGGACCAAACAGGGGGAGCTTTCAGACAGCTAAGCTCTACTGAAGTCAATGAGCCAGTTTATCCTGTCTGGGGTACCAGTGCCTAATCTTTATAAAAGAATTCATCTGCACATTTGGTACAATAAAACCCAACAAAGCTGTGAAATTTCCATTTCCAAGTTGGATAGGTCTGGGGAGGCTGGCCATGGATAGAAGCAGTCCTAATCTCGGTGCCAGCAGGGGAAGGAAGGACTGATCCATCCCTTTTGGTGCTGTGGCTGGGCATTATCACAGGAAAGGCAGCATGTGATGCCCTAGGAAGCATTAATCTAGGGTGCAGTGTCCATTTTTTTTCCTCTGCTAGAGCAGGACCTCCATGTCTGTAAACAAATATGTAGCCTGGTGCCAGGTATCAGCTAACCCATCCTACCAAATACAAGCTTCACATACTTACTTCTGCAGTACCTGCGATTCATTTAAAGGACAGTATGGATTGACTGGGTATGACCTGGAAATTTCTGTTAACCAAAAGTGCTCAAACTGCATGTCATTCCTCAAGCTAATGAGAAACATTAACTTCCATAAAGGTGCCTGTCAGCTCACTTTCCTGCATCCTCTGTTTAATGGTATGTCTTGGGAGTTCTTGTATTTCATATTCCTAATATAACTTTTACAAGTGTGGAAGAACGTCTGATGAAAGTGGATTTTTTTTACTCTGACTCTAGAAGATACGATCAATTACTGACCTCCTTGTGTCTGTTAATACTCTTTTTCATTCTGATTTTGTTTCTTTATTTTCAATATTTTGTTGTTGTCATATTTTCCCCATTTCTTCTTCTTTCTATTTCTCCAGTGTGGATCAAAAGAGAGGCTACTAACAAAATTGCCTACGGCTGGTTTCACTCACAGGGGTGACAAAGGAACAAAAAAACCCTTGACAAAAACTATTAATTCTCCATTAGTCCGTGCTCTCATTTACACCGGGCTTAATTTAAAACCATACGTGTATCTCAGATTGTTCCAGTGTAAATGACTACACAGGTGCAGAGCAAAACAAAGTCTGCCCTAAAAACAGGGATGTTCAGATCATCCATTAATGCTGTTACCCAGGAGGCCACTTTATGCAGTGGGGTTAGAGGAAATGACTGCAAGAGAAATCTCACCTTGAGTTAATGATCCAACACACAACGGAGTTAAAAAGTGAAAATTACAGAGGAAGAGGTGACTACACATGAGTCCAGTTGTGCACACAACTGAACAGACAGAATTGCATATAAAGGGGCTCAGTATTTCAGGATAATATGCATGGGATTAACATCAGATAATATAACCCATCTAGGACAGACTGCTCAAGTGCTTTTTAAAATATATTTTCTAGTAAAGCCACCATTGTATAGCTTGTCGCATCACCATAATCCCACTGAATTGGTTACAGTGTGACATACCCAGCTGGATCACTGGAGGTACAAGGATTGAAAGCATGCTGGAAAGGAAGGGGTAATTAGTGATATAACCCACTAAGTAGTTTAACATCCAAAGGGAGAAGACCTCTGGGAGTGAGAGCAGAAGGTGTCTGTGTTTGCTTGTGCCCAAGAGACTCTGTGGAGTTGGGGAGCTGAAAAGAGAGTTTTCTTAGGAGGATGTTGGCAGGGATGGCTGGGCCAAGCCCCTACATGGAGGTAGTGGTGGATGCAGGGTTATTTTCTGTGGACTACCACCCCCCCTGTGTGGGGCAGAGAGAGGGATGATGATGGGCAGTGGGCAGGAAGCAGCCTGGCTGCTGGGGGATGCCGGCTCCAGGCAAAACACAACCTGTCTAGGACCACACAGGCAAGTGGCATCTCATTCCTTCACATGTTTGACATTTTGTTCAGATAATTTACTACTTCACCCCACAGTCAGGGCTATTCACAAACCAGGGGGTGAGTCCCTCCTCTTTGTGTTCCACTTGAGAGAGTCTAGATTTTCTTATCTCTTATTTATCATTTGTGGAATATCATTATTCTCAGAGATCCCCTTAAAATAGTCTAAAGAAAATCTTGTTCTCTTTCTTGCATGCTTTCCCTTTGACTCATTTTGCTGTTCTTCATTTTTACCACTTTTGCCTTCTTTCTCTTGATTTGGTCTGTACACCGTATCGGGATTTCAGCTCATTTTCTTGCGCTTTCGTCTCATGTGCTCATTCCCACAACGAATGTAATTTCCAAGAACTATGATTTTGGAGTCCTACCTTTTTTTTTCAGCATCCAGAGTTGCAGTATTTCTACTTTCTCTCTTCATCTCTCTTTGCTTTTCACTTGATTTGACTGCTCCTGTTCTTTTATGCTTTGCTTGCCCTAATAGTCCCTGATCCTATCTCTCCTCTGCTCCACGTCACTTTTCTTTTGCATTCACGCTGAAGTAAAAAAGGGGATACAGTTAAAGTTGCCCTCTACCTCACCCTTCAAATCCTTCTTGACATGCTTTGTTTTTGTCCTTTTCTCACCCAATTATGTAGTCCTGCCCTATGTCTCTTACTGAATCTAATAATTCTTGTTTTCACAAACTTTCCTTTACCCTCTCCACCCTCCATCCTTTCTTCAGAAGGTTTTGCCTTCGTGTATCTGTTACAGAAGCCATGAGTTCTAATACCAACTTTGAACACCTTTGTTCCTGTATCACCTCTTAAAATAATTTAATCAGCTAGTTGCAATGTGAAAAAAAAGTTCACTCTTATTTAAATATTATAATTCGAACAAAAACATTATAATGCGAATTAACTTCTAGCAGGTGTATCAGGCATATGGAGTTCAATATAAGATTAAGTGGTGTCTTGATATATCCTTTTATTATGAAAAAGGATGCTTCAGTCATTCAGGTTCACAGGACTATGAATTGACAATTGACACTGAGGAGAAGAAGGAATTTTTTTTTTCTACTTTGGGCTTTTTCAAGCAAGCCTCTAGAGATTCCCTGGGGATTGTTGGATTTAAAACTGAATGAAAAGTTAACATTTGTTTTACTCATCCCTAAGACCCAGCAGAAGTCATAGACTCTTCATACCTGTCCCTAATTCACTTGATTTAATACATATTCTTGGAGTAATCTGCTGTCTTGCACCTGGCAGAAAAGACAGTCATTCCCCGTGCCTAGACAGTGACACCACAACCTGGCACTGTGAGCCCAGGTCTGGTGGAGACTTCTCCTGAAGCACAGGCTCTTCTCACTTCAGACCAAGAAACAGTTAAGCATTTTAATCACAGCAAACAACTTCAAAGGGACAACCCCTCTTCAAGTGTTCTGCAGTATGGGGTGTTTGTTATTTTGGTTTTTTTTAAATCCAGGTAAATACATTGTTCCAAATACCTTTCATAAATCAGATTGGGATCTTCTGAACATCTGTCTGGCCTGTCACTCCCTGAGGTTTTTCCTTAGCCCATCCATCCTGCCTTGTGCATCCTTCATCGCTGGGTTAAATCCCATGAGAAAGCCAGGAGCAGAGCGGTGTTGCAAAACCCCAGGCAGGGGTTTGTTTGAGAATTCCAGTTGGGGGTGGGCCTTCAGGTATTGACAGGGTTGCATATGGGCTGAAAAGCAGTCTGATGATGCTTAAGGGTTGTCCTTAGCAACTTAATTTGTCTTGTAGGTATAGGTATGCTGTATGTGCAGTATTTCACAAAAAATATCCTGTTTTCCAGGTTACTAAAGGATACTTGATAAAGTATAACTTATGTAATTTCAAATACGAGAAGATATCCACAGAATGACTCTCAAAGTAAATGCTTGGGCATCAACACTTTTAGACAGGATTTTGAACAATTAACATTTTACAGTGTTCCCATAAGACAAATAATTTATTTTCCATTAAAGAACCACCCATCCTAAGCCACTAATGCTGTTCACTGTTTTTTTTCTGAGCAGTTGTGAACACCCACCTAAAATCTGAGGATCTCATTAGCTTCAGAAAGCAATGTTTCTGAGGGAAATGAGGTTTATTTTTTTCCTCTAATTTACCTTGCTCAAAAGAAAATAAGTGCTGAAAGTGTTTCAGAGATAAAAGTGAACCTCTGGAAAATTAACAGTGATGTTGAATTTTCCATCCCATGGAAGTCTAAATTTTCAACCATGAAGGATAAAACTTGCTTTCAAGATAACGATGCAGGCTGAGAATTTTTTTACTGCAGATTCTCCAAAGTAAATCCCCTTGGGAATAATGCACACATTGGAAAAGGGGACAGACAGATTTTTTTTTTTTTGCATTTACCAAGTAATTGAGTGTTTTCCTAGTATTTAGAAAAGTCAAGTAGTTATATGGTTGCTATTCATTGACTTTGGGATTAAGTGTTCTCTCATACACAGTATTTCTCAGGTTGTTATGGTTTTTGTATAGTGTGTATTGATTTACTGTATACTTCATCAAAATTTCTCATGCAACATGTTTTTGCTGTCTGATAGTTTCAGCAAGTCGACTCATTGCAAACCTGCATCTCTTTAGAATGCAGCCCTCCCTTCCACTGGCAATAGTAATGTTATAAAATAACAGTGATTAGTCTCTGTCACTGTAAATCACTTAACCCATTTTTGCCAATCCAGCCTCGTTTCCATGGAAACAGAAGACAGTAACACAGAACTTTTTTTTCTGCTTCTCCTTTTGTTGGATTTCAGCTGTCTTCCAACTTCATTCAGAAAGTCCCCCCTGCCCCCCTCCATACTTTTTTTCACTAAACCTATAGATTTTAGGACTTGGGAGGATTTCATCATGTGAGATTTTCATTTTGGTGCAACTGGTTTTAACGAAACTTTGTGGCCAGCAAAATTTGACAAGATGATAGACTTTTGGATATTGGAGTCCTGGGTAAATTCACAAAGTGAATTCACAAAGTGAGTCAGTTTCTCAGAGATGTGCTATTAACTAGATAATAGCTTTTATGATATTAAGATACAAGTGTAGAGATGACTAGAAGCATATACAATCAAATTAGATTTGGGTTGTTATGTCCTTAGAAGGAGGCTTTTAACCTTTCTGAGAAAATGGAGATAGTTCTTTAAAGCCATGTGAAACACATTAGTATCTCACTGTTCTGCATTAAGGACTGATGGAAGGATATCTTACCAATTAGACTGCCTTGGCTTTAGGTGAGGTTCAGAAAGCACATGTTAAAATTTTAGAAATTAAATGTATCAAATCAGATAAGTTGCCTTTCTGTATAGACAAGTACTTTAAAGGTCATGAAAGTCTACTAGTCACAAAGCGTTGCCTAGCTTGCAGCAATGCTGAAGACAAATACTAAATTCCAAGAATGAAGTTCTCCATTTTAAAACGCTTCTTTTCCATGCAAAAATGTGTCCACAAATAAAAATGTTATTTTTCATCCTTTTTTTTCATTACCAGTATTTTTTTGACAAAAGCTTTTGCAGATAAATACCCAAAGTAACTTACACAAAATTTTCTATTCAAAGGCTGACTGATCACATAAATCACCAACAGAATAGGCTGACACATTACCCAGACAATGAAACAGATCTCTCTAAAACAGAGGAGACTGATTACTTCATGGGGGTTTAAGTCTTTTCTATTTTGGACATATATATGAGATATAACGTAACATTAGCAGAGCTGGATAGAGAAGTCCAGAAAATTGATTTTAAAATTTTCTTTTTCCTTCTCTGTATTTCTAAAAAGCATTGTAGCCTGCTGAAGCCAAGAGGATTTGTAACTTTTATCAATACCTCTCTTATTACCTGCATTATGTACGATGTGGGACCAGGATTTCTCTGTGACAGGTACAGCACAAATGCATGGCTGTCCTTGCCTTGAAAAGTTGATGACTTTGATTTCAGTGAACATCGCCTTGGTGTTCAGGTGCTGTGTTTCATCTGTTATTGTTGTAAAGTCGCTTGTTTTCTTCCCTGACAGGGGAAAATAACACAACGTAGTAAATATACATACACTTTTTTTTTTTATATCCCTAAACAAAAATTTATTTCCATATCCATGCATGTTCCTACATAAACAGCACATTGTGACACTTTATCCTTGTTTCAGTGCTCCTAAAGAAAACCATCATATTAAGAAGTCTGCTCAGGCTCCCCATGCTCACTGAGAGCAGCTGCTCTGGGCACAGCAGCACAGGCAGCCCAGCATGGCAGCAGTGCTGCAAAACACACTGCCCGCACTTTGCCATCTGACTTCAAGCAACAGTGACCCACATGTAAGAGCCTCATAACCTCTCAAGAAGTGGCACAGTTTTACAATACATCAGTTTTTTTCCTTTATTATCACAGAAGACATTTACAGAAAGCACAGCTCTGGACTTGCCAGTCCTGTTCCTTCCACCTCCATGCTGCTTTCTGCCTCCCTCTGAAACCCCTCCAGCCACCCACTGATTTCTGTGGGTTGGCATGGTCCCATGCCATGTTGCTGTCCCAGGTCCTGCCACCAGCAATGGAGGAGAAACTTCGTAGAAGAAATCCCTGGCTCAGAGCAGCCAGGACTCTTTGGCACCACCACACATGCCCCAAGCCCTGGGGCAACCACTAGCAAAACGCTGAGTGCTGAGGCACTGGCCATTTCTCAGGCATCTTAGGAACTGCCCAGCCTCCACAGAAGGTGCCACCAAGGTTTTTGCTTGCATGTATTTACACTGTTAGCAGTATCACTACATTAACACAGTCATTCTCACTGCTGAAGGCATGATACTTCTCAAATCCTTGTGCCCTTGTTCCTAACTGCTTTAGCTACCCTGCATCCATGTGTCAGAACTGGATTTTCTGATGAACAAAATAAAATTAATCCCTCAGATTTATGTATACAGAGAACACCTAGCTGACAGGATAATCAGTGCCCAACCTGATATATATATATATAGGTATATATATATAAATTATTTTTTACAACGATATCTGTCATCACCATGGACTTTTTACTGGGACCACCAATTAACTTCACCAAGACAAATGAGCAACAGATACAATTTTTTTTTTCTACTGTCCCCATGGGACCCATTTCAGCTAACAAGGTACTGGTGAAACCTTCTAGGTCTCTTTTCCAATCCTCCCATCTGTCTAGACACACAAACTTGATTTTAACCAGAGTAACTATCTCATCAAATATATTTATTTTCTTCTGCAACAGCTAAGCAGAACAGTTGGCATAGCAGAAATGAGCCCAGTGTTTCACGTTGGTGCTCTCATAAAGGGAACCATCCCAGGTCCACTTCTTTCTTTTCACAGTTCTTGTTTTACAAGGGTATCTTCAGAAAGTAATACCATTGGATCTTTACAATAGGTGTTGTGCAGTGGTATCACAGAGTATAATTTTCAGAACAGATTCTTACAGTCCTGCTGCCCAAGCAACATAAAAGCAATTTGTGGAAATATAGGTCTAAAGAGGATTTTGAGAAATTACTTCATCCATCTTTGCACCAAGGCAAAGCGGGACTGAGTGAAGCTACTTAGTGGAAGGGAGTAAATATGGCACAATGATGTCCTTCAGAAAAAAAAAATTTCTATAGGGGTGGGAATATCATTGCAATGCATTTTTAAGAGTTTCAGTGAAAGCTTTTATCTTAAGGGGAGTAAAAATTTGATATTAAAATCTGTACCATTTGGAGTAGGTTATATTTTTATTTAGCTAAGTCTTAATGCCAGTGAAAATAAAACAACAGGACACAGTAACAGTTAAATAACATGCAGAATGGAAATTGAAAAGACTGACTGAAAATGTAATATTTTATGCAATTCCTTCATTTTACTTGCATATTGTGGGATATGAGCATTCTTTTTGTTTGTATTTTGTCTGCAGCTATTTAGACTTGGGAAAGAGATGAGTGGAGCAATACAAAATTAAAATTAATGACAACATTTAAAATTTAATGCCACCATAATTTTTAGATTATAATAAATATACGATTAAAAAATGTCCTATCTTGTTTTCTGTGGATTCTTATATTTTTAAAACAAGACATTTTACCTGATGAGAATTCAGCACACCGATTCCTTTTCTTCAATATTCTTGTACAAAGTACTTACAATGTGAATGGGCATAAATCTCTGATGGCTCAAAATTTATCCTGCAAGGGGTTTAACAGAGGGAATTCGGTATGGAGTGTTGTGAGAACAGCCTGCTGAAAACTCATGCCAAGTTATAAACAATCCTTCCCAGAGGATATAAAATTTTCCATCACAATTCCCTTGTGATTTTCAGAAGTCAGTACGTGCTCTAAATTTCGGCTCTGTGAATGACTTTGTGTCTCTATTTTGGCTTGTTGGCTCTATTTTTCATTGTCTCCTAACCTTCCTGAGTAAATGGTGTGAAAGATAATTCAGGCTGGCAGCTCTCTATTACTCCACCCAGTCTGTTTCTCCTTACCCTCACTCATACTGTACATGAAAACTGCAACATCAATGCTCTCCAAGGATGTTTAAAAAAAATGCGAGTAACCCTAATTAGAGCTGTAATAAGCAGTCAGGATGGCCGAGCGGTCTAAGGCGCTGCGTTCAGGTCGCAGTCTCCCCTGGAGACGTGGGTTCGAATCCCACTCCTGACATCCACTTTTGTGCCGGGGAAGATCATGGAACAGATCCTCCTAGAAGCTATGCTGAGGCACATGGAGGACAGGAAGGTGATTTGAGACAGCTAGCATGGCCTTAATAGGGGAAAGCCCTGCCATACAATCTGGTGGCTTTCTACAATGGAGTAACTGCACCAGTAGACAAGGGAAGACCTACCAATATCATCTATCTGGATTTCTGCAATGCCTGTTACACAGCCACCCACAACATCCTTCTCTCTAAGTTGTATTTGATGGGTGGACTGGACTGTTCAGTGGAAACAGAACTGGCTGGATGGTCCCATCCAGAAGGTGGTGGTCAATGGCTCCAAGTCCAGATGTAAGATAGTGACAAGCAATGTTCCTCAACAGTCCGTATTGGGACCAGTGCTGTTTAGTAACTTTCTTAATGCTATTCACAGTAGGATTGTGTGCACCCTCAGTAAGGTTGCTGATGACACTAAGCTTGTTAGTGAGGTTAATGTGCCAGATGGATGAGATGCCATGCAGAGGGACGTGGACAGGCTGGAGAAGTGGGTCCAGGTGAATCTCATGAGGTCCAACAAAGCCAACAAAGCAGGGTCCTGCACCTGGGTCAGGACAATCTCCATTATCCATTCAGGTTAGGAAATTATGTGCTGGAAAGCAGCCCTGAGAAAAAGGACTTGGGAGCACACGTGGATGAGAAGATGGCCATGAGCCACCAATGTGCATTTGCAGCCCAGAAGGCCAACCGCACCCTAGGCTGCATCAAAAGAAGTGTGGCCTGCAGATTGAGAGAGGTAATTCTGCCCCTCTACTCTGCTCTGGTGGGACCTCACCTGGAGTACTATGTCCAGCTTTGGAGGCCTCAAAAGAAGGACATGGACCTGTTGGACCATGTCCAGAGGAGGGCCACAAAAATGATCAAAGGGCTGGAGCACCTCTCCTGTGAAAACAGGTTTAGAGAGTTGGGCTTGTTCAGCTTGGAGAAGAGAAGGCTCTGGGGGCCTTATAGCAGCCTTCTAATACCTGAAAGGTGCCTATAAGAAAGCTGGGGAAGAACTTTTCACGAGGGTATGTAGCACTGCCACGAGGAGTAATGATTTTAAACTAGAAAAGGGGAGATTTAGGTTGGATATTAATCTTCAAAATCTTCAATATGAGGGTGGTAGATCACTGGAACAGATTACCCTGAGAGGTAGTAGAGGCCTCATCTCTGGAGATATTCAAGGTCAGGCTTGATGGGGCTCTGAGCAAACTGATAAGTGAAGATGTCCCTGCTTGCTGCAGGGAGGTTGGACTAGATGACCTTTAAAGGTCCCTTCCAATCTAATGCATTCTGTGATTCTATGATTCTATAATTGGTGAGAGGAAACAGAATAAAAGCCCATCAGGATGGACATCTGGCCCAGTTTCTTGATCCCAAGTTCTTCAAAATGTAACTTCAGGCAAAAACTATAAACTGAGTAGTAATCCTCCTGTGTTCTAATGGATCTGTGATGAACACAATATTTCGCTGATTTCCCCCCCATGTATAAACAAACTCCATTTTCTGTTCCTATTTATGTTGAAAATAAAAAGGTACTTAGTAGTTCATAAGCCGGAAAACTTGTCCATTATTTTCCTAACTGCTACAATAATGCTGTCTTATGTGCTATGAAATTATTTCTACAGGAGTCAAACTACAATTACAGAAAAACAGTGTGCTTATAGTGACAACAAGCAATTATCAGAAGAGGAGGAGGAAGGTTGAAGAGGCTTTGCACTCTGAGTGTGGCATCAGCCAGCTTGGAGGAATCATAGAATCATAGAATGGTCTGGGTTGGAAGGGACCCCAAGGATCATAGAGCTCCAACCCCCCTGCCACAGGCAGGGCCACCAACCTCAGGCCTGGATCTAAACAAGGTTGCCCAGGGCCCCATCCAACCTGGCCTTGAACACTTCCAGGGATGGGGCATCCACTACTTCTCTGGGAGCCAGTTCCAGCACCTCACCACTCTCTCTGTAAAAAACTTCCCCCTAATATCTAATCTAAACCTTCCTTCCTTTAGTTTTAATCCATTCCCCCTTGTCCTGCCATTATCTGCTCTTTTAAAAAGTTGAATCCCCTCCTGCTTATAAGCTCCCTTCAGGTACTGGAAGGCTGCAATGAAGTCCCCCCGCAGCCTTCTCTTCTCCAGGCTGAACAAGCCCAGCTCCCTCAGCCTCTCTTTGTAGGGCAGGTGCTCCAGCCCTCTAATCATCCTTGTGGCCCTCCTCTGGACCCTCTCCAACAGTTTCACATCTTTCTTGTACTGGGGGCCCCAGATCTGGACACAGTACTCCAGATGGGGCCTCACGAGGGCAGAGTAGAGAGGGACAATCACCTCCCTGTTCCTGCTGGCCACCCCTCTTCTAATGGAGCCCAGGATCACATTGGCCTTGCGAGCTGCAAGAGCACACTGCTGGCTCATGTCAAGTCTCTCATCCACCACAATCCCCAAGTCCTTCTCAGCAGGGCTCAGAAGAGGAGGAGGAAGGTTGAAGAGCCTTTGCACTCTGAGTGTGGCATCAGCCAGCTTGGAGGAAGCAAGTGCCTGAAGCACTGAGATGCCACAGGGCATTAATTTCTATCATCTGAAGGAGGGCAATTCTGTCTGAGTTGTTCTGTCTCCAGGTTCCCTCCACTGAAGGTTCTTATGTCTTTATTTCCTGGACTGAATATCATGTTATTTTATTTCTGTCTCCATGCAGTATTTAAAGACCAGTGACCAAATCATCATCTTAGCCAAAGCTAGTATTTTTATTAATTAATTAGGAACACTTTCAAAATAAAAAATAGGTACACTTAATTATCCCAAACTTGTCCTACTACTGATGGAGTAGCAGCAGAAGACCCACAGCATCTGAACTGTCCCCGTCTCGTGGAAAGTCTGGTGAAGAATATGAAACAGCTCATAAATGAGAATTATTATGTCATGCTCCACATTGCTGCTCTTTGGCTTGTCATCTTTTATGCATCCCAGGAAAAAAAAGCATAATGACACATAAGGCAAAGTATTCCTCTTGGGAAAAAACTCATAAACAATTATGATCTGAAATAATAGAGAGGAAATTATTGGCAGCTTTTTTAGAAGCTGCATTTTTAAATGTTCCAGTAGTACTCTTGGAGTTTTCCCCCAGCACTTTTTTTCTCTTTTGTAATACTTACCAGTCTGGAATTTATTGATAGCCCAGAATAAAGTCATAGATAATCCACCAAGAAAAAAACCCCACAAAACAAAGACAAAAACTAAACAATAAGCCCCACCAGCAAGCAATCACCCCAATAATTAAAACTGAAGCAAATCTGAATCTCTAACTTATGCCAAGAGCATCCTTTAATTTCAGGTTAAATTACATGTATACAACTATTAATAATTTCCATTAGTGAGCATTAAATAGCTCGAGAAAACATCATCTACCCACACATTGACACATATTTTTACCTGATTAATTTAATTATCATGTTTTATTAAAATCGGGCATATAATTAAGCTATGTATCAAAGGTGAATTTGTATGTCCTTCATGCTTTATTTACAATTTGCTGTGATCAAAAGTCATGGCTACATTTACCTATTGCCTAAATATGCATTTTTTTTTTTTCCCTTCCCTGGCTGGTTGAGTGAAAAAGAGCCGGGATGGGGGGAGGGAGAGGAGGAGCTCGGGGAATCAGAAAAGAGATTCTTCTACAGACTGTGGAGAAGACCCTGGTGAGGCAGGCTGTCCCCCTGCAGACCATGGAGGACCCCACACTGGAGCAGGAGGCTCTGTGTGAGAAGCCCATGCTGGAACAGTCTTTTGTCAGGACATGCAGCCCATGGAGAGAGGAGCCCATGTCAGAGTAGGTTTGCTGGCAGGACTTGTGACCCAGTGGGGGACCCATGCCAAACTGCCTGTTCCTGAAGGTCTGCACCCTCTGAAAGGTACCCACACTGCAGCAGTTGGTGAAGATCTGCAGCCCGTGAGGACTCACTTTGGAGGATTTGGTGAAGAGGTTTCTGTGAGAGGAACCCCACACTGGAGCAGGGGCAGAGTATGGAGAGTCCTACCACTGCAGAGACAATGTGTGATGGACTACTGACCGGTGTTTGGTGTTTCAAGATTCAGTCTATGTTTCTCATTGTTCTACTTTGATTTGATTGGTAATAAATTAAACTGACTTCACCAAAAAGAATCTGTTTTGCTCATGATGGCAATTGGTGGGTGATCTCTCCCTGCCCTTGTGTCAACCCATGAGTTTTTTGTTTTATTTTCTCTCTCCAGTCCAGCTGAGGAGGGGAGTGATGGAGCAGCTTTGTGGGGCACCAGGAGCTATATAGGCTTTTATTTCAGAGGATGTTGTCATTCAGCTTTAATACTTTGATTTGGTCCTTAAAGTGAATGATTTCAGAATTATGACTGAGGAAAAAAAAATCTAAGAAAATTTGGATGGTTAATTAACCTCCTGGTAAGAAAGAAGGCAGTTTAAAAACATAAAGCTCTACCTTAAGGAATGAACATTTTTTTCCCTTTGCTTGTAGAACAATAGATTTCTACAAACAAATTTTAGTAGGCACTTAATATTTCTACTTCTAGGTAAATCTTGGTGTCTGTTCTTTAGCTTTCTTTTAAGAAAACACTTTCTTGCTATGAGAACATGTGTAATACCAAGGGTGCACAAAAATCCCTGAACAGGAAGCCCATTAACGGGGTTAAAATATTTATTAATTGGTTCCCATAATCGGGCCATCTACCAGAAGAAGATGAAAAGCTATGTGGAAAGAAGCATTCCATTTGTGAATTGGAAAATACTTTTCCATCTTCTTAGTTGCTTAAGTGTTTATTATTTCCAAAGACTATATTTTTTTTCTGGAACTGGTGATATTTTTTTCAGGAAGTACTTGCCACTTTGACACAGGAGGAGGCATGTACCATGGAGGCAGATGCTGTTAGAGAAATAGTACAACATGTTCTCATTCTGTATTGGGGTTTTTTAAACAAAAATCCACATTCTGAATGGATAGTATGCGGCTAATTTCCAGAGAAACCAGTAAGATTCAGGTGCTTAAATACTAATTAAAGATATGGTCCATGAGTCTATCTCCCAAATATGGAAAGGAAAGACAAATATTTTAGTGCTTGTGGATTATACTTAAAGCACAATAAAAGCTCACTTGCTTACTGGCTGCCAGGTTTTAGGTATTCACATACTAAAACTGCTTTTGTAGCAACAACCTCAGGGTTTTCTTAGTCCAGTTCTTGAAATACCAGTGGGATGAAGGATTCGCTGTTCTTCAGGATACCTGCTTAGGTGGGATAGGCCCTTACCCTGCAATATTCCATACTATTTTAGCAGAGAATTGCATCAAAGCACATCTGGCATCATTGGTACGTTGTTGCTAGAGAGATCAGAGTCATGATCAACATGTTCTTTTGCTGGAATAAGCTTTTATGACCAGGGGTCAACAGGAAAAAAGAATTCCCTAATAAGAAAATGGTACTCCCAAAGTTTTTGATTATTTCTGAAATCAATGCTGATCCCAAATTTTCCACTCCCTATTTTGTCTTGGACTGAAGCTGTCAAGTTCTCTGCCCAGGTTGAATTTACATCTTCCTGCAGTTTACACCTTGTAAAAATCATTGAGGCTGTAACTATCAACTTGAGGGAAATAAAACCTGGAGCATGGCAACTAATCAGACCAGAGCCAGAATATTTCAAGTAACAATTCACGTAAACTTGGTATTGAAAGAGCTGAGTGGAAACCTTCTATACTCATGGCTTCTACTCAGCAGACTTTAACCCTGCTGCAAGGGTTCTTTCTACCTTGCCAATATCAGCAGATAGCATTTTTCTAAAGACAACGTAACAGTCCATGCTCAGTCCACGAGAAGGATTTGAACCTAGGGTTTTAAGTGGCTAAGAGCACTAACCATGAATAAACCTTGACTCATAGCATCTCTTCAGAGGCTATCATATAGAGCTACCAAACCCTTTTGCATGTACAATAATTTCTACAAATCCTAAAAACCATGTGTCAGACTTCTGAGTATCATGAATTGGTACATCTGCTGTTTCTGCAGATCATCTGCACAGGACTGGTGGCACTTTCATCCACTGGACAGTACAAAAAAGTGTAGATTTCAGAGCCAGCATTCAACGGGCGTTGCTTGAGTCTCGACAACAAGACTCAAGCAGCAGTTTTCTTGTGTGTTATAGTAAATGGACCAATCCTGAGCCAATTCAGACTTATCTATAAGCAGTACATCCTCTGCAATGGGAAGTGTCAAAAAAAGTGCTTCTTGATAGTAATTTTCAAGCCAAAAATAACTGTAGTGAGGCACTGTCTATGAGCTGTTTCAAATTCCTAAAAAATTAAGAGTTTGAAAGATGGAAGGTGGTCCCGGAGGAAGGTAAAAATGTGACTATTGTTTTATAGCATAAACAAATGTGTCTCCATAAACAGTACTTTGGGAGAATAAAATCAGGATTATGTGGCTTCATTGTACATGGCAAAGTGCTCCAAACAGACCAGGGAGCTGGCTGGAAAAGAAGAAGAGAACTTGGCAAGCACTGTGCAGGATATCTGGAGCCAGGGATACTTATCATGATCACATAATTGAAGGTCTAAAACGTATCCACATACAAATGGAAAATTAAATTACAAATCAATCCTTAAAAAGATGTTTCCAGGAATTTTGAGAATTGCAGAAACATTGTTGCCCCAATTTTTATTATAATTATTTGTAACAAATAAAATCTTCAATTGTAAAAAAAAATAATTTTAAAAAATGGAGTTTTACTGCTTTCTTGGTGTTCATCTCAGAAACTACACCTATTTTCTAAACGTGCATTAAAAATTTCCAGAGGAAGAGGTCTCGTATAGGTATCCAAAAAAGTGAAGCAGGAATAAGAACTGCTGAGACATAAAGAACTTGGCTTACTATTGTAATCACCACAGTACTGTGTCTTACTTTGCAATATATAGACTCACCCTCTGTAAGTGATAGCTTAAGATCTAAACTGCATGTTCAATTAGCAAGATGTGCTGGAATAACAAGAAATGGCATTAGGGTAATCTCATTTATCCCAGTTTCTTTTCCACATTATGTTCTGTTAAGCAAAGGTTAGTTCAGGGAATGGTTCTTACAATATCATCAGCTTCCTACATTGGATTTAGATTTAAAATTAATAAAGTTTCCAGCTCTGAAAGGTAACAAAGAAAAACTGTGAAATAGAATCCTGTCAGCTTCCACATGCAAAAAAAAGAGGAGATTGGGGGGCAAATAAGAAGAACCAAACATTTCTTTACAATTATATCCATTTCATTTTAAACCAATTGGATGACATTTCAGATCTTGCTTAAGTTGTATTTTGAGCACCACAAGATTGCTGCTGCTTCCCAAAAGAGGTTACTTTGGATGATGCAACATTAATGGTTGGGTGCCCCATGAGGGTACACATGGAGAGTCTTGAAGCCCAGAGTAGGAACAGTAACAGAAACAGAAAGTCCTGCAGTTTGCAGTGCATCAGAGGAGTTATTCACTGCCTCTGAAGGGAGGGAAGTTATGTAAGTTTGAAAGATCTAGGAAAAAAGACAGAAAAACAAGGCGATAGTTCCAAAGCATGGTAACTGCAGGTAAAGCCTGAAGTCATTGCTCTATGAATAAACCTGCTGCTGCTCGCTCAGCATTCCCTTTCCCCGTGCATTAACTCTGACACAGTCCCTGTTCAGAATTTACATCCTTTCTTTTCTCTGTTCTCCTGGAGATAAAAGCCTAATGACATTAATGAGATCATAAGGCATTTATTATGCCATAAAACACTGAAACCAGCTTTGAATATTTGAAATTGCTTTTTATTTGCAGACACTTTATTAGAACGTTAGCAACAGGCCTGGTAGTTTTATTGTCACAATTACTTGCCCCTGTTTTGGCTTGCGGTGAGGTTTTTTTCATCTATTTCGTTTTGCATGGCAGTTTTTTGGATTTGGTTGTAGGTTTTGTTTGATTTTTTTCAGATGACCTAGAGGAATAAGGAGAAGATGCTCTTGATACAAAATGGATGACTCTGAACCTATGACAGAAGAAAATTTTGGAAAAAATAGAACCCTTAGCAAAAAACTTAATTCCACTGTAGCTAATCTGATTGTTCCTTATGCTTCCTGAATACGATACTGAGGTACAGGGATGAACATGAATTTTCTTATGTCCTTTGCCTTGTGATTGTTCCACAAACACCAGTTTCTACCGAAGAAGTGGATTTATCCGCTTTCTCATCATGCTATTCAAGTACTTGAGTGCTCTACTGAATGAGGTAATGAGAGCAGGATATCTATGCATATGACTTAACTGGCAAAAATAACAAGCAAGAGTTAACTATCATCCTTACTCCTATACTTATAGCACCATTGGGACTACGTGACTTGACAACTTGGTATTTACCACAGCTGGAAGCCCGCCCCAAATGCTGCAATGGAACTTGACATTTCTAAGAGCACATAGCCAATCCTGCATTCATCTCCAATTGACCAAAAAAGAAATACAACTTAAGCCTACTAATTATCCTGAGTTGCCTTACATGACCTGTGTCTCAGAATAACTGAAATAATTTCAAATTTTTTTTAAAAATAAAAGATTTTACTTAGGTTCTGGATACATGACATTGTAAAATAATCTAATGATTATAAAGTAATTTGTGTCATTTAACTATTGCTTTCACTCTAGCAAATCTTAACTATCTTGCCTTTCCTCAAAGTATCATGGATTTCCCATTTGAAGTCAGGCAGAGAAAACATTTCATAGGATAGCATGAAATTACTTAATTCCATTTTACTTTACAATACATTTTTTAGTCCTGAAAATGTAAAGTTTTACATGCAATTTTAATTCCTTTATGTCTGTTCACTTTAAGATAGATATCTATCTCTTCTATGCATACTTCTACAAGTAGATAAATTTACAATACTGCTCCACAGAAGGAACTAGAGGGTTTGTCTTTGCAGGTGCAGTTGCTCAATAAGAGGAAAGCATGACTTTGCAAACAAAGGATTTTGTTGGCTCTTTTAAAATTGTTTTTCATATTCTTGAAATGACACCGTGCTATTGAGTCTCCTAAGCTCCAGTGCCATACATCAATAAGCATCCTAGAAACTAAAGGGCAGAGAAAGCCTGTCAGTCATCCTGCCTCTTCCTGCTATAACGTAAACAGATGACTTACAGAAGGGCCCATTTCAAGAGGGAAATCACTGCATCCAGGACAACAGAAACATATTTGCAAGTCGTTCTGGGAACGCAAGTCATACAGCATCAACATCTTGAGTGCAATAAGTAATGTCTCTGTAAAACCCACTGTGATCTAACTATGCTTTCTAGACATTGCGACAAGACTATCAAGGAGCTGCTAAACATTTCAGGGCTGTGAGCCCTGAGCCTTCTGTAGTAGTAAAGCACGGCACTGAAAAGGATGCAGGCTGCATGCCTAGAATATTCATTTGTGTTTTCCCAGCTTTGTGAAACAATACATCATGACACAATGCTTTTGCATTAAATTAGAGGACAGTGATGATTTTAATAGTGATTGCTGCTAAAAGGACTGCACCTAATAGATCAGCCATGCAAAAAGCAGATGACGTTTTGAGTCCAAAAAGGCACATTTTATGGAGCCTAAATTTTTATTACAGACAAATGAAAACTGCCATACCATTTAGATTTACAAATACAATTTTTCTTTGTGTAATTAAAGCACAACTTTCTAATTATAAGACTAAAAAATCTGGCATACAAGCTTTTCCCAAATACATTAACAATGCAGTAACAATCATGGTACATAGTGACAGGCAGAATTTGATTACCAGAATCAGCTATTACACCCAAAGCCTGCCTCCCCGAAACTTTATTTCAGGAACTGAAGCATCATTTCCCAAGTACTATAATTTTATGGTGCAATAAACATTCCAATTGTAAATATGAGATTTTGGAAAAAGCTTTTTAAAATGTTGCTTAAAACATTTACTTTTTTCACATTTAATGTCTTCTTGAGGGTTTTTTTTTTCCCCAAATCACAGTTAAAGCAAAGGTCAGTAAATTCAGCTCCTGTGTAGTTATATCACTGGACTTGTCTCATAAGGAGTAAAGCAAAAAACCCAAACCAATTGTAAAGTGAGAACGCTAGGGCCTGCCACTTGCTTATTTCTACTGTTATCCAAGACCTACCAAATTTTCAAGTTTATAGGAGTTATCGTCTGGAGTAATTAAAAGTAGTTTGAATAAAGATACAGATTATAGAGACTAGTAGAATCTATGTCTTAATAGTGCCAATATTCCACAGAGACTACTGCTCACCACTCAGTAAATTATGCCTCTTGAAATGCCTTTTTCTTCCTGATCACATAGCTTTTGGATATGCATTAGTTAACTTATTTCTGATCCTGTAGATATTCCAGATCAGGATACGCCCACTGGTATTTGTTATCAAACTTCTCAACATAATGGAGCTTTAATTCTAGGTAAGGCTCTGGATGAGATAAATTCTAAAACAGAAATTAGTGTGAAACTTGAGTAGTTTTAAGAGGTCAGCCTTGTCTTGCTGATTGCTTGAATAAGAGAGTGCTTGGATCTAGCTGAAGAGTTCACTTCCATGCCTCCCTTGATTTTCCTCTACATCTGTTCAAGGACTGAGGAAGAGAGAAGGTGCATCAGAAATCAATGTCAATGTTTCAGTCAGTACCTCAAAGGTAACCACTTGCAGCTAGAAATTACAGATGTGACCACAACAGAAACTGGGGGGCTTTTGCCAATCACAGATATAAATCACACACATCCTCTGCATAGTTTATGCCTCGCTGGTACATAAAGCATTGCACTGTACAACCCAAACTCATCGAGTGGCTCAGCCCCTGTATGACAAGAACTGAATGAAGGGCAGTGGTCGTGTGGAGATGTGAGGAGAGTTTCTCCGACTTTCTCCGCTGTGACCCAGACTTGGTGCCTTGGCATTTCACCCTTCCTGTTGCTCCATGAAAACATCAACTGTTTCCCTCCTTTCTCCAGCACCTTATCCCATGGTAACTCTTGGAAGGTGATGGCACTTTTTCCACCAGATACTCTTTCAAGATTTTGAAAGTCCCAGATCAGTTAATTTGGTGTCAAAGATTTCTAAGACACCAATTTATATGCACACTTTGTGCAGCGTTCACACATAAATACGACATCTTCAATGATTCTCTGCTCAGACAACGCAGAAAGTACCTGAACTTGTGCTGGAGAAGAGCCACGATCCCTTTTTCTTCCTTAAAATTCACAGAGGGGGAAAAAAAAGTGATGTAGGTGATGGCTGGAATCCAGCTGGAATAGCTGGAATACACTGCACAAAACCTTGTGCGGTGTGCTGGTCCCAGCCACACAGAAACACGCTCATTCTAAACTCTGCTAAAATTAATAGAAGCCCCCAATAGCAAGCAGTTAAGAGGAGAATGAGAAAGAGGTGTGTCCAAAAGTCTGACCACTTTAAAAAAGAAAAATATTGTAAAGTCTACACAAAGCAAATTACATGTGGAGTTGATAAATGCAAACGTTCTGAATGCTCAAGGAGCTAGTACACTTATTTTATGCTAATCAGCATGATGAATTACACTGACTGACTGCCCTTTTTTCCTGCCACTACTAAAGTGTGATTGAAAATCAAGTTTTGTCTTTGCAGTCTCAGAGCCATTGAAGGCCACCTGGTGACATCAAGCTCTTTTACAATTACAGACATACAGCCCATAAATTCAGAGATACATGAAAAGTGCTGAAACAGACAAGGTGTATCTGCCAGTTCTGCAAAGGAGATATGGTCAAATCATAATGATGCACTTCACATAAATTCCAGTGCTTTGATGGCTATGCTATAGAAAGCTCACCAAAAGAGATTGAAAGATTAGAGAGAGGAGGCAAAAGCAAATTTTGAAGTCTTTCACATGTGTTGCAGCTAGTCTGTGTTTCAGTTTAAATTGACAGTGTTCAGCCCAGTGTGATTAGAACTCTGTGACCAATCATGGTACTATGTGGAGCGCATAAACCTCACTGAGCCTCATTCAGCTAACAATAAGGGCTTAATATTAGTGTTTTGCTGTAGGTCTCCTCAGACTCACCTTTGTACAGGTCAACACTGTAACTGCAAATCCAGACATCTTCATTCCACCATCAACCAAATCAGAAATCTCAGCTCCAAGTCTTTTTGGACCACAGACTCTGAGCTCAACATCCAAATCCAAATTCAGAGGTGTTTTGCTTTTGACGTTTTTTTAGTTGGTTTGTTGGTTGGTTTTGGTGTTTGGGGGTGTTTGGCTGGTTTTGGGTTTTGGTTTTTTGTTTTTGTTTTGATTTGTTTCCCTAGAAAAAGATTAAAGATGCAAAATTTTTCTCAGAAAAATGTATGGAGGAAGATTCTGAGTCCATCTGAATTTTACAGACACAAGAGCTGTGAAGACCCCTTTCAAAGCCAGCAACATCTGTCACACCACTTTTTGACTTATACAAACTCCCTTGAACGGGACAGTCCATAGAGCGAACATCTCCTGCCCCAATGGGATGTGAAGCCCTGAGATTTGTATCTAGACTCCTCGGGGAGTTCATGGAGAACAATGGAACCATGCTCTGGCTAACTAACTGACTGGTAAGTCACCAGAGACCACCAGGTTCATTGCAGTGCCTGGATCTTGGCCTCCCCTGCCCCTAAGTAACATCCTAGCCATCCAGTGATCAGTTTTCAAAAATGTGTCTTGCTTGATTTTTCCTAGTTAAAATCTGTTCATGGACAGGTGCAACACAATCCTCCTCCTTCTACCATCAGTGCCCTACCATCTTGGCAGATGATTCAAACCTTTCTTTCCCCTTTTCTTTTCCTTTTTGCAGAATGGCATGATTTCACTGGGAAATACTGTTACTTCCCCCTTCCTGCCCAGATGTCTGGTTTATTATCCCCAGGTCAATACGCTCTCTTGACTTCTGTGGGACCTGTTTTAAGTCCTTGGACTAAACCAGAACTCAAACCTGGGTGACCATGAGAGGTGAAGGGCCACCAGAGCAATGCAGCACTGACATCCCCAACACTGCTGTGCTATGTTGATATTAACCCCTGTGCCACTCACACACAGGGCCACCTGAGTCCTACAATTAAAGGGACACCTAGTTTAAGACTTTTGGAAAGCTAATCTTAGATAATAAATATTAGCTAATGATGGTAATATCATCATTATATGCTACCAGAGAAATGAATGCTCCTCACAGGTAGCTGTTGAGAGAAGGGTTTTGAAATACTCTGTGGTGCCTAAGTATGGTTCTAAAAGCAGTAATGAGGGGCCTGTTTGTGGACTGAGTTCTCACAGCACTCATTCAATTGTAGCATTTAGTTTTGCAGAGTAAGCACAGACTCATCCAGCACAGTGCCCCAGAAGCCAACTCGAGTGATCACACACCCATATTTGGGTATGCACTGTCTAAGCTCTTTGCAGAATCAGGACCAAGAGAAATAACGGTTGCTGACAATTAAAAAAAAAAGTTCAAAAGCAACTACAAAGCCATTATTAATACTGAAAAGGAAAAGCCTACTTAAAGAAAAAAAAAACCAAAACATCCACCCTTAGGTCGTGAAAGAATGTAACTGGACAAAAAAATACAGAAAATTCCCTTCTTTGGGTGATTAGTGGTACAGATTGCTGTCCATTTGCTGGTTTTACTAGAACCTAATTTCTCAGCTCAAGCGACACAATATCATGTTATAAGAATCTGAGTGGAAGGCCACATTTTTTACATTTAGCAATATTTCTGCCTTTGCACACATAAGGAGTTGCAGTTTCTGGTAAATCTGTTATCTTTATTCCTGGTTTGAAGTAATTATAGGCTATTAGTTGTTGAGGTACGTTCTTTTTTATTGTTTCTCCTGCAAATGTTATTTTTTCTGAAACATCCTTACTCAGGGGAGACACAAAGACACAAACAAACCCCAACAAAAGCAACCAACACAGTAAAGGCTGGACAGTGGAAAACTGTATTTTTAGGAGGTTTTGGCTAGGAAAAAGGAGGCCTGGATTCAGAGGTGACTAGTCACTATCCAAACGCTCTTGTAGCCCTTTGTCAGTGTCTAAAGCCTGCAACAAACAGTGCTTGTTTGATAGCTGATCATAGATTCCTATTTTTCCAGATCAGCTGTAAAACTGTTTTAATGTATTCTCTTGGTTTGCTCATCCAGCCAGTTATTCTTATTGCCACTGTGGAAGGAAACTAGTTTATCTGAGAGTACAGATGTAGTCATTCGCAGAGATGGCAAACCAGAAAATAATTGCTTGCCAGTGTGCTTTCTTTTGTTTGTCCTCTTTCAGAGCATTCTTCTGAGTTTATAGACACGATCATGAGTCATTGTTAGGACTATATTAAAAAAATCCAGCGCTGCTTCTCCTACATAATCACCAATACTCCCCACTTATCGCTGGGTAGTTTATGGGTTGGTTTGGTGATTTTTAAGACCCAGGTTATTCCAAACTCACCCTTTACTCTTATTTGTTCACACAACCTGAACTTAGTGCTCTAGCTGACAACCCAGTGATGCGTGCCAGGGTTGTAAATGTGAAACTTATCTTTTCTTATCTGCTTTACAGCTCTCCTTTCTATTACCTGCTAGAATAAGGACAACTGTTGCAATACGATTAAGAATCCTACTAATCAGTTTGTTCATCCAAACTATCTGCTAGTATCATGCACAGGCAATATAAACAGGCAATTACCATGGAGAACATTTGCTAAACAAAGCTATAATTAATAATATAAGAAACTGAGTTCCCAACTACTTAAATACAGTAGTTATTAATTATCATGTGGCCCCAAGCTATTTGTGCAGAGTATATAATTTACAGTTCTGTGTGATCTCAGCTGTATTCCCTGAAGCCTTCAGAGTTATCTTTCGCATAACTTTAAACTCCAGTATGTTGGTTCTGAAAGTTTCTTCTGGCTTCTGCCCCAACTCTCTCCATCACAATGCCAAGAAATGCAATCTTGTATTTATGTGGAAGAAATTACAACTTTTAAACACCAGCATATAACAAATGCCAGAATTATAGCATGCAACTGAATTCGATCTGGCTGGCAGACCTGTTTTTGTCACCTGTCATGTACAATAAGCATCCAGCTGCACAACAAAAAATTTGGAGATAACCAGCACTTTTTTCTTTGTTTAAAAAATTATTAACAAATTATAACAAAAATTATTAGTCTTTTTTCATCACCGGATATCTTTACCAGCCAGTTTCCAAAGTACTATGTAATTTAAACCCTTATTACACACAGTATCACTTCTTTGGAAAATTAGATATTCTATATAATGTAAAACCCGATATCATTCCTGTTAGAGGTCACAGCTTCGTCACTGATCCACAGACCATGCGATGACTTCAACGTTTATGTGCTCACCCTGAGAGGGAGACCACGTAACACTAGCCTGCTGGTAATGCTAGGCACACTACGTTTTTACAACAGCCCAGTCCACAGCTCCAAGATTATCACTCGCTTCCACACCTTCATTTCTCACCATACTTCTTTCAAATGATTCCAAGAAGTCATAAGCCTTCTTCTGGAGGCTTACCAAATTTAGGAACCAGACTACCGACAAGGTTGCGTGTTTTCTGTGACACAGACCAGACATTTTCAGAACAGGCCTGTTCATATTTGCCTGGTGACATAAGGCACTTTAAGGAACTCTGGTATAGAAGGGAAAACCACCACATCCACACAGGCCAGCCCCACTGGCATTACTCACCTCTTTCAGCCAGCATACCCAAGATCTCTTTCCATCTCCTCACTTCCCCAGGCTACAAAGCTTCTCCTGCAAACAGGAGCTTTCAGTTTTCAAACTGCATTTATTTTGATTTTACATCTTTTGACTGCCTTGTCAACCACTTCCTGATAGCCAACACCCAGTGGGTGATGCAGTTTACCTTCAGCTAACTCTGTTTCTCTGTCCTTAGCAATTCAGTCATATTATCTAGACTTGCCTACCTATTCCACACTCACATCTCACTTCTCTGTCCCACTGAACACATCAAATCACAGTATTAGCTTGGCCCAGTTAAAAAATGGTCAGTAAAAAAACTGAATTACTGAATTTTTTTAAAAGATCACCATTCTCCGCAAATGCCTTATTAAGTAACTTTAAAAGGCACTATTTCTATGAAATGCTGCCTCAGTGTGTTATCTGCTACCTCATAATGTTCCCTATGTAATTTTCTTTTCATGTGATTAATCTCTGAAGATGAGTTAAGTTGGTAATAATCATGGCAATTGCCATAAACCATAAAATGACTTCTTTATGTGGCAGACTCCTGCTGTTGACCTTGTCAATTGTACATGAAAACTAAAGGCAAACTTCATCCCAAAATAAATACACGTGAGTTCAAATTCTAGTCCTCGAGAATGCATGTATTTAACTCAAAGTTGTAACAGGATCTTTGGCCTCTATGGCACACCACAAATGGCAGACTTGAAATTGTCTGCATGTAACGACAGCAACAGTGTCCAGGTGCTCACTGCAAGCATGGTCTGACCTTGTAACTGGATGCTGATGACTGTAAAGTGGCATATTTGGGCTTATATCAGGGAGCTTTGTGGTTTTAAGTTATGTGTTGTTAGGGATTTTCTTGAGTAGTAAAACTAAACAAAAAAGGCAAAAAAGAGGAAAAATTAAACCCTGATATTTTCGCATATTTTTAATAACTTTGACTTTTTCCCACTAATTAAATCTAAATACATTGCAAAGGAGACGGGTGAAGGGATTAAAAACCCCAAAATTGTCAACAAAAGCTAAACTTCTAATAATACCTCCTATTGCATCTGGAAATCACTTGTTGGCAAAGCATTCCTGGTTCGAGACTCATCCTCCAAACAACAGAAGACTGGGGTAGAAATGGGGATTTCTGCTCCCCACAGATGTCTAGTCTTTTGCCACCACCTCCTGCCCTGTGAGGGTCAGAGCCAGCACTAAGATGGCACTATCCCAAGTTTCTGTGACACCCCTACTTGCACCAGGGAACACCATTAGACATGAGTTGGCAATGACAGCATTGATGGAGCTCTTATGGATTTGAGGTTAGGTATGGCAGGAGGTGCTTTCCCAAAAGGAGCTTTACAAAACAATGAGAAAATAATCTGTCAGGTAAGGTATAAAGACTTGACCATAACTCAGATAGCCCAGTACAATCTGAAACCACACGAGAATGGAAAATTTGGGAAATCTGGAATTGTGCAGATGGAAAATATATTATGTCATGATCGGGCACCTGTCAGCATGCTGGTTTTTTTCTGTAGCCATGGGTGCAAATAATGTAATACAGTAGATTTGGAACAATCATGATGGAGACTAACCCTCAAAGGAGGGAATATCTGTCACTAGCCTTGGAAGTCAGCTGAAAAGAGTAGCTGCTTGCAGTCTGCTGCTGGTGGCATTCAAGTTAGGTAAAGATAGCACAAACTAACATGCAGAATTAGAGAGACTTTTTCTTTGTTAATGGAGGAAAATAGTGGCTTGGACATTAAGTGTGTAGAATGCAATCAAACCACACAGGAGCTGCCACTCTGAATTGGGTCCGTACTTCCTCTTGATGAAGACACTGAATATCCAGTACACTGCTGCTTTACCCTCCAGTGTATGGAGTCTGTGCTTTTCCTTCCTCTGCAAAACAGTCCTATCCAAAAAAAAAAAAAAAGCTATTTCTGCTTTTGTTTGCATGTGTGAAAAAAACTCCCAAAGCATAGCCTTTGTATCTAACTACTCTTATTTCTTTTGAGTAGTTTTTAGGTCAGAAACTCTGCAGATATTAGTGGCAAGTAAGAAATGTCTATTCTGTATAAAAATCTTGCTGGTCATGCGATTCTTCTACATATTGTCCAAGGTGCTGGCAGTCTTTAAACAACCACCCTGATGCTCTCTGGGGCACAAGTGTTCAGCAGTTAGTTGCATCAACTGGATTGTATTTATTATCTATATGTTTCTGAAAATACCTCTGTTGTAGAACTCATTTTACAGTTTTACGTCCCTGAAGATTTGCTTGTACTTTTAAGTCTTCTTCCACTCAATTAGAAATGTTAATAGTGTGCCAGGAAACAAATCTTCCCACTGTCTGTACAGGGTGAAAACAATTCATCTGTCTTTATGTATCTAAAATTGCAAAGAGAAACCCAAAGAAAGCTCTATGATACAATTGTTTTTGCACAAATAGTATGTTAAAAGACTGAACTTTTTTCTGTTTTTCTTTTAGGAAAAAATACTAGCATTTCTAGAGTTTGTCCAAAACTAGCCTTCAACTTGTTTGAAAGATTGTAAAAGGGTGACCCTGGTCTCATTAAAATTAATCAAAGTTTACTATGTGACAGCAATGGTAGTAGGACTTCACCGGGAGATCTTGGCCACTGCTGTATAAATGTTATCAGAATACCTCAGCCAGCAACTAATCACCATGCAGCCACTGGCTCATTTCCCCCTGTTGTGATGGGGGAGAGAATCAGAAGAGAAATCAGTGATCAAACTTGTGGGTTGTGATACAGGCAGTTTAGTAAGTAAAGCAAAAGCCTCACACACAAGCAAAGCAAGACAAGGAACTCATTCCCCACTTCCCATGGGCAGGGAGGTGTTCAGCCATCCCCAAGAAAGCAGGGCTCCATCACACGTAGCAGTGACTTGGGGAGACAAACACCATCATTTCGAATGTCATCCTCTCCCTCTTCGTCCTTCTTCCTCCAGTGACTTATATGCTGAGCATGGCATCATATGGTATGGAATAACCCTCTGGTTCATTGGGATCAGCTGTCTCAGCTGTGTTCCCCTGAAATTGCTGTGTGCCCTCAGCCCACTTGCTGGTGGGATGAGGTGGGAAGCTTTATGACTCTCTGTAAGCACAGCTCAGCAGTAACGAAAGCATCCCCCTGTTACCAAGACTGTTTCCAGCACAAATCCACAGCACAGCCCCATACTAGCTGCTGTGAAGAAAATCAACTCTATCCCAGCCCAAAAAACACCCTAATACCAGATCCTAATAAAAGGCATGATGTATAGATAGAAAATGTCCTTGGTGTTACTCTGCACAAATTAGTTATTTTTTTGTGCCTGTTGCCATTCATTTACATTAAAGTTTTTTGTTGATATTTTCCCATAAAATTAAAAAAACCCAAATACTGAAAAAAAAATTTGTGTATTTTGAAATCTTCTATCCTGTTAACTAATCTCTTTTATAACAAAGTAGTAAAAGCAGGAAGCATGAAAATTGGAGGCAGTTAAAATATTACTCTGGAATGACCCCAAAGGAATGATGAGCATGTCACTATTCTGTAATGGGACTTTTCTTAGTTTTAAAATCTTTTGTTAAGTTCTGAGCTTGAAATTCATAGTTTCTGACACTGATCCACAGGATCTCACCTTCTCTCAAGGTGTATTTTGAGGATGAATGGGCAGTCACATTCTTTTATGTCGTCTTCCATCTCATAAAAACCAAGTGCTTGTGCCAACGTCACTTTGTTCTATTTCCGGGACATGTTGTCTCAGCAGGAGGCTAACTGGGAGATATAATCTCAAAATACCTTGGTTATTCAATTTTTAAAAATATTATAACCTTCACATCACTAACACAGACAGGTATTTCTCTGTCACAGGCAATGGCAGCAGTCCCAGAAGGTCTAAACAGCACAAGCTGAGAAAGGGTCAAGCAGTTCAGTCCTGAACAGACTTCTTCCAACAGTAAATCAAATGTTTATCCTGATGAATTACAAGTCACAAAATTTCCCAGGACAGCAGTCATGTAGGTCTAAAGATCTTTTTCCACATGAAAAATCACAAAGAGAAGTTAAAAAAAAGAATTTGCTAATTGCTTAGTAGCTCATTCGGGGAGCCATATGCTTATGTCCATAACCCATTGTGTATTCACCCTACTCTCTGTTGGCAACTTGACAATATGCTTGGGCTACATAATACAAGAAATCAGTAAAACTTTAATATTTCTAACCTTTTTCTTTTGATTCTCAGCTTTTTTTTTAATGGGACCTATGTGAAAATCATACATATTTTTTGCCTAAAAAAATTCTCTACAGTCAGAAGATTTGTTTTTGTGTAACTTTCTGAATCGATCACCAGATATTCATAAATTGAGGATATTAAAACCATTACTATGACAGAACTATATGGGACATGAAGTACACATCTGTAGTTATTCTTATAAATTAATAAATTAAATTGCATAAATTCCGTGAAGTGCCCTGTCCTTGCCTTAAGAAATTATAAAATACCGTATAGGGATGTCATCCCTGTGGGATTCAGAGATACAGGAAATTTTTTCCTTGATTAGGTTGCTTCAAACATACAGATGAAGAAACCAAACAAACAATTCTGGTGTAGCTTTTCAAGGTTATTTGTTGGAGAAGTCTAAGAAATGGTTTCAGTGCAGGCAATTATCAAAACCAAGTTTTGAACAGGTTTTGTCTACAGGGAAATGAAGGAACTGAAGCAGCTATTGCAACCTGGTACCATCAGAGCTCTCTGAAGCCAGGTCCCTGCTGTGTAGTTTTCCCCTGAGCACAACCCAGCTAATTCAGCTCTGTGCAGAGAAGGCCTAAAATGTCACCTTTACTGATCTCACATATTTGGATGGGATTTATTGGGTGTGTAAAGGGATAATAATATTAGAAGGTTGTGTCAACTGATATATGATATTCTGGAACATCACTCCCTTGCAGGTTTCTGTTTTATGTAACAGAGGAGCTAGGCTTTTGTTCTGTGGCCTTCTTTGTTCCAAGTACTTTATGTGTTCCTTCTGCACCAACTCTTATTAGTGATCTGAGTTTGACACAGAAGTAGGCTATGGTCCTTCTGTAACTTTAAAATCTCTCAAGGTCCCTTCCAACCTCTACGATTCTGTGATTCTGTGATTCTGTGATTCTGTGATTTTCCAATTATTCAATAATAACTGATTTCTTTCCAACACAGGGATACACAGCAGCTTACGAAATATAACATAGATGCAACATAAATATGGCTGCGTCCTCTCTCCTTTTGCTCTCTCTTTGCTGTCCTAGTAAACCATCCTTATCCCAACCCATGAGTTTTACCTTTACCTTCTGGTTCTCCTCCCCATCCCACCAGGGCAGAGAGGAGTAAGTAAGTAGTCACGTGGTGCTCAGCTGCCAGCTGTGGCTAAACCACAGCAAGTGTAAAATAGTGCCTTGGCAAGATTTTTTCAGTCTCTTCCAGATGCCTTTTAGTTTATCTGTCTTTCAAAGACAACAGATATTTAAACCTAACATTGTCACACCAAGACCCAAACATAAAACACTCATATCTTCTCAAATTACGTACCAGTCTCTCTCACATGAGTACCTTTAAAAACAAACTTTATTTAGGTTACACAAGCATGTCTGGCTCAGTTCACAAGGGAGACAGTGGGTTGAGGTATCAGTGTTTCTGCCCAACTGGATGAAGGTACCCACAATTTTTGTGCTGGGGTGTTCCTTGGGTGCTCAGATGTCAGCTTGGGCCCTTACCCCTTCCCAGCCTATGCTGCCTGTACATCAGATCCCACTCTGATTTAAGCCAGGAGTGAGGCTTCAGATAGAAGGTAATTGGGAAGAGTAGGGAAACTGTTGGGACATCATGTCTGCCTTCCTCATAGGTACACTGTTTGCACCTCATTATACAAAACCATGTATGTTTAAGCAGAGCTCTGAAAAACAACATAAGCATAGGACAAGTGTTACAGAATCACACAGAATCATGGAATCACTAGGTTGGAAAAGACCTTTGAGATCATCCAGTCCAACCATACCTGTCCTCTACTAAACCATATCCCTAATGACCTCATCTACCTGTTTGTTAAATACATCCAGGAATGGTTACACAACTACCTTCCTGGGAAGCCTGTTCCAGTGCCTGATAACCCTTTCAGTGAAGAACTTTTTCCCAATGCCAAATCTGAACCCGCCCTGGTGCAGCGTGAGGCCCTTTGTCAAGTCTAGCTGTTGCCTACATTTTGCTGTGGGACATAACATAGGATAACAGTTTCTCCACCCCTTGTGCTCAGAGTGCTCAACCTGAATATAGTGTGTGTGTATGGTCAAATTCTACATTCAATTTGCCTTTCTTGAACCCAAATCTACATGACAGGAGATCATATGCCACACCACAGGCTTTCTGAATTAAACATTTTTTCCTACTCAACCTGCTCTACATTGGGTAAAAAACTAAGCAAATAACTAGCCTACCATGAGAGCACCATGGGAGCTGGTGCTGTGCACCTGGTGACATGCTGTTACCACTGAGCTGGGGACCTGCTCGTCTTTTCACTGTCCTCATGAATTATTATTAGACCATGCAGCTGGAAAGAGCAGGGATTTAGAGAAACTTGCACTGAAACAGTTAGAGGCTTGGTGAGTGGGCATGGTGCTAAGATGTGAGTTTAGTCCTCTGAGTTAGGAAGCGACCCTGAACTGTGGTGTTCTGAATTGCAGGGGCCAGTAGTACCCTCAATTCTAATATTTGGGCTGGTCCAAAGCATGCCACCTTTCAGAAAAAAGGATGCAGCCTCAGCATTTTGCAAGGCACTCAGGTAAACAAAGACCCTGTAATAAGAACCAGTAGTTGCTCTTTAACACACTGCTGGTTTTGAAAGATTAGGACTCTGCTTTGTATTGTGAACATGCAAAAAGCTAATCTCTCATAAGCTGATAGAAAAAAATATATGTAAAGGAAGTGAAGGTAAGCAGGCAGATAAATTTCATAATGAATATTCTCCACTGACAATTTTTTTTTAAGACATCACCAAACATATTATTTAGCTAGTCACAGGATAAGCAGCATACCCTTGGAAAAGGCTCACAATGTCAAATTCAACTCCGGTGCTTCTACAATGTTGTTACAGATAGGTAGATATTAACTACTCAATCAAAAACTCCACTGAAGAAACTTAAGGAAACTTCTATGTATGCCTATAAAAATTTTTAGCAAGTTGGTGGGTTTGTCAGAATGCAGATTTTACTAGTAGACATGATCATTGCTGAAGTGCCGGCAAACCAAATCTGCTGTATTATGCCATTACCCATAATTGAGTGACACTGCAATTGCTATAAGGATCCAAGCACTATAGTCAACAAATTTACAAGATAGTCTTACAGAAAAGAAATGTGGTCTTGCAAATAAAATTTTCTCTACAGCTAGCTGGAACTCGAAAATTCTTGACTGAAGTGCTTTGGCTACTAAACAATTACACAACACAGCAACGAATATAGCTGCACTTTGGTAACATTATGTACAGCCTAGAAAACAAAGAGACTTGTTGCATATATATATCTATATCTATATATCTTCACACTTATGATAGCAATTATATGAAGTGAAGAGACAAAAAATACCACAGTACTAATGAACTGACCTCATCTTTTGTTCCAAACACACAATAAAGACAACCCCAGATACAAATACAGGTGCTTAAAGCAGCCTTGTGTAGCGATAGACCTGTAGGAAGCAGTACAAGATGAACCTTAAAACAAGGTGCTAACCATTAGAGTTAATAACGAGTGTTATTAGTATGATGGAAGGTACAATAACTATAAACCATCTTTAAGTGGTTTAATAATTGGCTGGAAGATCTGGAGCATAAGAACCTGCCAGGGATGATTCCCAAGATTTTCCCTCAAGAGCCTATACTTTGTCCCACAGATCTCGGCCTCCTTTACAAATACTCTTTTCATGTATAGTACTGACAGGTTACCCTTGAAAGAAAAAGTTCTATTTCAGCAATATTTGTAAGGAGGTTATGGGCAAAGTCTACTGAACAGTCTACTTTTCCGTGGTGGCCTCTTTGCCTGTGATCTCAACTTGTGTTAACCATGGAGACGCTTGGCAAGTTAACACGTGGGCTGGGTAGCTGAAAGAGCAACTAAAATTTCTGATTAAAACATGTATATTGCTATCAATCATTACTTAATAATCACAACATCCTTGTTAGATGCAGTAAAAAAGCTTGTGTAGTGTTAGGAGCCTGACTTCTTTTCAGCAAATAGAAATTAAATTCTGTGCCCTTCTTTCTGGGTTCTGCAGAATTCTGGCATAGGCAGTGACAAATTCCATTTTCCAGTGAATTAAATAGAGGGATGAGCAAAATAATCAAAGTAGCAGAGCTGGGTTTCTTCTCTGAGTTCTAAACTGACAGGATTTTCCCTGTCACTGTCTTTATAATTGTTTAATTCATCTGTATTTTGGTAAGGCCAAATAATTCACAGTATTGCAGAAGTTATCAGCGGAACCATGGATGGAGGGATTACTACTGACATTTTAGTTCACAGAAGGCATGGAAAATGAAGTTGAATTTTCCTGGTAAAATAATCACTAGTGATATAATTAATAACGATGACATTCAAATGTTCATCTTTATGTCTCAAGCTTAACAGCCCAGTGAAATGGATGGGGCTGCTCATGACTTTCAGAGTTACTGTTTCAGGTTGCCTGTAGGCTCATTAGGAGAATATTGCATTGTGTATGTGTGTGTGTGTGTGTGTGTGTGTGTGTGTGTGTGTAGTTCACGATTTCAAGGTCACCTGCTACCAAAAGGATTGAGTTGTATATGCATGAAACCTCATTGTGTCGCTCGCTCTTCCAAATTGCCTTAGCTAAGATAACCTGCATCTGCTGCTCCTCGCTAAATGCTTTTTTTCACGAATATTTAAATACAAGGCACATACTTTGAAGTAATTGTTCCTTTTATTGTGCCTTGTGCAAAATATGTTGCTTAAAAAGTTTATACTACATCTAAGAATATGTAATTGCACAATCATTCTCTTCATTTTTAATTCAAACTTTTCTTTGTGAAAAAAAATAAATATAGTTCCACAGCATATGGGTTGGCAATATTCTGCTATGTGTATGCTTTCCTGATGTACAATGATCTTGGAAAGAGAAGATGGGGAAGATACATTATACAATGTAGTAACAAGAGAACCACACAACACTGAAATTATCGCTCTTGCTTTCCAGAACATTGGAGGAGTTGGTGCTAATGCTTATTTCTTGTCCCTTCAGCCAAAATGTCTCCAGCTACATTTGTTCCTGACTAAATTAATCATATTGGGCCATGCATTTCCTAATGATCTGCAGTTTGATAGCAGCTGTTGTAGACCAAAGTTACGAAAACTAAACAGAATGCATCACCATTAAAACATTGAAAGTTTGCTGTAATTGCAGATCTCTATCAGAGTACAAAGCCTGTGGTACACTGACAAGACCTTTTCAGTGTATGGGGAAAAAATACTTGCAGTGATGTTTTAAGAAGGCATGCCTGTGTCAGTAACTCTGCAGTAGCCTCCTTAGGTGAGGAAAAATCAATTAGGTAAACCACTGTATCCTAGCACACCATAATAAATATCCTTACATGCAGAAAGAAATTCCTGGTGAAACTGGAATATTCTTTGGTATAACATTTATACCTTATCAGCTTGACTCTGAACCCTCTACACAAAGTTTGCACTGTTGTAATATCTTTGATTTCAGAGGAGTTTCTTGTGAATCATGCAAACTAATCACGTGTAACCCAAGTTATCAATTTATCATGAAACACTCATGAATTTAATTACTGATAATTGCATTTTAAAATGAATTTTTTTCTGGCAAATACTTTTTCCTCAAACCTAATTTTCAACTTTGATACTCATTTCTTTTTCTTAATGAAAATCACCTTATGTTTTGAAATTTATTCAAGCACAAGATGAATTATAAGGAAAATGCCTGCACCCATTTTAAAGGTAAAGAAGCAGAAAAATAGTGTTTCTCTTTGCAGTAAAAAAACCAACAAAAAAGCTAAGATATGAAAAAGTACAATAAGAAGAATTTTTCTGTGATAAATTTCAGTACATCCACCAGAACATGGTTTATAAATTAATAGTATTTGTTCAACAAGGATGAACTTTGATACTGAAAATTCAAGTTTTACTAGGTTGCAAAACCATCTGAGGTCATGTAGAGAAAATAGCTTTATAAAAAGTAATGCAAAGATTATAATATCCTGAAAAACTCAGAAGCTTTTTTTTTTCTTCTACTTACAGTTCCTGCACACTCTCTTTCTTTCCCTTCCCTCTGAACATGATTCACAAATATCAGGTACAATGAAGATTTATCAAAGAAAAATAAAAGGCGTCCTGTGCCTTCATTTTCGTCATGCTGAAGCTCTTTTTGAGTCCCCACTACTCTGTCACTATGAAGAAAGAATCTAGCAGTTTTCATAGCAGTGAGCATATCTTTTTCATCATTAGAGATATGTAATAGCAGTGCAGGGCCAAGCTTCCAGTGCGCCCTCGGTAAGGACTCCGGATTTGCATCTGCATCAGGTACAGCTGACATTAGTATTTGATTTACAGATGTAATCAGGTACCTGCATATGCAAGTGATTGTAACTGCAGGTGTTAGATTGGGGACTATCGTTTGAAATTCTGGTTCAAAATGTAAAAAATAATTATCGCAGAAATCATTTAGGGATTTTATGTGGGTTTCATTAAACAAGTAAGCTTCGACACTGTATTCTCCCCGTGCCAGAGATTGGTTAAATCCTTAGGTAGCCTTCCTGTGGGTACGTGCTCTCATTACCTTCCCTGCTCCACTTTTTCTCATACCAACACAGCATCACTTCCTCTGGCACAAGTACAACATTTGTTCTGTGGTGACTGTGCTCAATTGGAGACTTCCACAGCTGAAGGGGGGGTTGGTCCCTTTGTTTTGTGGACAGAAACTGAGGACAAAATTAGACTCTCATGTAAAAATGGTGTGAACTGTGTGCTCACTGCCTTCATTTGATCCAGGCTTCAGCTGCATCAATGAAACAATTCCCAGTGAGATTGAGGGTTTTATGTAAAACTACAACAACTGAACATGATGGCCACAACCTGGCTCTGCATGTTATTACTCCATCTAACAAACAGTATCGAAATCAAAGATACTGTTTTCCCCTTCTATCTTTTTATATGCATGCTTTGACTGTGCTTGTAGAAAAACAATTGATACACATGAAACAAAAAGATAATGGAAGTCCTTGCTCTTTACAGCGTTTTACACGAGACCAAGTGACATTACCAGGTCACACAGAGATCCTGTGCCCACAGATTTCCATTGTAAGGACTAATGTCACCTCACACATACATGAAATACATACCAATGATTTATACATTAATATGAGACTACAGGCAGGTAGTGTGTGATGATATGTACTCTCTGTACTCATATAGGAATGATAGAAATCTTTACTTGCTGTCCCTAGGCCTTCTCCTGACATATCTGTGCTGTCCAGATCACAGAAGGGCCATCACAGTGACACACACCATCCAAGTAAGAGCCATATTGATGGCCACTGTGGCTATGCTTCCTGCACAACCCCAAGGTGTTAACTGTGCCTGGGAGAAACTCTGTGGCCTGCAGATTAAAAAAAAAAATCCCCAAAACCAAACCACAAAAAACCCAAAACAAACAAAAAAACCCCACTGAAGACTGCCTTTTTTATGGACTCTCCTAAATGCTGTATATTTTAATAATATAAACAATTCCAAAAACTGAAGGATAATAAAGAAGATTTTAGTGGGTTTTTTAATTATATTTAGTAATAATTTTGTTCTTTCCCTTTTACCTGAATTAAATCTCCCTTCACTAAGATGGTAGATAATATAACCCTCTTCTACAAAAATCTTGTCTAGTTCATTCATTTTAGCCTGGCAGTTTTCCAGATCGTTAAAGACATTTTTTCAGTCCTAAATATTGGCTATGACACAGTCTTCTCTTTACAGAATCTAGATGAAAGTTAGGGGTGTATGTCATATGTTTTCCTTTCATTACTCCCCTACAGGATGTGTGTTGGTAAAATTCATTAAGAGGGGTTACAAATGCTATTCTTAATTGCCTGGATTCCTGTGAGTGCAAAGAAAAGCATTCCCCAAGCAATATTGGAAACAACAGCAGAAAATAATAAAACAACCCACATTAGATTTAACCAAGCAAACATTCAACCTAATTAATCAGGTGAGCTGGAGGAGGGTGAAAAGAATGAAAACCAGCTCCTCAAGATGAGGAAGATGTCTGGGTGGCAATGATGCCGGGAGAGCTGTAGCAGTGTGTGCGGGTGGGAAGCCAGGCAGTAAAGGTTTAATCTACTTAGGACTTCAGGGCATCTGCAGACCTCCGTTGAGGAAGGACTGTCTTTTCCTGCAAGGAGAAATGGGCAGCCCTACACAGGGCAGAGCTCTGGGCACGTAGAGGTGTATGAGGTAACATTTAATAGCTATGGGGCTTTAATATGTCCTACCGTTAATTCCTGAATCATATCACAGGTCATCAACAGGATAATTAGAAAGATTTCTACTGACATCAACAGGCCTTGGGCCAGCCTCCAAGCAAGATATAAATGTATGACTGGCGACGGCAAAACAGACAAGGGCTTTGCGTCAAGCTGCAGATGTTATCTGGGAGGTAAAAGCATAGTCTGTTTGTTATGATTCCACAAAGAAATCTGCAAACATATCTGTGCTTCTTAATATCATAAGATAAGGATAATTAAAAAGGAAATTAGAGTAGAATGACAAATGTGGCTAGGGGGCTAGTAGTCAATTAACATATAGAGATTGGCTAGGTGATTGCTGTGGGAGAAGATGGTGCCAAATGAGACATTAAAAGAGTGCAAATGCCAAAATTGTCTAACACCATTTTTCTTAATAATATAACGAAGAATTAGATGAGGAAAAAAACCCCAAAACAAAACAAAAGAAAACCACAAAAAAAACCCCAGGACAAACGTTACGGTAGAAATTTTAATACTTTGTATAAATTAGGAATTCCTTACTGGAAACCTCCAGTTACCCTTTCTTTTTTTTCCAGCTTTTAAAATCAGCTTGGAGAAAACATGATGTTCTCCATGGCTATGGGGAATTCTTAAATGCAACAAAGGAAAAAAATACAACCCCCCTAGAAATGAATTAGTGCCGTTCATCCTTTTCCAGAACATGACACATTGTGTTGGAAGGAACCATGATCACAGTGCCACCAACCACTCACTTGTTGACTGCAATGTGCTTTTTTGTGGATCCACTCTTCCCACTGTGATGTGTACTTGGTATTTTCCATTGTGACATCCAGAGTTCTGGGAGTCTCTAAAACTCCACACAATTATTTTTTATCATTTGCTAATAAAGAGAGCAGGTCTTTTCTGAACATCTGACTATTGGTCATCGCAACTTTACGAAATCTTATCCCTTGCTAAGATTTAAAGAACAAGATAAAGCAGATCAGGGACAGACCAGTACTAAAGACAATTCCTTCTTTTAGATTAGCATGTAAAGCTTTTTGAATAATCCCAAACACCTTTGACCACTAACTCAACATGCTACCCTTCCCTCTGTAGGGGTGTTGTGCGTTGTCCCCCCTCACCCCTCCCAACCCTTTCCCTCAGCAAGGGACAGAATGGCTACCAGAGCTCCAGATACAGAAAAAATCCCAATTCTCTCTGTGTCTACTGCAGTGTGATAGAGACCTTGATTAGCTCTGGCTTTTGGAAAGACAACACAGGTACACATAAACCCATGAAACAGCTGCAATGTGCTGCAAAAAGAAGGGCAAAAACTCTTAAGAGCTGTCACATTTTAACAGACTGCGAAGCAGCATTGGCATTTGCAAAAGGGGGAGGCAGAGGCAGCCGCTGGGGAAGCACGTAATGTTTACCTTCCTGTCACAGAAACAATTTTCCTGGACTTGTCATCACCCCTGTTGAATACTTGCCTGGAGGAAACCAAACCATTTGCAGTGCTTCTATGAGAACAAACCAGTGTACCTGTCAGCATCACTGGGGCAAGACCCACTCTCCTGCCACAGGACAGGGTTTCAGCCCACTCCCTAATCTTTGGAGCAGAATCACAAGGGGGTAATAATGCATGCCACGTGAGAGAAAGCAGCTGGAATTAAGGAGAGGAAGGGGAACATCTTTGTGAAAAAATCCTTCCTGGAAGAAGGTATCTTCATAAAGAAGCCTAGAGAAGAAGCACCCCTTTGTGGGTGTCAGAAAGCATGGGGAGGATGCAGCAAATGCCTGAACATCACTGCCAAGCACACAGAGCTATGTGGCCTCTTAAACGATCCTAATTGGGACAGACAGACAGTAAGATGCTTGCAAGCATGCAACTACAGTCCATTGTGTTTGACATTATTACTGGAACTTTTATGCATATTTAATTATTGCCACAGTACAATATTGCAAGAGTTGGCCATGTTTTTCCATCCTTACTAAAAGCGTTGTGGCTAAGAACTGGGGTTCTTGCAAAACCATGTCATACCTGTCCTACTATTAAATGTACCAGTGAATATATAGCTGCCTTCTTTTAACCTGTCTTGCAGAGGCTGTTTATTCATTTGTATGAAAGATACACCTCTATTTCTGAAGAAACTCTGAAGTAAAATGGAAAAAAAAAAAAAGTGGGTCCTGGTACTCCATGAACAGTCAGGTAGCTAGATACTTTTGTTCGGAATGGCAGAGAGCCAAAGAGGTGTTTCACAGAGCATTCAGAAGAAAAGGGAAAGAAGGTATTATTTTGTTCTGATGGACAAATATATGTGTCTCGGCTTGGAGAGGCCGCAGGGAGAATTCCTCTTTGCTTCTCAGTGAATGACTGATTTGTCTGTGAGAGGACAGTTCGGTGTAAGAGGCAAATATTTGCAACATAGTGTAAAAGCATTGCTTGGATTCCTTTTTTTACAAAACTTTCAAGCAGGAATGCCCCCTTTGAATTACAGTGCAAGATAGGGGCTGATCAGTGGCTCAAAATGTCCATGCCTAAAAAGCAAAGTGGCTCTCTGCATGCTGAGGAGGAATGTGTGATTCTTTTATTTTGAACTGAATTTAAAGAACAACTTTTTTTTTCTAGACCAAATACATACTTTTCAAAGAAACACACCTTTGGATCCAGCGAAGATTTTCTTTTTTTGACTTCATTTTTCTGCCTGGATCTAAAGTTTTTGATGGTACCTTATGGAATAAAAAGAAAACTGAAGAAAATATAGGATAGGGAAAATGGTTGAAGTAGTTACACATTTGGTAGAGGTATAGGGACACATAATTGTCTCTCTACCAAAAGAAAAGCGTTCAGCAAGGGTAAAAGGCACTGGAAGCGAAGCTGACAGCAATTTAATTAACTGAAAATGAAAATGGTTATGATTTTTATTGGTCTGAAGAAGAATCACATGGAAATATTACTGCAGCTAGTAAATCTCAACAGCCTGAGGTGCTGCCAGGTGACCTCCCTGGTGGCCATGGCACAATGGGTTACAGTGGAGATGCACTTCTCCAGGAGATTGTCCTACAGGAGGCTTCTTTTGGCCTCTCACTGGAAAATATTAATTTCTCTTTTCCCACACATGTCCTTTAGACAGCCACGGTCCCTGACTGCAACAGGGTGGCAGCAGCACAGCCTGGAAATGTAAGCCTAGGGTGCTGCAGGTGATGCGCAGCTGCCAGGTGCTGGCATGGATGGTGCCCCATCTCTTACCAGATGTTGGCTCCGGCCTGATCTGCTGGAAGCACACCTCTTCTTAAATGCCTGCTGCCGTTACTGCCATTCTCCTGCTGGTGTGTGCAGACAGAGGGCTCGTGGAGGTAGGGGCTGTCTTCCTTTCTATCTGTTTACACACTGAGACAGAAGGACAACCCGATTTCAGTCTAATCTGACCTTGACAGCACTCCATCACTCAAGATAACCTACTGGTCCCTTCCATCAGAACCAGCATGAATCAGTAAAGCGTGGATTTCCATAGTTTTTAGATCAATTCATATCATTGCAGTTTAAGTTTGGGCACAAAGGGATAGAGACAGGCAAACAAAATTGACTATCATCTTCTTGGTTTATTTTGTTATTTTACCTTAATCAGAAATAAAAGATTTTTGCATTTTAAAGCTGTTTGCCATTACAAAAGGCATGAAAAGGGCTGATGGAAACAATTTCTAGAGAAATATTTTCTGTCAGGAAAATAGAGACTATGTAAATCAATATATCTCCAGGGAAGGATTGATTTTTATGGAATTTTCCCATCATGATAATTTAAATTAGATATTTTGGTTTATGTTTACAATAATTTGTGCACGCATTTAGGCCAGCATTTTGCCTGATAGGACTTTCAGCTAGACAATACTCTTCCTTATTCTCCCCAATCTCAGCCTAGCTTTTTGTTTGATCATGACTTTGGTGAATCCTCAGAGTTTCAGCTGAACTCATAAATGGGAATGGAAGAAAAGGGAAACTCAATAACACATTGCAAAGAGGCACTGAAGAAGCCCAAGCATAGGTCAAGCTGAGCTAGATGCACTGATATTGCCTGTTCCCTTTGATTTTTAAAGTAATTTAATTCCAAAAAAGCTCTTCCATTTTTGACAACTTCTTCAGAATTGGTTTTGGATTTAGGTGTACTCATATTTTGCTTAGACATATTTGCCTGCTAAGATAAGAGAGGCATGAACAAAAGACTGAGATGGAGGATAAGATCTCCACACAGTATGGTGGGAAGGACAGAGAACGCAGTGTGGCAAAGCCTTGAGCAAGCACAGGAGGAGGAAGAATGAAAGGAAAACATGAAAGGACATAACTTGATTTGGTTTCAGTGGAACTTTCACTGTGATTGACTTTCAAACTGCATCACACACTAGAGGGGTTTATGTAGTCTGCCTATCTGGATCGTGGTCCTGATTCTGCAACCACAGAACGGAGATCCAAAGCTTCTTGCACTGCTATGTGGGACACTGCGAGATTTCCTGTCAGTGTGGAAACAGCTACTGAAATCCTCTATTACCCGAACCTACAGTGAACCCCTTAAAGGTGCATGATGGACGAGGAAGGGGAGCTTGGGCTGAAAGGCAACATCCCTGTCAGGAGATGCTCAAATCACACTTTCTGGCAGAAGAGGTGTGACAAGCCGTATCTGAGAAGGTGCAGTCTTGATGGTGCATTATGACCATCTGGTTACCTCCACAGGTCCACGACATCCAGAGGAGCTGGTATCTGCTTGTAGGCTTCAGGGTGCAGTAGACATTTTCAGTGATTCTCGGACAAGGAGGTTGCTGCTACACTGGGGAAATGTGAGAGGTGAAGAGGGTGGTGGGTTTTTTTTTTTTCCCTGTGCCATAATGTAATCTCCTTGCCATACATAATTTCCCCACCATTAATCTCTCTGCCTCTCTGCCATAATTAGGAATAATTCCTAACTCATGCTCTCTGCTCCTATATATTTCTCTAATATATTGCTTATTTAAACTCTAGTTTTATGATGTTTTTTCCTCTGCTGTAATTAGAAAATGCCATAAAGCTATGCAGCAAGGTGGAGAACCAAGTTTTACCAAATGAAAACTAGCAAAAGCTGTTTTATGACAGAGGCAGTTTGAGACGTGATAAAATAATAGCGCAGCTTCTTTCTTTTTTTGACAGGCCAGATTTACCAGTACACCCTGGATACGTTGCTCCTAGCCAGCCACACAAACCAGCTGTAAACCTGGTTTAACCAGGCTGTTAAATCCAGTTTAGAGCTGCTTTGCATCATCGGAATGCCTCAGAGCAGGCAGCACATACCACTGAATGCAGGCCTAATTGTACACTAATGAACGATGAAGGAGTTTAGCATGCAGTATTCACTTTGGCAGAATGAAAAAGAAATCTTTATATAGAGCAGATATGTTAGAATTTATCCTGGCTTTGCTCGAGGGGAAAAATTCATCCTCTTTTATTCTGAATGGATTATAATTAAGAAAAGCATCAGAGACAAGATTCAAGGTTAGAGAAATTTAAAAGAGCTTTAAGAATGCATCCACTCTTTCCAGATATATGAATGCCTTGTTCAGGCTGGAGCTACAACAAGTGGAACTGATAGTTTAATTATAAAATAACGGTCCAAACAATCTGCTTAGGTAAGCATGTGTTTTCAATAGGGAAGAAAAATTATTACTGAAAACAAGATAAAAATTTAATGTTGCAAATCTCATTGCCCGTGTATGACTTCGTTAATGCCGAATAACTACTCTATACTTAGCAAGGTGTTCGTTGTAGAAATCTGTTAAAACAGTTGAAGTGCAGCCCAGATGTCTGCTTGGTTTGTAGATACCTTAACAGAACAAAAGCTCAGATTTTTTTTTTCAGTGCTTTAAAGCATCACTATTCTTCTGTAAATAAAGCTTATGGCCTTAAGGCAATTGCCTTGCTGGGAATACAACAGTCTCCGGTATAATTTGACAAACACAGAAAGCCAAAAAAAACCCCTCCAGATGACCAGTTTCCATTTGTTTATTCAATGAACCAAGCTTGAGTTGCGGAGGAAAGTTGGGGCAGGACAGGTCATTAACCAAGAAGCATATTTTCCTCGTGGAGCTTCCTCCTGGAGCATTGCAGCAACAGCAGAGATGGAGGTTTGGGCCCTCCATAGTGAAGACACATGCATCACTCATGCCTTCAGGTACCCCCTGAGGCCAAGAGACCTGTCCTTTCAACTTGACTTGCCTTTGGAGTTCCACCTTCCAAAACTGATTGCAAAACTGTAGTCTCCAATTAAGATGAATGGAGCCTGCCATGCCTAGGTTAGCCAGCAACCGACTGTGGGTACTTTCATTCACACAGCCGTTGTCAGGCAGAGGTGGGCAAGGTTTCTCATGCTGAGCCTCAGCCCACAGACCTGTAGCAACCCAAGGCTGTGTCTGCTGCACACCAGCTCACATTGCCCCGTGATAATCACAGCAGGCTTGTGATTATTTCAGGCGGATTTCCCGCAAATGCACGGCTCCCCCTTCGCCGCTGAGCCGTGTCCAGCTGGACCAGAGCATGAGCAAAGAGTGCTGATGTTTGCTTGCAAAACATCATGCAAAATAAAAGTAAAATATTGCATTGGATTTGAAAACACATTTATCCCAAGAGGGATAAAAAATACCAGTTTAAAGAAAAATCCTGGAAAATCTGGTCTTAGGGCTGTAAGATATTTAACCTTTTTTCATTCTTGAGTGTTGAGCATCCCACACACTTTTGGTGGTAATAACAGCAGTAACAATAATAACAGGAAATCAAAATCTGAAACAAAAGACAGAGCTGAACTCAAAATACTCAGGAGGTGTTAAGTTTCATGCCAAAAATTATGCACCTAAAAGGTACAATTTAGGAAATCATACTTAACCAGCAGGAATAAAAAAAAAAAAAAAAAAGATGAATTCTTCATGCAAAAGGATATAAGAATTCAGAAAAAATCTTTTGTCAGTGAAACTGCAAAGGTGAATGATGAATCAGATTGTGGCATGTCATTAGAAGGAAACATCTCTTCCTTGTAAAAACGGCTTTTAGCCAACTCAAAAATACAATCATCATGTTACATTTCACTTCTTAGGAAAAAAACCCACACACAAAATACATTTCCTGGGCCAATATAAAACCTTTCAACAAAAGTAACTACTTCAAGCAAGCAAAAGGCTTGTGGACACTTTCATAAAAGATAATATTCAGATAATACTATAACAATAATAAAAGATTATGGTTTAAAAGATATCACAGAATCACAGAATTGTAGGGGTTGGAAGGGACCTCGAGAGATCATCGGGTCCAACCTCCCTGTCAAAGTAGCTCCCTCGCTCATATTACACAGATAGGTGTCCAGACGAGTCTTGAATATCTCCAGAGAAGGAGACTCCACCACCTCCCTGGGCAGCCTATTCCAGTGCTGTGTAACACCCTCATTGTGAAAAAGTTCTTCCACATGTTGGTGCGGAACTTCCTGTGTTCTAAAATATGATTTGTTATATTAAATCCAGTCAAGTATGGATGGAAAGATACTGTTAACAAATATAAGTAATTCTCTGACTGTAATCCTACACCTTGCAGAGTAAATCATATTTCATTGGGCAGGAAGTCTGCAAAACTGTATCCAGATTACTGCAGGACCCTCACACACTGGACTTTCAGCTGGCATAAAAATTTGCCGTTGCCTTCAACTCAAAGGAACGACCCTAGTTTACATCCTGGGAGGATCTGGACCCTTATTTATTGTGACTATCTGTCTCTTTCAGTACTTCATTGTTGTCTGCATGGATGAGCAGATTAACTGGGCATCTCTGGAAGGATAAATATTCTTGTAACTGATATGTATGAGGAAGGGCAGATGTTTTTCTAGAAACTTTCTCTCAGAGACCGGATTAGTTTCTAGAGGAGTATTCTGATCCTCATTTAAGGGACAGTTAACTTTTGGGTGAGCTTGCAGGGTCTTAGGGAACAGTTTACCTCCTCGAAGTAGGACCTTGAGGTGGAAGACTGAGGACAAAACAATTGCCAGAAGTAAAAAGAATATTATAAATAGATTGCAAGGCACTAGTTCACTCCCAAATTAGGGACTAGGCACCTGCACCATCCAGGAAGGGGTATCCACGTTGTCGACTGGCCCCAGAAGGCCAAGCTGTGCAGCTGGGTGGGACAAAAGGGTCATGCAAACCTCATGCACAGCAAATGCTCAATGACTTCCTCCCCAGCCACCAAAGGGAGCCAGGGAAGAACAAGCACACATTTCTCAAAGTTTATCCCTGCATATGCTTTCACAAAAACTATAGTCCTGTGGGTTGAGAGACCACTGTTCCTCAAGCCTGCTTATAAAAACACATGCTTGCATGTTTGTGGAACTGTGTTTATACTGAGGGGGCTCTTATCTTGCTCCAGCCATCCTCCCCTTGGTCCATGTCCTTAAAGAAAGTTCATTCTTGAGTGACGCATTGAAATACTTCAGGATCTGTGGTGCTGTTGGGGTTAAGATGCCTCAAGTTTAATAACTGACCTTGCACTAATTTAAAATAACTTGGAGGACACTTAACTGAGGGCACAGGATATCAGTCCATTATTCCTTCTCTGGCTATAGGGAGAAATTATTACTTTAAACGAGTTGTTTTGCATGGTTCCATCACATGTGGATGCAAATTCTTATGCTGATCTCTGAAAAGTCTGGAAACTGGACACCACTGGGAGCAGGACACTGGATAACGCTTCTAGCCTTGACAATATTTCATGTGTTACCAGTGGCAGCAAAAAAAAGGCTGAGGTCCTGCCTGCCTGTACATCAAAAGCTAGAAGGATGCCAGCAAGAAAATGGGTGCAACTCCATGGATGGAAGTGCTACCAATCAGCCAAACATTGGCTAATTACGGGGAAACTGGAAAGCCCTCAAGTCACCCCAGGAATATACCAGAACCAGTGGCAAAAGAAAATCCTGTCAGATCCCTCGGAACATATCCCTTCTCAAGCAGGGATAAAACCAAAACAATAAAACTATCAATAGACCAGATTTAATTCAAAGCACTGACAGAGAATTTACCACGGGCAGAGACAAATAGATGGCTAATGTGGGAGCCAAAGGTCGGACAAGTCAGATTAGTGATCTTTCCCCTTCCAAACTGGCTTGTTTTCTACATTCCTTTAAACACGAAGCTGCAAGCTATACAAGGATTAAAGTAACATGATTTTGCCAAGATGCATGTCTGAAAAATATCTCCATTAGACACAGTAAAATGTAGAGGGTTTTTCACACTGATGACATGTCTGAATTTCAACTGAATTTTACTTCTTCAAAAGGGATATAGTGTGAATAGAAAAATGACAAACATGTTGTTTTCTTACGTAAAGGAAGAAAAGCATTTCTTGTCCTATATTCCTACAATTATTCTTCTTTAAGTGTCACCTTTTGCTGGAATATTACATATGAAGAGGCTAAGTGATAGCTTTGGGGGTTATTTTTCTCATTCCTTTTAATTTGGGATAAATTATTTTCTTTAGGAAAAAAAAACCTGTTTAATAATTTGGCCTTTATGGAAAATTCAATTGTCCATCCATTCTAGCTTCTGATGAAAGCAAGCAAGCATAGTAACTATACAAAAGAGATTTCTGCTCATAAATTAAGCTACGTAAATGTTTTGGGTATGGCAGTCCTCAAAAATCCCTGCCTTTGCATTAGACATTTTTATTCATATGTTCTGAAAGACAACCTGGAGAACATAGAGGGTACTGGGTTTCATACTGATTTCTGCTTTGATTTGGCTCCAAGGGATGGCTACCTTTGACTCCACCAGGTGCTGGCAGAGATCTCAGGCCTCCTGTCTCCAGGTTGCTCATGCTGAGCAACCACTGCAGCACAAGCAATACCTGCTATGGCTGTCCTGTCTTGGGCACAGCTGTGGGCACAGACAGCAATGCTGAAAGCCACAAAAAGAACTTCTTAAGGAGTATATGCTTAGCAATTTCCATTGACATATCAGTCTCACGACTGGTAAATTCCCTTTTCTAGGCCCTTGTAAGGCTAGAAGTGAATCCTGGGTCTCTGGTATTATCCCCTTCCTGTTGTACCAGTTACTCGGTTTCACTTCTGCAGATCCACAAACTATTCAGCTCTTACATACAACAAATCTGCCAGCTTTGCGGGGCTTTTTCTTGATCTTCTGAAAATAGTATTACCATACCTTTAGGGAGAAATAAAGGTGTTTGCTCAGGAAAGGAAACAAATGTGTGGCAGGTTAGATTGCAACAAACAGGGAAAAAAAAGGCATCAGTTTGAAACTGCTCAAAAGTTGGGTGCTGAATGGAGTTGCTGGAGAAAGGAGTAGCAGGCAGATAATGTAGTGAAAACTAGTATATTTATTACATATTTAACCACAAGGATCTCACCTACTTGACTTCTTAGTGACAGATTAAATCATATAACACATACATTAGCAATGTGTATAGAAATGTGTATCATTCAAAAAACAGTGGAAATTGTCAACCTTTTTGTCTTTCTGTGTTACAAGAGACAACAGAGAAATGAGCCCATCGATCATAGCTTATAGACTCAGACTCCTCAGGTTTGCAGGATGCTCTGTAATTTGTGATTTGACCTCTTGGTGCCTTCCTCTTGCTGAGGTTCTCACAGAAAAAATGATGTGCCAATGAAGAGCGACACAAAATTCATCTTGTTTGACTGGCTAGGTCACAACGACAGTTTGGGTTAGTCTATAGCCATCTGTGATGCCTGGGAAAGATATAGTGAGCTTCCTAAAAGCATCACCGAGAAAGCCACAAAGCACACCTAGGTCTATCAGATGGCATATTGGGTGATCCATAATACAGATACTTCTGTGATCTTCTCTTGGCTGCTGCACAGCAATGGAAATATTTTGGATCAGAAGAAAAAAAGACAAACCACATAATCTGCGACTGGCAGCACCTTGCACTGCAACTGTGTCCGCTGCATATCCCCTGTCTAGGCAGCCCTTGTAGTGTTATAGGGCTGGTGCTGCAATTTCCACACTACTGTCTCCTGGCTGCCACCAAATTGATGTGGCCACTTGCACTGACCAGGGCAGAATTCCTTTGCATCTGGCTGGTCCTTAGGTGCTGAGTGGGCTTGCTGAGCTCCCTGGATGGTGCTGGTGTGGCCTGCAAAGTGTTAAAATGTCCTTTGGAGATGCACCAACACACTCACTGCTAGCCCAGGGCCAAGAGAACTGGAAGTATGCATTTGTGCACCTGTTCACTCAGCATCCTCTGCAACTGCATCTTTTACTAGCTCATTATTTCCACCAAAGCAGCCGTTTGCTGTCCCCAGACAACATGGACCGACAGCCCCCTGGGTACCTGCCTCTTGCCAGGGCTGTTAGAGGCACTCTAAAGCTGAGGTAGTTCACTGAGAACAGCAAACTTCACGGTGGTGTATAAACCCAAGACCTATATTGCTGCAGAGGAGTAAACCATGTTTGCTTACACATTTGGAAGGCAGCGCTGGGAGTCGTGGGGGGCAGGGTTATCTGCTGTTTCTCTCTGGCCACCATTTCTCTCCCTTTCAGGTCATAAATTGAATACTGAATGTAACTGTATATAACAAGGAGTCCTGCCACATCCACAAGAGACACACTGCCCTCACGCACGCACATGCTCACCTCACTCACCGCTCTGCTACCTCCTTCTGATTTACTGTCCACTGGCAGCCTGTGTGGACCAGGACTGAAAATGTTGCACAGAGTGAATCAATTATGCTATACTAGATTGATAGGCCACCTACTGTATTTAAAATTTATTGAACTGTGAAATCATTAAATAAACTGAGAATTTATATAAGTTTGAGTGCTAGGTAATTATAAATGGCAATTATGGAATAACAAAAGCATATTAAGCAGCAGTGACCAGAATAAATGTTAAATTTCTTGTACTTTGGAGGTCTGTTTTTTCCTTCAGTATGTATGAGCTATCATCAAATCAGTGAATCTAAACATGATATGAATCTCCAAGACAGAAGAGTTAAAATCATATTAAATGTGTTAAGAAAATATGCTGATTCCTGATGAAGCAATACTGAAAATCAAGTTGATTTTTTTTACTGAAACCAAGTAACAAATACTGTAAAAATGAGCATAAATGGGAAATTGCAGATACTGAATAAAGTATTTTTGTTAACCTTATTATTTTACTAGGTTTTGATAAATATGGAGAAACTCATTAAATGTAACATTTTTAGAAAGACTGTTTTAATAATGCAGGATGGGGCAAGGAAGATAATTCATACAGTGGCCTTCACTGAAATCAGTGAATCTGGGCACAGTAAGAAGAAAAATTACATTAGCATTTTAAGTAGAAAAGAAAAATTAGGAAAGCTCAGATGATCTTTAACTGTAACAAAGGACTGAGTAATGAAGTCACAAATATCACCTGCTAAAAAAGTTAATATGCTGTCAATATTACTACAGACTTTTGTTCTCCTTTGTATTCCACCAAATAAAATGGGTAACATTTCTGACTCTCAGATGCGTTTACTACCCAGTGAGGGTTATAGATGTCCCCCTGAATGTCCTGAATGTGCCCTCAAGAAAAACTAAGTAATTACACTTCCTTGAGAAGAAAAACTTTGTTCTTTGGTGAGAGATGCTCTAGCATCTCAGAGGCAGGGAAAAAGGAAAATACAGAAAAAACTAATCAGGGCATCCATTAACCAAAACATTTCAGTTGCTTTCTATTCAAGAATGTCAACAATATGCCTCTCATCTGCTTAGGAGGAAGAAGTAGCTCATAAAAGTAGCCTTCACCTAGAGATACTCCCTGGTCCCTCACCAGTCACTGCAAAGAGACAGACTGCAAAAGCATCTGTGTTGTTCCCTGGTTATTTGCCCCAGGACCCTGTGCTGGTGGTGGAATGATCTCAGGAACATGGGAAAGGCCACAACTATTATTCTGACCCCACTCTTTGGTCCGCTGTCTCCCAAAGCCCATCAATCCCCTAGCCCACTGCAGATGGCCCCATGGCTCCTGGTGAATCCTCTCATCATAACTCGCTATGAAGCATTTTGTCAGCATACCTAGTCAGAGTCACCACCTGATGGTAACACAGAGTGCCCTTGGCCATCCTGAGAACTGAGCCAGTCTAATCTCAGACCTTTGGATTTAAGGGAAACAGCATTATCGTGGAAAAAAACCCCACAACTAAAGTTACAGAAGAAGCATTAATGTTGTCTAGATTTCCATTTCAAACAACGCGAAGTTTTATTCTCCAGTTTCAAAAAAATATCCAGTTTCCATTTTCATTTTTGTATTGATTTTATAGAGCTTTGCAGTATCAATAGTGGAGCACACTGCATGGCATATGATATCCTACTATGTTTATTTTATAGTTAAACTATCAAAAGGCTTTATTAATAATGATTTACCGTCTTCTTTTCAGGTTCAAAATACCATCTGTCTGAGTTGCATTGACAGCTTGTGCAATAATCAAAGTTTTTTTCCCAAGACAACCCTTTTCAAGGACAGTTACCTAACAGCCTGTAAAAACTTCATTTATCCCAGCAAGTAGTTATTCACAGAAGTAGCATCATGAAGTCAATGTGACTATCAGCATGATCAAGGGAAGCAATGATCATCACACCCAGACCACATCCCCCTAGTGATTTTAAAGAGCTTGACATTGGTATGTGGAGCCTGAGTCTAGAAGGAGCTGAAGGGCTTCAGCAGCTTTATAGAGGCATTCAGCGTCTCCCGGGATCAGCCCTCTCTGCTCCAGAATCAATTGTCTCTTGAAGCACCTGACAGAGGTTCTTTAAAACTTCCTTACAACAAAATCCTAAGGGTGTAGTAGATTGTGGGGAAAAAAATCTGTCATTATCAGCTAACCACATGGAAAAGCATAAATTGGCTAGTCATTAAAATAACCCAAGTAAACAAAAAAAAAACCAAACCAAGAGAACACCCAGGAGAGTGGATTGGTGCCCCCGCTCCAGAAACCCACTGTGCAGCCTCTGAATTGTAGTACATAACATAGTCTACCAGTTCCTTGGCGTGTTGTTATTTTAGAAAACAGGAATAAATTCCTCATAGCCTTTCAGCAAGTTTTCACAGCATCATTACAATGTACCTCTAGAGCAGAAATCTCACTATGAAAGTACATAGCATTATTCTCTGAGAGGTTTTTTTATCCTTCTCATCTGCCATGCATTTTTTAACATATATTACATATATTTGCTTACTCTACCAATACATAATGATGGCAATAGCCGATCTGCCCAGTACAATCAACAGCCCATGAGAAATTTCATAGAAGCAGTTTATGGTGTGTGTTGGGAGAAGGATGGAGGCATCACAGATATTGGAAAGCATTTCTTTGTCTTTGTTTTGTCTCTTAACGAGATGCAAATACACTTTCTGTCTCGCATGATAATTTGTTTAATGTAATGTGCATTTGGTAATGATAAAAAGGGAGAAACTCTTAACCTGAGGTACTGTACTTCACACTCGAATAAATTACCTCTTTAAATTGTGCTTGTGTAAACTGTGAATTTAAACTCTCAGTCCCTATGAACAGCTGCTCTGATACTCTGGTAATGTGCTTGTATTAGAGGGAACCTTTCAGGACATCCCCAGGAAGCTAATCCCTAGGAGCAGTGAAATTCAGGAGAGATTAACAAGGCTCCACCTTAGATCCCCTCTCCACACAGCAAAGCTAGACAGTCTTACGCCAAAGCCTTTAACAAAAATACTTGGGGAATTTTAAACCAAATCTGCAGTTTTTACAATACAGGATATTTTTCATTAGGTTCTCTCGTAATGCTTTTGACTTAGACCTCTTTCATATGCAAGTCTGTTTGCAGGAACAAATGCCACTGGAAGTGTCTGCGCAGCGTTCATGCTCTGCCACATAGCAGATATTGCCGAAGTACGCCAATGTAGGAGGTAATTTAGGGAAAAGAAGCACTTTTCTGCTTCCTTACCTTTGCACGTCTCCCTAAAAATTTGTGTATGGCTGCAAATTTAGAAGGTTATAATCAGCGACATATGTATATACTCTTACAACTGGTTTTCAAGACATAGGACTTCGTGTATGTAATAATGCCTTGGAAAACCTGTCAGAAATACATTATTTTCCAAAAGTTTAGTTCCCTCTCATAGCTGCACAGTACAATGCTTTATTTGCTATTTATTGACAGCCAGTTCAGTAACTGAACAATAGCATTAGAAATCATTCCTACTCAAGAGCAGGTCTGTGCGGAGGAGCAACTCACCCCTGGTAACATTTCAAAACACACTGCTAATTACCAGAACTATGTTTTGACTAGGAGCAGTAAAGAAATCTTTCGCAAAAAAACGTGGCTCCTTAGCGAGAGAAACCATCATGTCATTTCAGTGCATTTGGAGAGGTTTTAAATGACAGTTTTGGTTCTGAGAAGGTGGTGACAATACTGCAGGATTTCACAAAGTGACTGTGATAAAGGCAAAGAACACTTTAGAGACAATGAACCTCAGCATCTTCTATTACTACTCTTCCAAGATGTAGGATTTCCTTTTGATTTCATGTTTCAAGGGGTTTTAGTCAACATTCAGGAAAATTGTGTTTGGAATGTAAGAGATCAAAATCCACAGACACTGACCAGGTTATTCTCATTAGTATAATGAAAATTGGCTGTGGAAGTCTAAAAAAATATGTTTGAAGATCTCGTTCTCGCTATACAAATGAAAAGCCAAGCCAACTTAGCAGTCAGCTTCGTGTCAATTATTTTTCCATCCCTGCCTGTTAAGTACCTGTGAACTGGGTTTCCTCGAGGGATCAGAGGAAGATGTTTTTAAACACTTATCCCTCAAAATTTTATCCCTGATGAAAAGTCCTCCATTCAGGCAGTAGCAGTCAGCGGTGCCAACCCAAGATGTTCTGCTGCAAGATCAGTCTTACTCGGGGCCAGCCATAAGTGATTTTGCTTTCCCGTGCAGGTCAATGGATACCTAAATGTCTGTGAAATAGTACCACAGCTACAAGGTAATACTCTTATATTTCCTTTAATGACAGCTTCTGGTTTTCACTGCCATTCTACCCCATTAATCCCACTCTGAGAGCTGAAAAATGAGGTTCCATATATCCACATAATGGTTCGCATGTGTTTTCAAGGTCTCTTCCATACCTAAGTTTTCCTAACTTTTAAAAAGCCATTATTAAAGTACCTGAATTCTTTCTCATCCTATACAATGTTATAAAGCATTTTACACTTCAATAAATTCCTGATAAGGTTCTCTCCCCACCTTTCATATGCCAGCCCAGTGCAGTGTTTGCTGAGTAACAGGGTAAAAAGTCCACTTGCTCCATGTTTGCAAGCAGCAACAAGGAAAAGACATCTTTTAGATCTTACTTTTGTGGAAATACATGTAGAAATTAAGGAGAATTTCTTTCACTGTGATTACAGAGATCATAGGCAAATTCATGTCTCTTCTCAGAAGGAAACAAGTTTGTTCTTAGCACAAAGCTCAGAGGCTGTGGTCTCACTGCCCACACAATCAAGGACTAAGCCCAGATTTTGTCCCAGTGTGGGCTATGCCGGAGGACCTGGTTGTTCTGCTCAAGTTACCTCGCTGTCTCTGGTGAGAGATTTTACTTTTAACGGCACTGCTGCCTGGTTGCAGCCAAACCCCTGCTTCAGAGCTCTCCTCCATTCCTTGGGAGCAGCTTGAAAGACCCTCAGACACTGCTGCTAGCAAGCCCTCCCTTTCCATCAGCACCTGATCCTTCACTCTGTACATGGCTGCAAAGCAATCTCAAGATATGATGGAAAAGGGATTTCAAGTAGGCTGGAATCAGAAGTGGCATCCAGCATGATGTGGGATTTTCCGGGCATTTTTCTCTTAGGTGAAACAGGAGTATCCTTTCCCTCTGCGCAGGCTGGCTCCATGCTTGCTCTTACAATCCATCCTGAATGGATGCAAGGTTTTTACCTTTCCCCTCCTCTAATTTTCTATGACTGGAGGATTTTGGGTAGCACGTCTTTGACCCTTGTTTCTATGCAGTTTGTGTTTACCCCAGAGAGCCACGCCTCATCTTATTTACAGCAGTAAATAACGAATCAGGTAAAGTCTGTGTGACAGGTCAAAAGAGAATAAATCACTTTAAGAGCATAAATCAGTCTCCTGGAGCTTGCCCTTTTAGAGGTTAAAGACAAAGTGACAGCCAAAGGCGACAGAGATCAAGGGCTAGAGTAGCTAAGCAGTGTTGCAAGGAGTTTATAATCTTTTGGCAATTAATCACCAGATCTGCAAGCAGCTACAGAAGCTACAGCCCCTCACCCTTTTGCTCAAACTCCACAAAATACAGAACTTCAGCTCTGTGAAAATGTGCAGGGGTCTTGAAATATCCCTCAGTGCCACATCTACAGGTCCTTTTAGTACCTCCAGGGAAGGTCACTCAACCACGTCCCTGGGCAGCCTGTTCCAATACTTTACAACACTTTTAGTGAAGCATTTTTTTCCTAACATCCAATCTAAGCCTCCCCAGCCAGGAATGAAACATTGCTCTTGATCCTGGCCCATGGCATGGTCATTTTACACCGCTCCATCAACCTAAAGCAGACCTCAAACTTACTTTGTCCAGCCACAAAGCAGCACTGCGAGTTTCACAGTGTTCCCATTTAAACTTCCCTGGTGCAAGACCCCCAGCAGTGTGAGAGACCCCAGGAGGAGAGGGATGGGGTCAAGGCTTCCTCCCTTTGCTTCTTCTGGCACAAGCTGTGCCAGCTTTCCCCAGTCTAGTCCCAAGCGGGCTGGCTACCAAAAGATCACTAGATGTGCCTTTCTTCATCACTACTGAGGACCTGACCTCATCATTCTCATATAGAAGGAGGTACAGAAGAAACTGCTCTGCTCAGGACTGGTCCTGAAGCTATCAGCAGCCCTGCACATCCAGTGTGTGACAGCCATTGCCACTTGCATGCTGAAACACTCAGCCCTTTGTGACAGCTAAATCATCCAGCTTACCCATACTTTAATTTCTTGAAGTTGTTTGTCTACGTAACCTGTAGTTTCTTCTAACATTCATCAGCCTTTCAGGATTTTCAGACATCACCACTGCTAAAACACACCAAAGCCACTGCTCCTGCAAGAAATGTTTGAGTATCCTGCCAGAAGGACCAGCAAAGCTCTGTCTGTGGGGAGTAAAGTTTGCCGCTGCAGGGAAAGGACAGAGGTGGGGAGAGGGGACAGGAGAAGAGGGAGGAGGCCTGGGCTTCCTCCATAGACATGAGACTGTACTCCAGGCCCTCCCCGGGAAAACATGGAGGGAATCCAAGCTGCAGGGCTTTTCCAGCCATAATCTATTTCAGCTTTTGCACTTGGGTGCTCAACTCAGCAGGTCTCCCCAGGAAAGATCTGATTCTCATTCGAAACACTCAAAAACACTTTTTAAAGATCAAATGATACCTGGTGCATTCTTTATCTTAGCAACTTCGGTCCCGTACCAGCAGATACAGGTCCTGCAGCTCTATGAGCCCTATTTTTCTGTGTGTTCTGCTTTTCCTGCATGTACTGAGCTCCAGGGGTTGCCTTGCCTACTGCTGCTGTGTAGACACACATCCACTCGTGCAATGCTCCAGACAAAGAGAAAAAGGGAAGTACTCTTTCCAAGCAGGAAGACTGTGCTATTAACAGGATCCTGGTGGGAAAGCTTCATGTCACTTAAGGACACCCCGCTGCTTAATGAGCAAAACAGGAGTTGTTGATAGTCCACTAAACATAGTTAAAGGGCGAATTTGCAGTTAGCCAATTAATGATGGACATTAATTCCATCTAATTAATTTCCAAGGAGGAGTTACGGCTGGGGAAATCTAGGAGCCTTTGAATTTCTCAGTTTGCAGCTAGGAATTGATTTTTAAAAAGTCATAATCTGAGAATGACTGAGAAACATATTAGCTAAAATCAAAGCAGTGGGTTTAGAAAGCAGCCAATCAGAAGATGACAGATTTGACACCGTGAAGACAAATTATCTACTAAACAAAATTAGGTTGAAATATTATGGCCAAGAAAGCAAATCCAGCCTCACAGGTAGAAAACAGTCTGTTTTTAAAGTAAGGGAGATTGTTCTCAAAACTCAAGTTAAACAAAGGTATTATCTAAAATAAGAGGTGGAAAGAAATCTCAAAATATGACTGACAAATCTTGACAGGTCTGTAACTAAGGCAGAAGTTTTGGATTTTCACTTAGAGGTGAACTACAAAGGAGGGAAAATGTGAATCTATGCTACTTTATAGTCCCCAAAATAATATTTAATCCTTTAACAGAAACAAAATGAAAATCTTTTTTAGTAGTTCTTCCTCTTCAAAATTCATTCTCAGTCTATCTAGCTAAGGTCTTGGTTTCTACCAGAAAATCAGTGCTGACATTGGTATGACAGAGGAATCGAAGAACTGAAATTTGATTGAGGCAGGAGATGTGTATTTCAGAATGATTTGTGTTTTTTAATATTAGAAAAACTAGAAGAGTTTTGATATACACCATTCTTTCAATACAGTTTAAAAATCCCTCAGTGCTGCACTTGTCACAGCTAAGTCATCTCCCCTACCCTATCCTTGTCACCCCACCACACCCCTATGCCTTCCCCAAACAAGGACGGCTTGATGTTTCTGGCATTTTGAGAAAAGTAAAAAGTAAAATACAAATATGTTTTGAGTAAATGTTTTCCTCCACCAAAAATAAGTGAGTGAAAAAATGCACTATCCCCTTTTCCCTAACAATTGCACATAAAGCCTAGCAAATAAAGTCATGTCATATTACTCTGCGCAGACTTTTGGAGCAATGAAATCCACCACTGAAGCTCCAAAGAAAAACTACTGTGGGCACTTGGGTGCTAACCTGGATTGTCAGCCGGTGCCAAGACCAAGTGCCCAGGAGCCCTGCTGATGCTGGTGATGCAGGTCTCAGGATGTGGGAAGGGTTGGCTCTTCCCTGGGCCATAGGCAAGCAGGAGAGGGTCCTGGCTTCTGAATCCTCGCTGAAATCCCACATCTCCCTGGTCATTTGTACCGTGCTCACTGGCACAACATCCAAGTCCCCAGTCATTTACTTGTCCCTGAGCTTCAGAGTAATTTAGCTCTCACGTCGAGCTTCTCAGTAATTAAATAACACTTTTATTCTCCTTTCTGGTTCCCTTGTGTGTCTTCAAACTCTACTGCATATTATGTAGCACATGGAGGTAGAAAACTGGCTTTCCTACCCTCTGTGTGACAGAGAAACACACACATTCTCTTAGGAGAAAAATACAGATGGACATTGCAATGCCTAGCCCCGCCTCACATCCCCTCCTCCTCCATCCTCCTCCTCCTCACCCCACATCTGTATTCCAGGGGTTCCCCAGGAGTCTCACGCTAATCATTCCCCACCAGCATGAGAAATACCTTTGCATTTATGATATTCTGCCTCCATCTAAAAGAACGCCATTCCCCAGGGTATCCTCAGTATTAACTGGTGCCACACTAACCCATGTTTGTACCTTGCAGATAAATTGTTCTTGGAGACTTACCTACTTAACACCTCATTTAGCAACCAGGCACTCCTGCTATATTGTCAAATTTGCTGCTTGCTTCCTTGTCACTTGTGACAGTGCTCTTTTTTTTTTTTTCTTTCCTTAAATCCTGAATGTCTGCAGTATTCAAAGTAGCTGAGTGTAGACAATAGTCCAGCTTAGATTTTCCTATTTTATCTCCATCCTTTCTCCAGGCTCGCGCATTAGGAGTTAAGTAGTCATTGGATAGAAACCCAAATGATTTCTACTTTTCTTTCCCCAGTAATAATCTATCTGTGAATAGGTAAAGTAAAACTTATTTTATTTTCCTGAAAAACATAATGAGGGTGGAAACAGCAAGTTAAAGAAATTGAAAAGCAGAGTATTCTTTGTAACACATGGAGAAAAAAACCCACAGTAATAATGTGCAGCAGGGATCTGAGCAAATAGATTATAAAATATCATTTTATAACCTGGGAATGTGAAATAGACTGACTTTTTCAAGTCAAAAGAGAAAGCAGAATCACATTAGAAATGACTGAATATATATATTTTTTAAGGGCAATTTGAAATATGTGGGTGAACGTGACCTGATAAAGAATTTTTTTTCCTTTCTCTCCTGTGTGGTCTGTGCAGCCACGTGAGGTAACTTTGTGAACTGACCATCACAAAGATTTTAAAAGCTTTATGGACTCAGAAATATCAGAGCCTGATAGGGCCTGCCATGCTTGGGATGGAACCCTGACACTCTGTCATTCCCTGTTGTGGTTAATCACGTAGTCTTTATATTCATTTTCATAAACCAAGGGCTACTACAGTCTTCTTTAGGGAGGACCATTTAATGGCAAGGCCATGTCAGTGGCTGCCGTGACAAAAACATCACCTGTAGCAGTTTGTGTGTCAAAGAGCAGTTTGGCAGCAGTTTGCTGTCTTCATAACTTCAAAATTGAAATGGCCAAGTGCACGCTATGACTTCAGCACTGATAACCTGCCAGGCACACTGATGTCAGAGAATAAAAGTGAGAGGATTAAGGTCTTGTTTGTTGCCAAAAACAACTGCATGGACAAAGAAAAGCCATTCCAGGGCACGTGGGAGAGCAGCAGAAAGCCCTGACTCTCCCAAAAGGGTGATGCTTAAGCACTACCTTGTCCTTATTTTAGCAACTGCTTTACAAATGCAGCTGAATCTTGAAGAATAGGAAATCCATGGAGAAAAATATTATGCAATCACCAGATTGATGACTAATGACTGCCACATAAAATAGATGTGTGAGGACACAGAAAGAACACGCTTGTGTCACCGAGCTCCTGCTCACAAAACATTTTCAACTAGTAAGTACATGTTAACTGACAAATTACATTTTCCTTCTCTAGCATAGATATATGCAGAGGCTGTCAAATATTCTGTATAAAATTACACTGAATATGAAGTTTCTGCTATTTTACTATGAAAAATGAGATTTTTCTGAAATAAACTCTGGAGGAAAAATTCTCCCTTTACGCATGTTTATGTTACTAAATTATAGTTTTTATACAGAAAATACAGAAATGTCATGACAACATGACCCTTCTTCCCATCATTTTTCTAAATATTATTCTTTTTTTCAGGGTTTTGACTTGGGAATTTTTTTACAAAAAACTAATTGTCTAATACAATGGCTCTGCTTAATGATCTTTTCACAGCAATAATCTCATAATGCCAAAACATTTTCTACTCCTTACCATTGAGCACATGTCAATATTTCCTTCTGCTGTGCATGCCAAAAACTACAATATTTTGGTAAATGTGAATGCAGATACAACTGTAATAATAGATGTATTCAGATGTTACCTGGACATGTCATATCTGATTGTATTATTAGAGAAAGTTCTACTAATTGATAACATAATGTTGTACTAATTATTGAGCCATAACTTAGAAAAATAAAGATACATGGGAATAAATTCAGACATTATTCTTGTCTGCCTGCATAAGCAATAATAGAAAAAATGATAACTACTAATATGGATACATACAGGCATTCTTAGGAAACCATCTTATGTCAACTGAAATAAGTAAAAAAGAAAACCCCAAGGCTAAACTTCAACACTGAAAGCAGTCTGGCAGTCAGGCATCTAAAATTAGATAAAATTTCATCACTGGTTCATCAACTCTGTAGTTTCAGCTGTTGAGTCCTAAACCCCCATCTCTGAATATATTGTCTCAGACAATTGTTTGCAGAAACTGGTATTTCACACAACAGAGGCGAGGTTTCTCTAGCTAGATTGAGATCAGTTCAACTGCAAGCAGTTTGTGACATCATCATCTATAAACAGCAAATACACCATAATATGGTGCTCACAAGATTCCTTTTTTACTTTATACGTGGCCCATTTAGTATCAAGGAGCTTTAAGTAAGGGGATGAGGGTATAGAAGCAGGCATAGCGGAAATAAGTAATGATGACACAAGGCTAGCTTTGTGATCTTGGCCAAAATTCAAAAGAACGAAAAGCAGATTTTAGAGACTATTCCAGATTCATCTTGATTCCAGCTTTGAATTGAGTGGGGATCTTTGCACTGGCATTAATGGCTGTTGCATTAGTATTTAATTCTCTGGTTGAATTCCATTTAAATATACACACATCTATATATATTTGATATATCTGTAGATGTATGTGTACATAAATATATATATATACACACATATGCTATAAACCTACTGAGAACTCTAAAGGAATAGACAGGCAGATGCATAAGTGCACTTTACTAAATAAAAATGCATTCTAAACTACAGGAAGATAATAGGCCTACTTTTTTCTACCTGAATTCTATCAGAAAAGCAATCTATTTGTACTTCACTCTTCAATTTTTTTAAAAATTTTTTCTTAATGTTCAGTGCTTACAGTATACTGATTTCATTATAGACTGGCAGTGTGCTGGGAATTAAGCCTGTGTTGCACATAGACAGATGTTATTTTGTAGAATGTCATTCAGTGTAATGGTACCAGATTTTAGCACTTAGCCTGCATCCCAATTACCCATTAGCAGTCTGTGTAGATGAGGAGCAGGAAAATACCTACTCTGCATTGTAGCAGTTATTTCAGGATACCTGCTTCCCAAACCTTATGTGATGGGAGACTTTTCCATGAGAAGTAACCACTACTTTAAACAAAAGGTTTTTGACCAGGCAAAAAGCAAATTGAAAATATAATTGAATCTTTCTGCTGAGCAGTCTATGATGAAGCCAAAGTCTTGCATAAAGATCCTATGTAAATATACCTTATAAAGGAGACAACTAAGGATAAGCTTGCAGAGTATTCTGATGGCACAGCTTGCTGGCCATTTGCAATTGATCCTGGTTTCTGTGTTGGTTTTTTTTAAGGTGACATTGGGTACGTAGATAACTGCTATCTCTATTCTAACATTAAATTCCCACACATCTGAAAAGCCCTTGCATTCAGCACATTCTCTGCCAATGATGCAAAAGCAAGCATCCGCTATGTGCCTTTCCAATAGCATGCAAAAATTTATGGAATATCAAAGAATGGTATATGGTTACTGTTCTATTGATGTTTTTTCTTTTTTGATCCCACTTAGAAAGATGGGTAGTCCTTTCTGAGAAGTTTTAACAGATCCTTAAGCAAGTTTACAAGAGAAAACTGTTAAGTGTGGGGCTGTAATGGCTTATCCAATATGACAGGGCAGAATCTAATGAACCCAAGCTTGAGAGTTCACCTTCTGGAGCAGAGAAGGCCAGATTAACCAAGCACACCTACCACAACAGGTCTGCATTTTAGGACCATCTTCAGAGTGTTAAAATAGTGATTATATTCTAGAGGAGTGCTTTTCCTCTGGGCCTGAACTGGGAGTGGGTCTGACCATTCCTTCTTGCCTGTCGCAATGCCTGTGCAGGGACTTGGGCAGCAATTATCCCTGGGACAGCATGATGCTCCTGTGTCAGCTTCAGCAACCAGGAGAGGAGTTCTTTGCAGGTCTCAACAAGCAGCTCTCAACTCTTGACTCTCACTAATGGCTTTTGAGCAGCAACTTCATTGGAAATTGTCTCCTTACACAGGTGAAATATTCATGTGTGCATGCGCATATGCTTGTAATCAAATCTGAATCCCTTGTGAAGAAAGACATTTGCTTGGAAGATGTTTCTTTTCCCTGTTTATCCTACAGTTTCTTAATTCTGGAAAAAAGTCAAGACGGTGCACAAGGGGGTCATCCTTCATTAGACATTTTTTGGTTTTTTTCTAACTTACTCATGTTTTTTCCTTTTTGGAGCATTGTTTGACATCAAGAAAACAATTTTCCAAGTATTAACACAGTCTACAAAGTGCTGTGCTCACCCTCCATAGGAAGTAAGTTACAATGACAGCATGCAACACCTACCACCAATGCAGAAGAGACTCACGCTACTAGGTATATACCTATGCTCAACAGCATGCTTCATGATCAAGAGTATCCTCCAGGGAATTAAGACCCTAGAAGAAAAGGCTGGATGGTTGGAGGAATGGCTGGATCACCAGCGTGGATGACCTGAACCATATAGACAGGCAATGTGAGGAATAGACGGAGTGGTCAGTGCAGCCCCTATCATGGTCAATGCTGTGGTCAAAGCTGGGTGTAGTTATGGAATGATCAGCTTTAAGGGAACAGTATTTTTCTACATAACTTGTCCTAACCTGTTCCCAGAACAAAATAATGTCTGACTTGCTTTAGTTAATGAATGCCCCTTCCCTGGCAGTGTACAAGGCCAGGCTGGATGGGGCTTTGAGCAACCCTGATATAGTGGGAGGTGTCCTTGCCCATGACAGGTGGTTGGAACTAGATGATCTCTAAGGTCCCTTCCAACCCAAACCATTCCATAATTCTATGAAACCCAAATACCTCTAAGTCTCTAGGACCCAGGCAATGATGGACCATTTTTCCCTACCTCTGGCTCACACACATGGTCAATTGTCACACTGAGTTGTCTTTGAACATTCCATTTATCCAGAGACATAGGAAAGTGATGTTCTGCACCATCCCCATCACACACAAGATGGGGATGCCATTCACACTGCTTGATTACTGATCCCGGGTTTGATCGGGTTGGACAGTGTTAGAACAGAAATAAGTGCACATTACATGTCCTCTGCTTCAGACACAAAAGTTCCCTTAATGACAAGGGATCCTTTAGAGAAAAAAAAAACCCAACAAACAAACAAAAAACCAAACTACCTGAATACAATATGCAGAGGTAGATTTTTCTCTTCCTACCCTGTTTTGTTTTGGTTTTTAACTTTGTGCTTCTGGGTAGTATATCAAAAGGGCCAAAGTTTTCTTGAATCTTTTCTTTCCATTGCAATTACTTTTTGAGGACCTGGGTACAGAGTCCAGGTTAGAGCATGAACTTGTGATGACTCTAGCCCCTCTGAGGCAGCCTGTCCATTCCCCTTTCAGCCAAGGGGGACTAAGAGACTGGGACAAAATGTGAAGCTGGAGCTACACAGATCAGCTGTAGAAATCAACCAGACAAGAAACACAATTTATATAACCAACCAGACAGTTTATGTTACAGATTCACTTACCTCAGTTGCTTTTTTAAGATAGTGCTCAGAGAAAACAGCTTTGTTGCAATGATGTGCAGATCCATGATGTAACATGTCAAATTTCAATATGCTCAGATAATAAATCTCTAATCTTTACCACTCAATTGTGGTCAAAAAATCTCCTGAGTCAGCCTGCGAGACATGTTGACATTTCTAGTGGTAACCTGACACTGTAATATTGAGTACTTTGTATTGTGACAAGCATCATATTGCATGGGTTTTTTGGGGGTTAGTTTCTTTAAAATCTCATACTTCAGTCCACTGCCAGTCTATCACCTTTTTCAGTAACTCCTCTCTATTTTGAGTCTCAGTGAAGTTTGTAGATAAATGTACCAGACAACATAACCTTGCAATAATATTCTTCAATGTTACTCATCAGTCTGGACATTTTCAACACACCTTTTTCCAGCTTCTGATTTAGCTCCATTAAAACATCATAATTTCTCTCAGGTATAACAATCCTTCTTTTGGAACAGGTATTCTTGTTTTCTTCAAGCCATTTTGAACAATAGGTCCTGAATCAAGACTCTCTGAAGTCAATCACCAAATTAACGCGGTATGTAAAATTCCAGTCCCAAGCATGCTGGTGTTAATTGGGGCACTGCACACAATACAGCTGCTCCTGACTCACATTTCTGAAAGGCAGGGAAGCTCCTGTACTACTTTGAAGAGGAGTAACAGGAAAATACTGCTGTATCAGTGGGGAAAAACTCTTTTCCTATAAAAGAGAGATTTATTTACCCGATCAAAAGGGGTTTTTTTTCTGCAGGAATGATCAGATAAAATTAATATTAGAAGCATTTTAAAACTTAATAAAACTAAAGCAGAGAAGTAAGGCAGGCATTATTCTGCCTTATGTCTTACACTCAAAGTCCTGGTTTATCGCTGTATCTCTCTCTCTCTCTGATTTTGGTGACCAGCAAGGGGCTCAGAACACAGCATACACAGACCGGTGTTCCACCCCCTGCCATACTCTTTACTGAGGAAAGCAGTAATTCCCAAAAGGACATGGAAAATGTGTATATCTGGAGCATAGGAAGTTCCGCACCAACATGCGGAAGAACTTTTTCACAGTGAGGGTGACGGAGCAGTGGAATAGGCTGCCCAGGGAGGTGGTGGAGTCTCCTTCTCTGGAGATATTCAAGTCTCGTCTGGACGCCTATCTGTGTAATATGAGCTAGGGAGCCTGCTTTGGCAGGGGGGTTGGACCCAATGATCTCTTGCGGTCCCTTCCAACCCCTAAGATTCTGTGATTCTGTGATTCTGTGATCTTTGTATTCACTCTGTCCAGCTGACTTTGCCAAAATGCAAGTGGACCATCCAATTTGCTAAAATATTGTGTACTTCTGCTATATCTAATGTCTTGAAGGCAAATGACAATGTTCCTTGTTAAATCTGTTTGTTCCATTCTTTGGGATCCCAGCCAAGGCAAAGTTACCATCTTTTCCTTCTTTCTTTTTCCTCTCTTAGCTAGGCTCTAAAAAATTGATTCACTCATTAGGCTCATCCATTTTTCTGGATCACTTCCATTTTTACCAGTCTATTTCCACTTACTTTTCTGGCAATGGGCACTGCTAGTTGTCAATTAAGATCTGGCTAATATTATTGATTAAACATCCCAGGTTCTCAAAAGATTTATCAAATTGTGGAATCTAAAACTCCCTTATGCAACCTCTTTTTGGTAATATATTATGAATTGAGAGCATAGTCAATCTGCATTTATCAAGTGACCACTGTTTGGCAACAGTTCTGTACCCCTGCATTTGTACAGAATACATATCCCTTCAATCTTCAGGTTTTATATGACATTGACACTGGAATCCCATCTTCCCTGGGAAATTTCAGAAGAGTTTTAACAAAGAAGGTAATTGTGACACATAATTTCCTGCAGCTTCATATTTCAAAGATCTCAGCCTCATGCAAGCAACAGTCTATTGAGTTCTCCGTGGATTCACCCCACAACATTGTTTGTATTGAACCATCATTTCTAGCTCCATCCTGTCCAAAGATTCAGTTTCAGCTCTCCAGGCCATGAAGCAGTGTGTCCAGGGAAGAGATACATGCGTTGTTCAGCTCTTCTAGTTTCAAGGGAAGAGCATGTCAAAACCCAGGCAGAAAAACAGGCAGGTAGCTGAGACCAGCTTACATTTTGCAGATTTATAGCAGCCCACAGCAATTATGTCCTCAGATGGAAAATGCATAAGATGATTAAAATAAGAAATATTTGGATAAAAGACATTTTTTTTCTCTCCAGATCTTAAGAAACTAATATAATGAGCACACAGCAATTAGCAATCCTTACTGTTTCCATGTCCTGAAAGCTGTAGCTGAAACACTATTTTTCTCTTAAGACAATAAAATAGCGAGGTAAGGTATGACATAGGTGAAAAAGAGTATGGCTAGACCTAGTTCTGTATAACAACATCAGGGTGATTTGGGGTTTTTTTTTTCACTTCTGTCAAAGCTGTATTTCAAATCAGTTGTGCTGAATACAATACAGAATTACCTATATTTACTCAGGTGGGAAGTTAACGTCATCTTATAGAATTCCATACAGAAGGTATAATTGTTTACTTTATCCTGATGATTCAAATAACCTGGAGAGAAGCTGTGATCTTATAAGGGATTTAGTAGGTGTTTATGATAGAAAAGATATTAACAAAGTAAAAACTGAGAGAGAGTGTCAGAACAAAACTTCCCAATGGTAAGACGTACTGGTGGATTTGCTTCCCAAGGGGCAAGATGGACATTGCATGGTTTGGAACTTTTAAAAATAGACAGCAAAATGTAAAACAGATTTACAATAGGCAATGATCTTGCAATGACAAGAGGAATTGTTCAGGAATTCTCATCACCTTGTTCAGGGTATGTCCTCTCTGCAAGTACTCAAGCTGCTGCAAAGTTAGAGAATGGTGGCCTTCAGCTTCACCACCAGATTAGACACTTCCAGTGTTAATTCCACAGCTGGAAACAGTTTAAGTGGAAAAATCCTATAGCGGGAACAGAAACCATCATATCCACTACACTTGAGCAAAGAAAAGTGTCTAGAATATTTATTCCCCGTTAGCCTTCAGTTATGTGGAAAAACACGAGAGCCTTATACAATATTTTTAGACAAGTGAATGAACCCTTGAAAATAGCTGTCAATGAGGGTGAGGGGAGCAAGTAATGGGTAGCAAGAACACAGATGTAGTGTGAGCCCTATGATGAATAAGGTGGTGCAAAAATATGAAACAGTATGTTCACTTGTTTTCCATGAGTACATAAACATCTTGGTTCTTAAAAGCAGAAAAAATTCCCTCTAGGTCATGCTGGAAAGCAGAACAAAGACAAAGGATGGCAGAGGAATTTAATATTAATTGTTGTACTTTCATCTGACTTAAAACCTGCTATGTTAGACAATGATGTATGATACCAGTTTATTCAATGTTTTAAATAATATGGGAAATACAGACATTAACCTTGCTTTTTAAATTTACACCGTATTGTAAGGGAAAACAAGTAAGATCATACACTTACGGACAGATAAGTCCAGAAAATAGAATTTTCTATAGTTTTGATGTTGTAGGACCCATGAATGAATACAGTCTCGAGGTATTTTAATATTACTTAAGTTAGTTTTCAAAAAGAATAGAGAAATCTAATAGCTTGACTTTCAAATACTCCTGTAACTAATCCAAACAAAGACCTTGTGGTGGTACAGATGCTTTCATACAGGGATGCCATCATTTGGATCCTTTGAATGGATTTTGCCATCAGTCTGAACAAAATTATGGAATAACTACTTTGTAATGAGCACACTATTCATCTATTTAGTTAATTGTAATTCTTCCTGTATGAATTGGCAATGGAAAACTGAGCTAGATGTTCACTCTACTGCAATGGGAGAAAATTGGCTACCACACAGCCTGCTTGGCTTTCAAATTAGACTGTCTAAGCAGCCCCAGAACACCTAGGTAGTACACTTGAATAAAATGAGGTTGTTGCTAAACATGCCGTGTTTTAAAAAAATAAAATCAGAATAGAAGTGTTTCTCTATAAACTATTTAAAATTTAAAAATGGAAAACAGGCATATGTCCATTGCTTTTTAATGCCAGTTCCCAGAAGTCCTATATCCTGCATTACATCAGTTCAGGTAATTAAGCTTGATCCTCTCCTGTACCTGAGAGAGAGAGGGGGCATGCTGGGTAATTGGCTCTTATTTTCTGAACTTTTGAGCCAGACATAGCCGCAGCCAGAGTTAGAACCGTATTCAGGCAGCTTCAACCTCTCCTGGTGGCTTGCAGTCTTTACCAGACCTTGCACCAATGAAAGGGTGCAAGGTTCTCTCTTTGCCGGAGAATCATTGAGATGAGGACCTAGAACCACTGCATTTTCCCTTGTGTAGAAACTTCTCTCTAAAGGAGATCTCTCTCCCAGCCAGCTGTGGCCTCTCTGTACCTGCAAATAGACATCTTAGCCTATTTTACTCCACATGCTCTACTGCTGCATGGCATGCATTGCATTTTTCAGGCTTGCATTTGAGCACAGCTGAAAAATTACACTTTGTTCTGCCTCTGCTCTACACCCACCAGATACGTCCTAAGGAAAGTGCATCTGGAATAGCACAGACTGGTTACCTGGTCAAACATTTTGCATTTAAACCGCAAAAGCATTTATGGGACAAGCTGGGGGTACTGCAGCAACAAATGGGATGGACTTAAACTTCTGAAGGAGTGGTGCCACACTTAAGACACTGGGTGACTCAGTGAAAACAAGTCCTTGTTCAAATGCCATTCATTGAAGGAAGACAGCCTGCTTCTGGCTTCAGCAGAAACCCAATGTGCTGGCATAAAAAACTAAAGCTTATCACCCTGCTCAGGATGTTTCCCATGAGGTTGATTGAATGGGATTAGGGAGCAGAAGAGAAAATTTATTATTCTGAAGAACTGGTATAATCCACGTATGGGAATTCGGTGGAACTGAATTTTTCTTTTTATTTTTTTCAAACTGTTTGTGCTTGGACAATTCTGAGTAACAGATTGTTCTTTACATCTCCTTAGGTGCTATAAAGAGAGTCTGTTTTGCAGGGCCACATTCGGTTTTTACCCCACATGGGAACGAACAGCTACAGCTGAACATTAAATGTCACAACCTCTGTGGAAACCTCAATGAAGTAAGAAATCAATATGCCTCAGTTCTCACCAGAAAAATTATCATGCAAAGGAAGCACCTAGTGTGTTCACTTGAGTGATACCAAACATTTACAGCATGCTGCCAGGGTGCGGAAGGGTGATCTATCAGAAATCTTTGTACACAGAAGAGAGTGAATTATACCTCATTTCCTAGTCTCTCTGACCCCTCTCCACTGCTTTATGTAGCAAAGAAGAAATTGCTACCCCTATGAATTGTGTGTGAATTTGCAGGCTCACGTTGCACCTGCTGAAGTACAGAGTGGAGAGTTTCACAAGGATTCAAGCTGTTAATGGCTAAAATTCTGGCAAACATTAAAGCTGCCTTAGGACTAAGCCTTGTTCTTGCTGAAGTTAGCTCAGCCAGTTCTCACCCTTACTGCCAGGGCCAGCAGGAAGGGCAGCTGGAATAAGTATCATATGAAAGTCTGGTTGGGAGCCGGGAGACATGTGGAGCCCATTTGGCTCCTGCTCCTGTGTGTGTAAAGAAAAGCAAGCAGGAATGCTCTGCATTTTATGGATCCTCCTGTTCAGACCTTTCACAGTCACAAGGTGAGCAGTGTTTTTAGGCTTGTGGCACTGTAAGTCTCCCAGAAAAGAATTCTGTAACTCACCAGCTTTTAAACAGGGTCTGAGTCTGCAACTCCTCTGCTTTTCCACCAATAATTAAGCATTGGTATAACTGCCATTGTCTATAGGATTCTACTTGGGGGACTAGTTTTGGTTTAAGTGTGCCAAAGAAACTTCTTCCTTAGAAAGAAATGCAGTATGTATGAACTGAAGGTCACAGAGTCATTAGAACAACTAAAACTTTAAACACTTCACATGCACATTACCTTCTCTGTATTTAATCTTTGAATTCCAGCTTAAGCTGGTTTGCCTTATCCATGCCTAACAAATGCCAGGCTAGGTGAGACTTATTTCATTCCTACATATAACATCTCCCCCAGCTTGTATCTTTGTGCTTTCTCCTTTAAAATTCATTCCTTCTTCACCATGCCTAGGTTTTATTTCTTTTCTGTTCCCATTGTATTAGGTTCGTCTGACCAGGTTTTCGTAGTGGGGACGGGAGGGGGAGTACATGAGATGTTTCTGGGAGAAGCTGCCAGAAACTTCCCCTATGTCTGACAGAGCCAATGGTTGATGGTTCCAAGATGGACCTGCTGCTGGCCAAGGCCAAGCCAAGGTTGCACCTCCAGGATAACATTATTAGGAAGGGGAAAAAACCACCAAGAGGTGTTTCAGTCAGAGAGAGGAATGAGAATATGTGAGAGGAAGAACCCTGAAGACACTCAGATCAGTGAAGAAGGAGGGGGAAGAGGTGCTCCAGGCACTGGAGCAGAGATTCCCAAGCAGCCCCTGGAGAAGACCATGGCTCCACAAGCCTTTTGTTCTATCTTGTCTCCCCTGCCCAGCTGAGGAGGGGCTTTGAGAAGGGCACCTGGTATCCAGCCAGGGTCAGCCCACCACACCTATTCAAACTCCCAGGATGTTGTGAGCCTCCAGGGCAACCTCATGGAACAGGTTTGCTCTTGTCTCTGAAGGGGAGGTAGAGGCTGTTCTCAAAGAGGGTTTCTAGGATTTTCTCTTCTGGAAAGAAACAACTTGAAGTTATCTCCAGATAGCTGGATAGATAGCATTCATGGAAACATATGTTGATGTAGCTGAGTATAGGCAAGACAGGCAGTACTGTAAGACAGAAGACTTCCAGGAGTAGGAAAGGGCTACATTGTTTACACCAGATGCTTACACCAGACTTGATTGCTTATGTCAGGGATCAGAAAACCAGAATGGCTGCAGATGCTTTCAGAGGAGAAGCTGGGTGTTTGGAATGGCATCCTCTCCTAGGGTAGGGGTGTATGGTCCCACGAGAAGCACCAATTGCTACCTTTACCCTACCCACACCTCTGTAATGGGAGATTCTGCGTCTCTCTCTCCCATCCCACACCACAAGCATTCCAGCCATGGCCAGCCTCCACCTCCTCATCCTTAGGGTAGGAAAATTCAGTGTTGTGTCTCTTGGATGACGGACATGCACTGTGTGGCAACCAGCAGACCACAATTGGTCAGGGCTGCAGCAGTAGAAAGCTTGTAAGTGACTCTCCCATATAAGCACAGAAGATTGTCCCCATGCTGGTTAGTCCTCAAGACATGCCATTTATTTCTAGATTATCTCAGCCCTCAACATATGAGTTATTTTTCTCTGAAAACTACTTTGAATCCAGCTATTCACTAATCCCCCAAGAAGAATCTTTAGCAAAGAGAGATTTGGTTTATTGGGGTTTTTTTTAAGTATTGAATGCAAAACTCACTTTTCTCAGACTGGTGGCCAAGGACCTAGATAAAAGCATGTATTTACAAAAACCCGAACAACCAACCCTAACACTAGAGGGAATCACTGCTTGTGTTTGCTTCAGTTTGCATATTTGAAGAGAATTTATAAACTCACTTTACTTACAAATTTTTGAGACAAGCCTTGTCAAGGGCATGTGAAATAGAAACATTGGTCTGAGAGTGCCCAAGAATGACTGGCAGCAGGCCTAATTCATTATTTTATAAAGAATCTGGCACTCAATCAATAAGAAATTATCTGTGCTGTATTGATGTAAATCATAATTGGTTTCCCTTGAATGCCATGCCAAATCCTTAACAGAATGAGTTACTGTATACACTATGCCAGTTTTCTTTCTTTATCAGTTCAGCTCAAATCCTTCTTTGAATGCAGGCAGACAGTGGTATACCCAGCAGAGCAATCCCTTGGGAATTCAAGAATTGCCATACCTAACTCAGCATCCTGCAACTAGCAACCAATAACACCAGATGTCTCAGAAGGCAGGAAAGTGAGGTAGAAAATGCATCTGTTCAATTGAGCATTGTGATTATAGGAAACAGGATTTTAAGAGACTTTTGTGTTTCTTCGTGAAATGGGAAATGTGGCTGCATCTCTTTTTCCCCTTCCTGCAGCTTATACATAGCATCTGTATACATGCCTGTCACGACAGCATCACATTCACATCCTCAACATTTTTCTCAGAAATTGATTTCTTACTGAGTTCAACCTTTTCCTTAGAACCTGAATGAAGAGCACAGCAAAGCAACATTTTTATTTGTCCTCTGTTTCTCAACCAACAGTTTCTTCCACCAGCACAGGAGTTATTGAAGGTTATGGTATCAACCCAGCCCTTCAAATGCCGCTAGTCATTGTCTGCCCAGCTGCTTGAGCATCTGAAGAGACCTAGTACAAAATTAATCCAGCTTTACCTTGAAGGCCCACCACCCTGCTTGCAGTCAGCTGAGGAAGAATCTGTAAGAAAGGAAAAGTGTGGATATGGAAGGGTTTCATATTCGCAACTTCCTCGTGAACAGGAAAAGCTTTGCATCATGCTACAGTCAATAAACCAACTTTGTCGTCCCAATGGGCTGTTGCCTTTCTGAAGCAAGTCACAGGGCTTGGGGCAGACCTTGCCTCTCAGAGCTGCTGCTGCAAGGATAAACTGAGCTGATGATGCCAGGTTAAAAGAAGAGCAGCCCCAGTGAGTTCACGACAATTAAGAGTATACATAGACTAATGTTAACAGTAACACTGCAGTAAATTTCTGGACCTGCTTGCTTTTTTCCTCCTGGCCTTTTTTTCTGTATTTATTATACATATTTTCTCATCATGCATCAAGTACTATTTTACTTTTAAATTCTTGGTGGATTAATAACTCCTAAACTAGACAAACTGACATTTAGAAACTTCTTGTCTTTTTTTTCCCTTTCTTTTTTTCCCCCTTTTTTTCAACAAGCTATTCTAAGTGGAATAACACATTCCAGGATGTACTTCCACCAGCCAAAACAAGCATACTTTGTATCTGTTCGGGCATGAGGCATGCATCTTAGATGCGTTTGTATTAACTCACTAACCAACCCAGACCCAGGACTTAAAATGTCCTGTAATTTCTTGGCACTTGAACTGTGTACTTACAGCAATACCACAGGCTGAGAGTTTGTTGATTAAAAACAAGCCAAGTAAAGCACATGCAGATGTCAGTGCTTTGTTTAAATGATTATTCACATACTCTCCTAGGTTAGATGGAAAAAACCCAAACAGTACTTTCTGCAGCACAATGACTTAATACATAAGCTGGGGGTAACAACAAGACTTTTACCCCCCATTTTTAGTAAAAATGTTCTTACTATAGGTCTGTATAATACACCTATAGCAAACTGTTAAATGGTCTTTTAAATATCGTTCCCCAATGTTGTATTCCCTGAAGCCATTCTCAGCTTTAGAAAGGGCTGCTTGTTTTGAAAAACAAAATGAAACAAAACAACAAACAAAAGGAATCCAAATAATTGATTAAAATAATTTTAAAAAAACCACAAAAAGACCACAATATAAATGTTGAGGCCATATAAATGCATACATTGTAAAAATAAAACACAGCGGTCTCAAAGAATTTAGGAAAAGTTCTGATCCAACAGCACTTCACACTGGATTTCAGATTATATTTTTCATGACAAGTATGATAAGAGTCACTTATGCTGGAATTAGATAAGAAGAACAGGAAAAACAATAGGAAAAAAGTAAAGAAACAAAAAAGGGGAAAAAAATTGCATGTCATGCTACAAAGTGCAAGGGACTCTTCCCCATGACTCTACATGAACCCAAACTGCATACAAGAAAGCATTTAACTGACCTAGGTACGTATGAAATGATGTCAGCATAGCAGATATCAGAGTTGTTATGGAAAAAACTCCAGGCACAAGGTGGGAGTTTGAAGTGCTGTGAAGAAAAGAAAATGGATAAAGAGAATAAAATCATTATGCATTACAGCGAAATAAGCCTAGGGAAAACAACTCTGTGGGCAGGTGAATGAGTGATCTGTTGTGATGATATATACTCCTAAGAACAGTTATTAGTAGTTATATCTCTCTTACAGATATGCTGGGTCTTCACTCCAAGGTACTAAAATATTCCCAGGAAATATCTGAAATAATAATAATACAAGAGGAATTGTAAGCAGCAGTAGGAAGTGATGTAATACAAAAGCATACTTTCAGCATCATTGTCAAAACCTCCTTTTTATATTGAAAGGTTAATAAAATTTTCTTTCTTTTTTAATAGCTATATAGACAGATACATCCTCAGAATAATTTCATGCACAGCTAACTTTGTCAAGAGGGTCTCAGAAGAATTTCTATGAAGAAAAGTGATCTGTCTCACAAAAAAAGAAAAATACCATCTTGGGACAAAAGCTTGAGAGCTGGGAACAAGTGAGAAAACTAAGCGTAAGCAGCGCTGACTTGGATGAGGGACAAGAGTAAGGGAACAGAGGAGAACAACATTGTAGGAAGAATTAAAAGAGAGAGAACAGACCGTGTTTCTGAACATCTCAGTTGCCTGTGTATTAATGCAAAAAGCATGAGGAGCTATCTGGCAGAGCTGGAAGTCCTTAAACAAGATCAAAATTATGAGTCAACTATAATAGAGACCTGGTGGGAATATTCACATGGCTGGAATACTTAACGGTTTATTCAGCCAGGGAAAAGGAGGGAAGAGGTGCTGCTGAGCCGCAGAACCTGAAAAAAAAGATACAGATCTATATAAAAGCATCTTAGTAATAATGAGGAGGAAGAGTAAAGGTGTTATCCCAGCAAATGTCAACCATCAAACCAGGAGGATCAAGCAGAAGACACTTTTGTGAGAAATTAGCTGACAGCCTCCAGGGCATGGGGCTTCATGGTAATAGGGAACTTGAATGCTCTGAGCGTCTCTTGGGAAGCAACAGAGCAGAGCAAGCTCTCCAGAAACTTCCCAAAGAGGAAGTTTGATGATTTTTTGATGTAGAAAATTGTGAAAACAACCAGAAGGGAAGTAGGTCTGAATCTGAGCCTAGCCTGTAGGGAAGAGCTGTTTGAAAATGTCAGAGTAGAAGGTAAAAATAGGAGAGACACAAGGAAATGAGAGTTAAAGATTCTCCACAAGTGAGAAAATGCAAAGACAAGACATTGGACTGCAAAAAGGAACTCAGAGAACTGATAAATAAGATCCCATGGGAAACAGGGAAAAGGAGTTGAGAAATGTTGACCCCTAAGAGGATAGTAAAAGCACAATTGAGAATATTTTAATCTGTAGGATGGCTAGGAAGGGTACCAAAAAAAATAATTTGATAAGTCATGAGAACCTCAAAGAGAAGAAGGAGGTGTACCAGAAATGGAAATAAAGTCCAACTACTTAGAATTAATATGATCAGAAAGGTCATTTATGAAATGAGACTTGAAACAAATACAAAAGAGAAAAAATGCCTGTTCAAAAGCAGGGGTTGTGGGGAGAGATAAAGAAGGGAAGGGAAGGAAAGAGGAAGGGAAGGAAAGAGGAAGGGAAGGAAAGAGGAAGGGAAGGAAAGAGGAAGGGAAGGAAAGAGGAAGGAAAGAAGAAGGAAAGAGGAAGGAAAGAGGAAGGGAAGGGAAG
>VZTU01007188.1:150671-162767 GCA_013400835.1 Zapornia atra
GGAAGGGAAGGGAAGGGAAGGGAAGGGAAGGGAAGGGAAGGGAAGCTAAAAGGCTGAAGCACTTAGCATCTTCCTTTGCTTCAGTCCTCAGTAAAATGCCAGATGGGATCAAAAGCTATCAGACATGAGGAATAAGAATCTAGGTTACTTAAGGGAAAGACAAGCTACAAGACAGAGCACTTTAGCTTGGGGTTTGAGTTTTATTTTTCCAAATTGCTAGTCCTAGTGGAATTCACCTTAGGTACTTTAATATGGTGAATCAGTGGCAGAATTGTTAGTAATTGCCCTGAGAAAACTTTCATGAACAATGGAACTAGAAAGCTAAAAAAGGTCAAGTAAGCAGCCTATTTCAAAAGCAGTAGAAAGGCACAGAGCAGGGAATTCCGTTAACATCAGTTTCCAGAAAATACTGTAAAATCAGACAAACTACTTGTAAAAATCAAGATTACAACAAAGCAAGTAAGGGGATAGATGGATTTATCAAGCCCAAATCAAACCAAACCCATCTAATTTTCCTCTGTGACAGGAAACAGCCTTTGTGGACAGAGGAAGACGTCAAATGTCTTTACTTTTGTAAGGCTCTTGATGTTGTCTCATGTGACATAAAAAAGAGGCTGAAGAAACTTGGTCCAGATGAAATTACTAAAATGGGGGAAGGAAAACCTGTCAAATATACAGAAGAAAATTCACAGTCAAAAAGGAAAGCTTCATCAAGCATCATTTCACCACAGAGGTATCTTGAGCTCATACTACTTCACTATATTTATTAATGGCCTGAAAGACAGTGCAGAACATATGGCTGTTAGGTTTTCATGTAACACAGCAAATTAGAAAATGAGATTAGAATTAAAAAAGATTTTAGCAAGCTCAAGAACTGTTGCATGGAAATACTGATCTTGTAGCAAATCTGCAGAAAGGGACCTTTGAGTTTGACAGATGATCAAAATATGAAAAAATCCCATATTTTTGTAAAAAAAAAGTATATGTTGTAGTGGAATGTGCAAACAGAAAATATTTATTCCATTCCATTTAATAAAATTCCTTTTTTAAAAAGAAGTAATATTGGCTCAGTGCAATAAAAAACTTATCCAAATCCTCTTTCTGAAGCAGAATGATGCATTGGTTGAATTATTCTTATACTGAATCCTAGTCTTCATTCACATTGGCAAGAATACAGAGATGCTATCAAAATCTGTGACATGAATATAGTCTATCTCTGTCATGCACATATTTGGCATTTGGAAGGATACCCAAAATTCAGACATCAATTGATTGCAGGAGGAAGGCAGCAAGATTAAAATCAATTAGCAGTAAAGCAAAAGCGAGTCTTCTTTATCATCTTATTCCATCCTCTCATTTTGTTATCATACACAGCACTGCCTCTTACAAAGCCAATGACAACACATTCATAGCACCTTATATCTAAATTTATAGTCGCATTTTGATCATCATGCACTGCCACATTTTAACCCTCAGCAGAACACGATTTCTTGGCTTCCTTTTTTGAAAATGAAAGCAAGAAGAATTTTGTAGAAGTGTAGAGAAAAATCCTTATCACTGTATTACTAACTGGAAGCCATTGCTTTTTGGCTTCAGCCAGCCTGCTATGAACTCTGTGTCACCCAGCTGCCAACCTCTAAAAATGATAAATAAATCACCCAGCTGCTTAGATATGGTTTTCCTGGCAATGCTAGAATCTGCTCTATGGGGTTTCAAAACCAGAAACAACTATAAAGGTCCTCCCAAAATCACAAGCTTGGATGGGTTTTCTGAAGGTTTAACACTCTCTGTTGGTGTAAGAGACCTTGTTCAAACCTCCAGCTATGGCAAATGTCTTATAGCCCCATGGGTCATAGAAAAACAGTTGGACCACATTCTCCAGTATCTGTACGGGATATTTCTACATCACTGAGGGCTCAGCTCCTCAATACGAAGGTCAAAATAATGAGATACAATAAAACAAGTACTAGTAAAGACATATTTAGTTTTGTTTTTTCTTTAAAAAAGACACTGATACCAAGGAAGAGATAATGGATGCCCCTTTGAGACAATGCCTGTATACAGATACCACAAATTAAGCAAGATCATGGGGCTAAGAAGGGTTGATAGTAGGTTGCCACCAGTAATCATATGCAGTTGGCATGGTAACACTTTCCTATCTTCTTTCCTATAGATCTGCATAATTCCCAATACTGTGTAGCATGGCAATTCTGGGTTACTCATCAGAACACAGAAATTACTACATAATCTCTAAAAGCATTTGCTAACTTGAATTAAATGAACTGACCTGAAGTTCTGCATAAAATGCAGTAAGAAAAAAGCTTTACTTTTAAAGCTACCCATTTCACATTATTATATACAATATATAGCTCCCTGAAGTTTTTAAACATTTAGAGAAAAACAAAATTTGGCAGGGACTATGTGGTAAACAATGTCTATCCATACACTCAATGAATAATTCATAAGAAATGTGTCATAAAAAGGTAATTTTAAAAGGCCTTTTTAAGCATCAAAACATTCTGATGCTAGTAATGAATTATTTGTTTGCAATACATAAAATAAACATGTGACTGATGAGTTGAAATCAAATCATTGAAATGAGTTTCCTTCAAATTCATTTTTATGTTGAAATAAAGTATTTGCTGAAGCAGATAAATCCAACTTGTAACCTCTGTATTTTACTCACTCAAGTTGTCTTCATTTTTTAATGCTGTTTGTATGCTCAACCAAACCTCCTTTTTAATATGTCATCTATTATGTGACAAATGGAAGCCTTCATTTTCATTCAACACCCTGGAGAAGGGAATGCCACTATAGGATCAATTAAAATAGAATAAATAGCATCCTAGTCACCCCAAAAACTAGAGGAATCTTTTATCCAAACTTTCTCAGCTTATTTAGATCTGCTAAACAAAATTTGTGAGTTTGGATATTCCAAATAAATCAGAATGGCTTCTACTTCTTTCTCCATCCCTTCCTATTTCTTCAGCTCCTCCCCATTTCTCATTCTTGCTGTCATACTTAATGACAGTCCTATAGTAGCTCTATACCATCAGGCTGAGCTAAGGTTGTAGAGGTGCTTTAAGCATTCTTTCCCACGCTGCAGACACCCTTTTAACTGGATTTTCTGGGTTTGATAATGTTTAGGTTTGTTATAAATGCAATACACCTTTAAAGCTTTTAAAAATACTGCTATATTCCTAGCCCCCAAATCTAGTTTAATGGATATTTTCATGTTTATTGTATAGCACCCCATAGAGTTTTAGGGCAGCTTCAAATGCAGATCAGTCAAGATCGCTTCCTGAGAAATTTTCCATTATACAAGTCACAATTATAATTTTCAAAGAAGTGAAGCCATGCATTATGAGTGATCACTTAAGTAATACACCAAATATATTGGGCTATTCATGTAGATAAGTACCACAGCTGTTTTTTATTGGTAAGGGATTTAACTGATAGGAAAGCAGTGTCTTGGAGGACAAGCCCAAGACAGACATAGCCAAGAAAGACTAGAGGCAGTTGTTGGAAAGGTAAAAAAGAGGCTGAAGCAACCAGAAGGAGACAGAATGGGAGGTAGAAGAGTCGTGGGATGCTCTTCTACCTATCCTCTATGGTGTAGAGAAACCAGATCCTGGAGAAATATGAGAAATTTTGAGAAGGGAGACGAATGAAGGATGGGATGGTGTGATATGACCTCTAAGTTCAATAAAACCTTACTCCCTCAAAAATGTCCCAGCAAAGCAAATTCTAACAAGAACTGTCACTTATGTGACTAACATGCCATGTGTCCTTTCTAAATAGAGCTAACAATGTACCAGAGACCGTGGGCTTCCAGGAGTATAAAGACTTAGCTTTATAATGTTTGATAAAGGCTAGTAACTTCATTATGGGGCACGGGAGGAACAGCTCGCACCAGTCACACAGTAGGACATGTAAGAGCTATATAAATGATTTTTAGTGCGTCAAAAACCCATCCAAGAAGACCTCTTATGTCATCTCCTAAATAGACCTAAAAGGAAATTGCCACTTTTATACAGCACAGTCAATTTCCGGGTAGAGCCACCAATCCTAAGGATATGTATGTAAAGCTCAGGTGGGACTGTCCAGAAAAGGTCCTCATTGAAAATTCCATCTGTCTGAGGGTGGTGGCCAGTACAGGGACCACTGCTGTGCACAGTGGAGCTCAGGGATGACACCTGGCAGCCAGGATGTGCTTTGACAGGAAAACTACATCAAACCTGATGGCTGAGTTTAAGTCAAACCATATTTTTGTCCTTTCTTTATTTGGTTCCAGACTTACTTATCCTTAAAACTTACTGATCTTAAAACTTGCAGGCATCAACCTGTGCTCCTCCCACCAGGAGCAGGTGGCTGAAAGCATTATCGCTATTAAGACCAATGCACTGTGAAGATGCTCACAAAAGAGTGTCTTTCACGCAGGTGGACACACTTGGGAGTCCAAGATTTCAAGGACAGGGAGCTCCCAGCAGCAAGGCAAAGGAAGGGCAAGTTTCAGCTGACTTCTGGCAGGATGTAGGAGACCCTGGCACAGAAACCGAAGCTGGCCAGGCTCTATTTGGGGACCAGCAGAGGGGAGGGAGGTGGGCAAGAGGTGGGAGTCTACGTGTTCATTAAGGGAGGAAAGCACAGACAATTTTTGGGTTCAAGAGCTCAGTTTCTCCAGTAGGCTGTGAAGTTGAAAATGTTAATGTGATATGCTAGGACAGAAAAAATATAGTCTACTTAGAATCTCTCTTACAGCTGCTAACATTGTGGTCAAAAACTGCAAAACTAATGAAAGACAGAATTTTAACTTGATCTGGTAAGCTCAGCCCAGGACAGACTGTTTTCATTAGCAGACAAATGGCCCATGCAGAGCACCACAAAGAGATTGTACCAATAATTCTGGTGGCTGTATAGGAAGAGGTAGCATAAATGGCTTGATGCTTTAGCATCTAACACATGCAGACATGCAGTTTCAATAGTACATATGAACATTCAACTATGATTTATGGATAAATGAGTTTATGTGAACCAGTGTATATGTCTAATAAAAAAGCCTATATCTAGTTACAGTGCATATTATTTTTCCTGCATCCCAATTCCAATTGATAAGCACTTGAACATCACTGATCACGGCTGCTTTTCTCTTTCTATAATAAAGATAACATATTTCCAGTATTATCATTTTATCTCTCCTCTGCCTCCTCCATTTTACAGTTGACACCGGGTTCAAGGTTCATCATGCAAATGCCCAAGTATTTCTGCTAAGGAACACCACTTAGCTTATAGTATGAAGGTTACTTCATGCTCATGGAAGTTGTGAAGTGTGAACCTGGCTCTTGGAGCAAGCCAGCAATGTCTGAATGAACCGGAATTAATTGCACTACTGTACAGCCTCTAACCGAGAAGTGTTTTCTTGTTTCCCAAGTCGGAGAAAGGACCAAATTGCAAAACAAAACTCAATAAAAGCATTTACTTTAAAAAGCCATCCCCTCCTCCCAAGATGGACTTAATCTACAGCCTTGAGCCCATCAGAGCACAGCCTGCATCACCTGCAAGCAAATACAGAAATTGATGCTGTTTTATGTAAAAGCAAAGTCTTGTAAACATTTCCTACTCTCCAGGTAATTTTTCTGTGGTTTCTGGTATTTTTCCATAGGCAGGGAACTCTGCCTTAGAGTTCCCATAGCTGAATAAAACGTGTCTCATCTAGACATTTTTAAAAGGTCATTAAGTACATACACATTTCACTTGGTTTCCCAGGTGGAAGAAAGTTGTTTTGCAGGGCTGCTGGTCCAGCCACTGGCAAAAGCAATTGTCCCACTGATTCTTGTTCGCTCCTGCCTTGCTACTAGCAAATAAAACCTCTTCAAACTTCTTGGGTTTTTTAAGCACAATAACATGCTACAGGTCTCCACCAGCACCTGACTTTCCCCACCTCCATCTTCTCCACCTCTGGTCTGTCCCTCAGTTTGGACAGAAGTACTGGGACCATCCCCTATAGTACCTGAGCACATCAGCAGGCACTGCAGAGTATTATCCCTGTTTGGAGATACAAACCCAAATAAAAAAAGAGATGACTGAGGTTAAATTAGCATCCAGAAACAACTGGCACTGCAGTCACAGTTTCTCTTTGGTTTAATTAATTTCTCTTTTGTTTCTCAGATCACTGGTCCCTGTTGAAGATCTTCTAGAAAGTATAAAGGATAGGAAAGGAAAATACATTTGGTTGTGCTCATCAACAACTGATACATTATGGCACTCCTCCTAAGACTTCTATAACTAAACCTATTAATTGTCACTGTAGCTGGGGTGAGTAGAAAATGGCTTAAGTCAAGGCAACAGCTCAGGCTTGGCACAAGCAACACAAACCAAGATTCAAATTTGCGTGTGAATTTCTGCAGTTTCAGTGTTTCAGCAAAGCCATCTTTGGTGTCAAGAGACCTGGCTACAGAGCTGGAGAATGATAGGCACTCTGTCATTTTTCCATATTGAAGCACACAACCCCTCTGTCATTTTTCTGTGCTTAAGTACACAGAAGGCTGCGCCTGGGCAAAGTCTCTAATCCGTGATGAAAAGGAACCAGCAAGACGACTGATGCTATGTTTCAGCACCGCATTTTTCTATCTGTCTAGTTGTTTGAACTCTTTCAGAGTAACAAGCAAGATTAATGCCCAGATTATTACTGGTAATAATCTATAAATATTGGTGAAGTGATAACATTTTCCACTTGGTGGCAGATATTGCTTTTAAAAATAAATACAAAGCTCAAAAGACACATTTAATGAATTTTTTTACTGAGGAACAGTTCTGCAATGCCTGATGGGCAGAGACCCATATTGGCTGCAGGACTGAGCTGCAGAGCTTCTGGGCAAGAACATGCCCCAGGACTCATCTTTGAGGGGGGACAGCTATGCACAGCCACGTTTCCTCACACTCTTCTGGATCCACCCAGCCCCACAAGTGCTGTGTAGAGATGACAGGAAGATTTTGCCTTTACGATTCAGGGACTCCCCAGCACTCCATGGAATCCCCAGCCCTTGGAGAGGGTCAGAGCATGCCAGTTAGCAAATGCCCCAGAGCATGGGACTGTTAGCAAATGTTTAACTTGCTGCACATTGTGCAATCAGGGGAGAAATGCTCCCTCTGCTCCTGTCTTCTTCTTTGTCTGTAGGTGTTTTGGTGCAGAAAGGGTGGGGTTTTTTCCCATTCCCTCATGTGGTGCTGTGCTCATGGCAGAGAGCACAGTGAGGGATGCTAAATGCAAGGACATTGCTCTGGTTCAGGGCACCTGGGATGCAAGCTGTGGGGACCTGGAGAATACTCTCAGGAAGTACTACTTGACCCTTGCTCCCTGCTCTCCCCAAGGCATCCACTGTCTGTTTCTCTCAAAAACACAGCACTGGACTACCTCCCCCAGGACAACCAACCTTTTGTTCTTTACCTTCATGATGGGAAGGCAGTGGACAAATGTTACTCTAATGGCTAATAATGAACATCCTGGAATCACATGAATCCCATCGACCTGCAGGAAGGACTGTTGCACCTTCAGTCAGGTTTCTGACTAGAAACAAGGTCATTATACTAGCTGGCAGGCAGTTAGTCAATTAAGCTCATGAATGTCAATGCATTTTTGCATGAAAACTTTGCTTAATAAAAATGAAAAATACTGAGGTATTGACACGATCCTCAAAATACAGCATTTGTTATTCTGGCAAAAGTTAATGCTTCTCCTCAAAACATGGCCATTGTCATCTCATTTTCAGTTCTGAGAACACTTTTTGAAATAATAATGTATCAACTGGGGGGAAAAAACATTGCAGTTATACCTTGAGCAGAAGGAAAACAGCTTTGTCACATCGTCTCATGGACTTCCATGTCCTTTATGCAGCAGGACCCCTCAGTTTCCAGGTACTGCCTTTATCTCTAACGTAGCTGCATACTCTTTCAATAAAGAAAATATATCCCGAGGCCATGACATCTACTTCTATTGCTGAGATTTATTTTGAACTGTACTGAACAAGAACACATAGCAATGCATCCTCTCTTAGCACAAAGCCACACTCTCAAAGTTCTCTTCTCTCATGACTGAATGGGAAGCCGAGTGCTTCCACCTAATTATTCTGACCTTTCCACTATGAGGAATTGACTCAGACTATTCAAGGAACAGAGAAAGAGGCTCTGTTTTTGCTTCGGTAATGCGTTACTTGGTGGCAGCATAGCCCTCTGACGCTGTAGTGTCTCACTTCCTCATGGATCCTCAGTCTGGTACAAACAAAAAAAAATACAAAACAGAAAACAGAACAGAATACAGAAACCATTCCCATCCAGCTATACATTTCTCCTGTCTAGGTGTGGCTCTTTGCCATTGAAATTTAATGCCAACGAATCACATTCCAGAAAATATATGGGTCATTGCTTAGTGATGCTGATGAAGCCCTCTTCCTTCTCTGTTTGACCTACCCCTGTTTCAAGAACTGACAGTGGAAGGAAGATGTCTTTCTCTCAGCGAGAGAGTAACACACAACATGGGCAAATGATGGGTCCTACAAGTGGTCTGTTGGGAGGGCTAGATGCCAGACATTTCCTAGCTCTGCCTCAAACCCCAAATTACATTTATTTCCACTTTCCAGATAGTTGGCATCATGCTGCCCTCATGCTAAGTCGACCATACCATGTTGTCCACACAGGGAGTTTGGGGAGAACTTGGAGTTAGAGTCACATTTTCTATGTCATTACTTTGTCTTTTTCTCATCCTGACCTTCTCACAGGGCTTATATTCCTCTTCCTGTTCACTATTCCATGTCCCCCTCTCTGCCGTTAATGTCAGTGACAAGGTACAAGAGTGGCTATCTGAATTTCCTTTCCTTCTAACTCTAATTACTTTCACCCTCCCAAAGGAAAATTTTCAAAGGTTGTTAGAATATTAATTGGACATGAAATTTCGCTCAGAATTTCCCCCCCTGTGCTTTTGGTATGACACATTGGCTAGGACTAGGCTGGTGGTTATGTTACAGAAAAACAAACTATTATCACAGTTTAGCCCAACTATCTGACTTATTTATTTATTTATTCGTTGACATTTTTGTACAGCATTGGAAAATTCCCTCTTTGAGCCAGGTGGACGAGTGAATACCCATGCCATCTGCTTAAATATCTAATTTGCAGTATGCCATCTATATGACCTTCAGTTTTCAAATCATTTTATAACCCATCAATCTGTGCACCTGGCACAATATCCTCTCTGTGTACCTGATAACTGGTTAGCACATTTCAACCTCTCTCATGGCAAACAACGAATATTTTTTATGCTCATCACAGCTTTGTTCCCCAGTCCTTCCCATGCACTCGCTATTACAGGAGGACAACATAATGAATTTGTCAGAATCAAAGTCATTTTCATCTGACATTTTGCAAGAATCCATTTGCTCTCAGCACTCAGGTTTTTTTATGATATTTTATCTGGTTTTTTTACCTGTCATGCAGACTCCATTAGAAAATACCAATTTTTGTTTGTAAAACTCTGCAACTCAGCACGGAAACTGAGAATAAAAAGAGCATGTGAGACAAAATGCTGCAGACTTACTCATGCAGGTGTTCACCACGTGGTATTCTTCATAAAAATAGTATCCGGTGCTGTCGTCACTAAAATTGTCCAAGGGAACGAACAAAGGCAAGCAGCCTGCTACGTGCTCCAGATGGGGTTAAGTGAATGTCTGACCCTTAAAGCATTTTCTGAAAAGTTTATATGTCATGTCCTTGAGCTGCCTGGCTGTCGGTGATTTTTCAAATGCATTCAGCATTTCCTTCCATGCTCCCATCCAGTCAGATGCTGCTGATGCGGCAGTACCAGGAATGTGACTTATGTTAACAGGGAAAATGCTCACCTAGCACATGTTCAACACATGTCATGGGAAAGAGACCAGCCCAAGCAGATAGCAAGAAGTAAAAAGATGTCTCCTAGTTCTGATGACTGACAGAAAGCAAAGGACTGAAGCTCTCAGATGAAGCTTTTGTGGGGAAGGAAGAAGTCCCTCAGGTCAGCGTGGGGCAGTCGGATGGGAAAGGATTTGCATTCAGCAGCACAAGGGAGTAAAATGGAGGTAAATTATGTTTACCAACTTCTGGGTGGGGGCACTAAGGAATTTGTTCACATCTTACCGCCCAACCTAGGACACTGGGAGAAGGAGTTAACCCTGTCTTTGGTTAAATGGAAAAGCATGTCTTGTATTTCCAGTGGTCCTGTTAGCTTTGGGCATGAAACCTGACAATGGGTTTGGGCATGAAACCTGACAAGACAATCAGTATGACCATGTCTAGTGCTGCAGAAAGGAATGTCGTTAGGTCAAATATAGGGGTGTCTTCCTCATCAAAGGAAAAAAGAATGCCACTGAAGCCCATTTCCCTGCAAACCAAGATGACAGATTGTAATTGGCATCAGAGTATTTCCTCTGACACCTCAGTCTCCTCAGATAAATCTTGCTAAGACTAGAGTAAATGTTATCCAGTCTCGGTTAAATGTTGGCAAACAGGACATGACACTGCAAGAGGAACTGCCCGGGAACTTTCTGGTGAGTTTCTTGTCTAGAAAATGTGAATTTGTAAAAAATGACACTTTGGTCCAAAGAATGTTTCCAGGTTAAGAAACAAGAACAGTCCCCTCTATTTGCCCCCATGGGATATCAGGAGAGTCTGTAGGGCTTCTCAAGCCTTACTTCCTCTTCCTCTTCTTGCTTTTAGTCTTACTCAGATCAGACTTTGGTCTGCGTCTACTGAGAGCCTGGGCTATGCCTGCCAATACAAGGGTTGGTTTGCCATCAGCATCTTGTGCGCTTCTGCTTGATGCCTGTGCAATTGTTGGTGGCAAGTGTTGATGAAAGGAAAGAGACAAGTTTGCCATAAATTAAGACACATACTCTGGATGAAAGAAAACAGCAGAGCAAATATTTGAAACTGGTTGCCATCCACAGCCTGCAGGAGTTACACCTACCTCAAACTCATGGTTTTTAGACAGACGGATTCAATTTCATCCAGCTGTAAGAAAGGAGAGATGCTGAAATCTGAGTACAGCCCTAGTCCTGCATGAGCCACAGCGCTGGTCAGTGCCAGCCAGCTGAGACCCACCAGTAGTCACCTCACTCATCCCTTCTGCATTTTACCTGGTGTGACTCCCATCTATTATAAAAAAACTTTTTCTGTTTCTTAAGCCTCAAAGCTTTTAGAAAACTGCTGTCATCTATGAAGCCAAGATCAAAGACAACAAAAGCGCGTGTCTAATCTCACATGTAATCCTCCTTATGCAGTCCTGTTCCTAGCTGTAGGTACCAGTAGTCCTTCTATCCCTGTCTTTGAACTCAGGGCTTAAGACACCGGGGTCTCTCACAGTGTTGTCACTACAGATCAGACTATTTTCCAGTTGTCCGGTTTCTGCTCCTGGTGTGTAGTACGTAAAGACATGAGCAGTCTAGCTTGTTAACAGTTCCACAGCATACAAATCTATTAGAATCTGTTACACTGCTTTTCAAAATGAGATCAGTGGAGTAGAATCTGAATGGAGACCTGTGACTAGCGGTGTTCCTCAGGGCTCAGTGTTGGGTCCAGTCCTGTTTAATACCTTCATTGACAACCTTGATGAGGGAATAGCATCCACCCTCAGCAAGTACGCCGATGATACAAAGCTGAGAGGAGTGGCTGACACTCAGGAACACTGCGCTGCCATCCAGAGAGACCTGAACAGGCTGGAGAGTTGGGCAGGGAGAAACCTAATGAAATTCAACAAGAGCAAGTGTAAAGTCTTGCACCTGGGGAGGAATAACCAACTGTATCAGTACAGGCTGGGGGATGACCTGCTGGAGAAGAGCTCTGTGGAGAAGGACCTGGGGGTCCTGGCTGATGACAGGTTGGCTATGAGTCAGCAGTGTGCACTGGTGGCTAAGAGAGCCAATGGGAACCTGGGATGCATCAGGAAGAGTGTGTCCAGCAGGTCTAAGGAGGTGATCCTCCCCCTCTACTCTGCCTTGGTCAGGCCCCACCTGGAGTATTGTGTCCAGTTCTGGGCTCCCTGGTATAAAAAAGACAGGGACCTCCTGGAGA
>VZTU01007188.1:162946-302263 GCA_013400835.1 Zapornia atra
GCCCTGGCACAGGCTGCCCAGGGAGGTGGTGGAGTCTCCTTCTCTGGAGATATTCAAGACTCGTCTGGATGCCTATCTGTGTAATATGAGATAGGGAGCCTGCTTTGGCAGGAGGGTTGGACCCGATGATTTCTCGAGGTCCCTTCCAACCCCTACGATTCTGTGAGAGTTCCTGTCTTTAAACAGCCACTGACCCCTTGGCAGCAGGACCAGACAGGTGAGACACTACAAACAACCTCCCCTATAAATTCCAACGCACTGTCCTTATCTGACACTATATAGCTCCGGGTGATAAAAGCAGTTTAACAAAACTGGAAGCTGGGAGGCCCACATCACCAGACCTTTTGGAAGTTGGAAAAATAAATAAACGCACAGCTTTTTATTTTCCCTAAAATGTTTTTCACCGGATGGATCTTCTCTTAGCTTTCATTCATGCTGTATTCCTCACATCTGTGTGCATTTGTTAGCAGTGAGGCCGCACATCCAGCTTGGGCCACTGATCTTCCCTTGTGTGCCTTCTCTCAAAGCCTGGCTGGGCTGTTCCTTCCTTGACAGGGGATTTAACTTCGCCCCTTTAATCTTCCTAAGCTTTTCTTGGGCTTGAGTATTCCAAATATTATGTAGTTCTAATTATTCCAGTAAGACACTGCAAAATCTCAAGTGCTTTTATTCCCCTAAAAGCTGGCAAGGGATGTGTAAGATGTCTGTGCTTTTGTTTCACTTACTACACACTTTGTTTTCCCTTTCTCTCCCACTTGCCAGCACAAAACCAAAATCTGCAAGTTTCCCTCTAAGCCACCCTGTGCCAAGTTTTCCAGGAAGTAATCTGTAGTGCTGAGTCCCGTAAGGAGCTCTTGTTCCCACAGCAAACATCTGCACTGAGAACAACAGCACAAGGAGAGATGATTAAAAGCTACGTAGCTCTTATGTTCTTTACATCTGTGCGGCTATAACCTATTTAGTAAGCAAGTTCCAAGGTTTCTGTTGTGATTTTTCATTTAATCTACTACCACATTTACCACATATAGGAATTATTTTCTCCACTGAACTTAAAGAAACAATTTACCGTTTTCATCCAAGATTGCATTGACCTCAACACATTGATGCTATAGCTCATTTAGGGTAATAGGTCTGACTTTAAATAACAATCTCCTTTTAAGCTTTCAAAGACAAACAGTTGATTAACTTAAAAGCATGTATATCCCAGATAAGTAACGTTAATCATTGTTTGTGATGAAAAACATAGCTACGTATTTACTGTAGTACATATTTCTGTTGATTAATAATGTAAAACAATATCAGTTTTTCTACCCTGGAGTTAAGGGAATGACTTCTATTTAAAAGGAGGACTCCTGAGAAAACAAATTTCATTTCAAAGGTTATTAGGAAAAAGAAGCCTTTGTTTTAGTCTTAATGGAATCATTCTCCTAGGATGACACAAATATCCATAAAGAACCATGATTTCATTTGGGTTTTAAAAAAACAAAAACAACTTCATTTTCCCTTGACGCAAAACAAGATTAGCTGGGTTGTTTTGGGTTGGTGGTTTTTTTTTTTGTTTTTGGGGTTTTTTTCTGTATTGGGTAATACAATAATGGTTAGATTGTTTGTCTCTGGCCATTGCATGAGCATGCAGGGAGCAGGGAAGAAGACATAAAAGATTTCCTCTGCAGAGCCACTGAAGAGCAGGAGGAGGTGTGCCTGGAGCACAGCCCTCTCTTCCCACCTGCTGCTGCTCCAGCTCCGGACTGTGCGCTTGAGGCACTGTGTGTGCCCGCCGGGCAAAGCTGGCTCCCAAGGATATGCAGATTTACCCCTGCAGATTTGCTCTGCCGTGCAGTTGGGATGATGAAGGGAGGGAGTGAAGAGGAAGCTGGACTGGGCTCTCATATTCACTGGACCTCATCTGTTGTATGCAGAAAATGAAGCCGCTGCTTCCACATAGTGCAGGGTGTGTATTGTCCTGCTGCCTGCAGCTGTGGGGGAGGCTGTCCTTCCTCCAGCCAAAACCTGTGAAAGGCTTTGTTTACATCAGTGCAGCTGTGAGGTCCCCCAAATGCAGGCCAGCTGCTAAAAGCCAAAATGAGCTCCTAAATAGTGTGAACCAAACTGTCCTCCTGCATCTGCCTCTTTAATCCCATCCAAAAATCTGTCTACTAGTAACAAACTGGGATGAGGCTGCAAGATGCAGAGCACATGGTAACGTGACTGTAATGGTTGGTCAATGTGTCCTACTGTGCCTCCACGTAAAAGGTCCCCCAGCCCCTGGCGAGGCCCTGGAGAGGTCTTCACAAAGGGTAAAGCAGCCAAATTTCGAAATGTTTGCCTGTTTTTTACCAATCCCCATGTGGAAAAAATCTTCAAAAGGATGAGGCCAAGGCAAGTAAGTGAGTTTACTTGATTTGTTTACAAACTCTTCCTGTACCAAAAATTTAAAAAACAAAGGGGGGGAAATTAAAAGTTAGGGATTTCTTCGAACAGATATCCTGAGATCTTCAGACATGGAAATGTGTTGATTAATCTGGGGAAAGTCCTTGGAAAATAATGAAGAGACAAGGGCTGAAAAAAAAAATATCTCTGTAAACTCTCCCATGATAGTAAGTTGCATGTAAAAGTAAGGGGTCTAAAAAATGTTGCCAAGCTGAAAGGATCAAAGTTTACTTGTACTCTATAGCATGAATCTGAGAATTTGGCTAGACCTAATAAAAATCTCTTCCTTAGCACATACTGTCTTCTAAGAGTTTGTGACTCCTATATCCAGAGGGATTTTTTGGGTTCTTTTTTTTTTAAAGAATCTACAGTGGGAAAAAAAAAAAAGGCTTCATCAAAAAGTCTTTCACAGCACAGAAAAAGCGATTATGATGTTTGTAGCAGATATCTGCAGGAAATTCTGCTCCAGTTATCACAACATGAACATGTTTTCAAATTAAACTACTAAGAAAGTTCAACAAGCAGAGCTGGGTTTGTTTTCTTCATGGTTCATTGTGAGCTCAGATACCTTACACCTCCTCCGGGCAGAGCCAATATCGCGTTTGAGAAACATGTCATGCTCCAGATTTATTTGCATACACAAGAAGAGGGTTTTGCAGCACAGTTTGATAAATAGTTTTTAAATAGCAAATGCTACTGATAAAAACAAGCAGGGGGTATGTTATGTTTTTCAAAACGGAGGTTTTCTTTGGGGACAACTGAAAGAAGGGTGTGTAGAAAGCCTTGTACTTCCTGGAGCCCTCCTGGAAGTAAGTAGCACTCTAAACAAAGGAATCCTGTGCATCACAGTAAAGCCCTTAATATAGGCATAAAATCTATGCTATACTGGCATGGTTTGGTGACTATAGCACAGACATACCAATGCCATTCTCTTCACGTGGTTTCAAAAATACTGCACAATACAACTAATCTATTTTCAGCATTTGGGTGATAGGAAAGCTTCATTTCTAAATAGGGGAACAATTTTTAGGAGGTGCGGAGGTACCGTTAGGATATTGGAAAACAGTTTTGATAAAGCATTTGCAAAATATTAGAAAATGTAAAGGATACAGAAATAATTATTTAATAATAGCAACAAATATCTTTGCTTTTAGTGAGGACTTGTCCCCTCCAAAATGGCCTTTTTTTTAAAGCACTGAACAGCTGATGTTATGATCAGCAGGAATAAGAAGGGAAGAAAAAAAATTTCAAGTAAATGCTTTTAAACAGACAACTAGCTAAATATGTAAATAATCTATGTAATGTTCATTTCTTATTATTTCCTAAGGAAATAATAATAATAATAGTAATAATCAGGAACTTTTCAATCGGATTCTTCAAAAAGGCCTGAAGGGTTGTTGAAAAACGACCCTTCTATTCCTACATCTGCTTAATTAATGCAAGTGAATGTGTCAAATATCCTTCCTGGTAATGGTTTAAGAAATTATCTACAAGCAGCTTTGGAAAGCTGCAGGCAAACAGAATTTCTCACTATCACTATGCAGAACATCCTGCCCTACATCAAGGCATATCTGAAAAAGTTGAGGTAAGGCAAATGGGTTATAAAAATATGTATAGCTTTAAATTTTCTTGTAGCAGACCAAAGCAGCATTACCATAATAGTTACATCTATCATGTCTCCTGTCACATAATTCCTGGCTCTCCTGCTCCAGCTTTGCCAATCTTGAATGCATATTTCTCTCTTTTTTGCCAGTGTATCTGTAAAGCTTCAGGCGCATTTCCCTCACTGATCCTTTTGCACACGCTCCCTGAATCAAGCCAGAAAGATGTTTCTTATCTCCTTCTTCAAATTGATGCCTACAAGGAGTAAAACCCCCTCATAACAGCTGGGGTGAGATGGGAAAGCAGAGATCAGAGGTATCAGTTTGAAAAATGCCTTTTGGGGCAATTTGATGCATATTTGACCACTACATGTGTGATCATATTGCTCATGCCCCAATAATTTTCCTCATTTACTTCTTGTATGCTGAACTCTTTTGGTGACAAAAAAAACCCCAGCATAAATCTTACAGACAGGAAGAACTGGAGACAAAGGGAACATGACAGATGGACTTTGAGATGAAAAACACCAGATAATTTCATTGACCTACAGCAAATAAAACATGAAGATCCAGGGAAGTCACTCTTGCAGTTACAGAGATTGCGTAGGACATCTGGACATATTTCAGCAAGATATTTAGCCACCACACATGAAGTTTTAAGCCAGCTAAAGCCATTTGAAAACTAAAGTTTGGTTGAGCTGGGGGAAAATGAAAGAAAAAAATGGACTTGATGAAGCAATTAATTTCAGCATTTTCCATACGAGAGTTTTCCATTGTGGGTGCTATATTCACAAAAGGGTTGAGATGATCAGTGCATCTGGTTCTGTTATATCACCAGGTCTTGGAAACATGAGGTGACAGTGTTTGATGCCCAGATTTTAAGCTGGTTTTGCAAGGAAGCCAGCTGAGGCTGGTAAGATTCCCATCCCTACAGCTGAAGACCACAGCTCTTTATCTATACTTCATGGCCCCTGAAGAGCATTGGTCAGTAATGTGACAGTGTGCCCTTCACCGGCATACCATAGGATCTTTCCACAGAGAATCAGTTCAAGGCATTCAAGCATTTCTGACAAATTTGTAGATGTCTGGGACATCCAGTGTGGGCTTTCATCTTGTTGACAAGAATAGTGGACAGGCTGCAAGTCCTGGTCACATATTTGACCCGTGGCTAGTGGCTGATCTAAGTCCTTGCCTTACTATCCACCCCTCTCTCTGCTTCAGCACCTGTCCTTCTCTCTTATCTGAGCAACTTCAAATGTAAAAGATGAAAAGGATGAACTTTAGCCATTGCCAACAGGGGCTCTTCAGCTATGAATGGAAAAGCAGGATGCTTCCTGCCCAGCACACTGACATAGAAACGTGATGAGGCAGTCCTCAGAAGTGCCTGGGCAAGATTGTTTCTCTGTTTCTTTCTCTCTGGATAAATGATACTTTTGCTTTTGCATTTTCAGGAGGTGTTGAAAGAGAGGTGAAGATCCTGACTAGGATGATTGTTCCTTCCAGCCTTCATGGGCTGGATACATTTCTGCCCTTGAGATTTTGACTAGAAGAATCCTACTTTTTCGGGGGGGGGGGATCTAGCTTTAGAAACAGCTTAAAAGCTCAGGAGACAGAACCACTGCATGCTGCAAACGCAATGAGAAAGTTCTTCCTGGAGGGGAGAAGACCACTTTTGTTTTCATGCCATAGGCTGACTCATGATAGAGTGTCAGCACAAGGGACAGAAATAACTCGTGTCACTGAACTAATGTCAATAGCTGTGTCACTAGAGCAATGAGGTGCCATGTAGAGAGACCTTGACAGGCTGGAGAGATGGGCTCCTGTCATCTGCATAAAGTTCATCAAGACCAAGTGCAAGGTCCTGCAGCCCTTAGACTGAACCTTGAGAAACACCATCCACACAGCTGTTTCCCTTTCAGCACAACCCAGGTCTTCAGCCAACTCACAGTATTTGACTTAATCCCCGTCTTCCCTATATGAGGTAATAATTTCTTGTGGCATATAACAGATATTTTACTGATAGTTAGAGCAATTCAATTTAATGTACCGCTTTTCACTTCTGTAGAAAATCAGAACCTTATCAATATTTAAATAGTGGGTGAGTCTGTTGTGAACTGCTTTTTGAAAGGCTTTGTTGAATTTTGGCCTCTGTTACATTCACCTCTGTTTCTTTAAAAATCCTCTCCTCCTCCACCAGTGCTCCTTAAGTTTTGTTTATGGAAGGCCACTTAGTGAGTCATTACCCTGAAAAACTAGCCATTCATCTGCAGTGCCATAATTTTCTGTTCAAATGTCTTGGTAGGCTACGCCTTAAATGACCATAGTTAAAATACAGGAAATTCAGTACTGCTAGTTTCTTAATTTCTACTGCGTGAGGCTAACAATCTGGCTTTTACAGGCAAATTTCAATTCTTTCAGTTTTTCAGTTTCTTTGTTTTCTAGTGCTGATCTTCCACAAAGAAACCACAGGGTATGCTGAGAGAGCAGAGGAAACTCCAAGACCATCCTCCAAGACTTTCCTGTGCCAAATTACTTGTTCTTGCCTATGGTGTATGACCACTCTCTGTATCATGTCCACTCCCACCATCTCTCACTCACCCCCTTGGTGTCTATGTACATAAACCAGTTTGCTCCAGTGAGAGCCCTCAAGTTAATGTAGGGCTGGGGAGCACCTCCACTCCATCTCTCCCCCTTGTCCCATCTGGTTGCAGGACTAGTGCCCTTGTCACTGCTGGAAATAAAAGTATAAAGCATCCCCAGTGTGCCTCCTCCTTGGTAGTACAGGGACTGAGATTGGAAGGGTCTGAGGCTGCGGTTCCTGCTGCTCTGCCAGGCCATCCCAAAGAGCTCACAGACATGTGCTCTGCTCCCTCCATGCTTAGCAGAGCACTGGTGGTCAGTGAGGTCTCGGCAGCCAGCAACTTCAGACAAGGATGTCCAAATGAAACAATCTTCATTTGATCTGCACTTAGCAGGCTACTCTCTGAAAGACCAGCATGTACACACACACGTTGTTTGGTGCCTGAATCACTTTTTCTCTTTCCCTTCAGCTTAAGTACTATATTTGCCATTCCCCACACATGACATGCAATGATTTGCTATTTCAGAGTTATTTCAGGATTCTGGAAAAATTTCCTCCTCCCAGCTGGTTTCCACCTCTCTTGTCATGCCTTCTGCTGCCACTCCTGATTTCCAGGAGCCATTTTACTTTTTTTGATAAAAAAGTACTACTTTTGTATTTGAGCTACACTCAGTCAATCTGAACATCTATCCCATACTGAATACATTCCACCCTACTCCTTTTCTCAAGCTCTTCACTTAAAGGCTAAATAATTTTTTTACTACATTTTAACGCTTACTTTAGAAGGCTTATTTCACCTTGATATCTGGCACTTTTTACTTTATCCCATTATTTCTGATCTGTATGAACAGACTTCTTTGCAGATGTGTCCCTGTAATAATTTTTCATTTGCTATGCATTTACTCCTACCACCATTCAGAGGTAGTTGTTGACTCAGATAGCTTTGGGAACCTTTCCTTACAATTTTCTCCTTCTGCTTGTTTGGCAAATTCCTGCTAAGTTTTGTAATTTTGATTAAGGGAGACTTCAAGCCTCCTCCACATTCAAACCCCTGAGCACTTCAGTCCAGTTGACTTTACTAACCACTTCCTTTAATTTCTCAAACTTCTCCCTCCCAAAAAGGCTCTATTTATTTTAAACTTAATCAACTCATGCTCATACAATGCAGGGTAATTTTCTACAATCAGCCCCTCTAGAAGGTCCTTACACCTTCACAAAACCGAGTCTGAAATAGGTAAGTGCAAATTCTTTTTGCCCTTTTGTGATTGTGACAGAGAGAAAATGAAATGCTTTTTAAGGACTTTGAGCTTTTATGATCCTAATGAAGCAATAAGATCTGTAAATACAGTTTTCCTTCACAATAAGCCTTAAATTTGTACGTGCCTCATCTGACAAACTTTTGTTTTGTAAGTGTACTGAAATAACATATTCTGAAGGTAAAATCTTGGCTTTATCAGAATAAACAGGGAACAGAGTTTAGTAATGTTAGGACTTTGCCCAAGAGTTGTGCAAGTAATGTCAAGTGTGGGAGCTCTCAGTCCACCCTTAGAGAAGCTGCCTATGTATCTCATCCAATATGTCAGGAAAAACAGACTGATAAAAGGCACCTGGGAGCAGAGTCATAATTTTGTACTTTTGCATGTACCCTGTGTATTTTTGTTAAAGTTCTAGGTAACAGTTGGGAGTCCAATGTGGTGAGAAAAAGTTGACCTAAAAATGAAACATGTTATCTGGCAGTAACATCATGTCTTTAAGTGAAACATAAAATACAGGCTCAGATTAAAGCATAGGTGTTATAGTCATGGGCACTGGGGCTCAGATGTTATGTTCACATGAGGAGATACAGGTTTTGCTTTCAGCTTAGTCTGTTTCTGATTCATCACTCCTGTTACCAAAGATGGATGAAAATTCTAATAAGAACTCATTTGAATTTTTCTTCTTCATATCGAAAGCAAAGGCTTCAGCTACCCTAATTTGTAGCTTCATGATACTCAATATTCAAGAAGCATTCAGGTGTCTAGCCTGCACTCTCAATGTCCTTGCAAATCTAAAATTTTCAGTGCAACTGTTTACTCCATAAAGTATTCCTACCAGACATTCATTACTTTGTTTTACTCAAGCGTTTCCATCACTTAACCAGAAGTGTTCACAAGCAACAGACAAAAACCAAAACCAAACCAAAGCAAAAAAAACCCAAAACAGTAACCGAGAGGCATGAGGCCATCTTCTCTACAAATAGTCTGCGTGCTTGGGGGCCAGTGAGGAGGGGTGTGAGGCAAGAGTGCCAGGGGCTACTGTACAAGCTAGCACAAGTAATTTCAAGATAGTTTAAATATCCTTACAATATGCCTCATTTCAACCCTGGTGAGTAGAATGTCATGAAAAACCCCCTGGGAGGCATCAGACCCTGTCTCTGTGGCAGCGCAGAGCAGAGAGCAATGCAAACCATCCCAGCGCAGTTCAACAGCTACATGGGTATCAGTCACCCCCATCAGAGAGACCCCTGGACTGTCCATCACAGGTGTTTCTGCCACGTTAAGTTTCCCTGCAATGAACATTAGAAACTTAAGATCATTAAGTACCACTAAAAGTCAATAGATATTAAGTTTTCATCTTCTGGTAAGATGCTTTTTGAAATGCAAAATTGCTTTTACCTGTAAAGTTACGAGGAAAATTTAAGAACTGGACTTGAACTCATGGCTTGCTTAGGCTCTTATGAAAACTTCCCCAGAAGAAACTAGTAACAGGGTGAGAATTATGTGACAAATACCTACAAATAAAGATGACACACATGAAAGTCCTTATTAGTCAGCCCAAGGAGCAAGTTCTTAACATATCCACTGGTTTTACATGAAGCTCACATACAATGTTTTTATTTTATTTCCCAGTTCCTACAGAGAGTGAACACAGGGTCTGAGTCACCTGAAGGAGCAGACTCACCATTGACTCGGCTGGTTTTCAGATCCCAGGCATTCCCCTTCACCCATCCATTCTATACCATAAAGCCTCCCTTCTTTCCTACCTCTCTTGTATCTGAGAATAACAAATGCAGGCAAGATGGGAAACAAGAGCAGGAGGAGTAAATCGGAGTGAACCACATACTGTAATAAAGCCACATACTGTAATAAAACTTTTCTTCTCTAGTATTTCCTAGAGAATCGGGTTTCTGACTGACCAAACCAACTGCAGCAAGCTGTGTAGATGAAAGAAGATTTAAAAGGCTGTTTAAATCCAGGTTTCTCATGATCCCTCCTGGAGAAGAATTAATCAGTTTAGCATGTGAGGGGGTGGGTTGGTCATTGTTGAGTTGATGTCTGAATCCCATACAGACAAAATAGCCTGTTTGTTTTTTTTTCAAAGAACAAAACTTTGTTGTTTCCTGAAGGACCAATTCTTCTCAAAAGGAAAAAAAAAAATCTATATTTATATTTTCGTTCTAAGCATGAATTTCTTTTACTTGGGTGGTAAGTTATTAACATAATAAATTGTGATCTTTCTGAAACCTGCCCTCAAAAATGTAGAAGCTTAAGCCAGCTATCAATGCTGTCAATAATTATGTTTTACAATTTCATGGTTGTCTTGTAAGAATTCCAGATAAGTCAAACAAGAATGACTAATTGCTATGGCAAAGTGTTACAGACATTAACAAATAATTTGTCATTGTAATGAATTACACCCTTGTATCACAGCTAATTATTAATGCTTGCTTAAATTTACGGGGAGGGGGTGGTAGCTATTTGATTACTGATTATAATTTTCTAATTACTGCTGGCAGCCAAATATTTTTCTTCCATTTCCTAAATAACAGCTATTAGTCTAAAATATATCTGGGCAAATCTCCTATGTGCTTGCACAGTTCTACACACAGAGATCAGCACAGGGTAAAAGCCAGGGCTCCGGCTGGGACACTGTGTTCTTTCTCATCATGGAAATGCACGTCTTTCTGAATACATTTCTCTGTCTCTTTTACTGTTTGCAGCATCCACTCATCTGTTATGAGGAGATTTCTTCTGGGAAGTAAACTCAAGAAGAAAGTGTGAATTTCTTTTAACCGGTGGCAATCAAGAAGATTTACACGATGACTGAAAATGCTCTTTATGGCCACTGCCTGTAACACAGACCGCACAGGTACTGGCAACACCTCTGTCAAGGGCAGCTGATCAGAGACCGGTATGGAGCTGGAAGAAAGTAAGACATGTATTATCCACAGGGAGAGGAACTGATGCTGGATTAAGGAGAATTTTGGAGAGGCAGGCCTTTTATATGATCTCTTATTTTGTATCCAAAGTGATCTCAAGACATTGCAAATCTCTTGCTTTCTGAAATGTTGGTTAGTAGGCTAACCTAACAAACCTCCAGATAAATGCAGCATGGTGCTACTCTTTCTATGTTCCTTGTTCTACTGCCAGAATCCTGAACTATTTTTGAGTCTTAACAGACTGTCCAAACATTTCCAGTGGCGTTTCTTTCATATGTATGTACTACATTGCTTTGTCATATCAGCAGTGGGGCACTTTCTCTCCCCTTCACTAGCTTTTATGTCTGCACAGTTTCTTACATCTTCTCACTCCCTTCTCTGGTGGCAAAATGTGGCTGCTTGCATTTTTCTTCTCCTAAATGTGATTCCCAGAGGTGCTATGTGCATCGCTGATTGGCTAAGCCTTGGTCAGCAAGGCCTCTGGCCTTGTGTTTGCTCTCTCAGGCCTACAGAGTGCTTCTAGCTGCTTCTTGCAGAAGCTATCCCTGCAGCCCTCCCCTTCTCCACAAGGACCCAGCCACGCAAAACTACAACAGGCACGCAGTCCCGCTGCCTTTGGAGGCTCTCAGGTTCCCCTCATCTATGACCACATTTCCTCCAACAGAAGAAGGACAGAAGAGTCTGTGGTACAACCACGTGCTACCTGTAAGAAAGCTACAAAACAACTGGACGAAAGTGGACAGAAATAAATTCATTACATAAATATAATCCCCAACTTTTCAGCTTTTGCTCTAGTGATGTTGCTTTTAACAAAAGTCCTACATTTACAATGTCACTCTTTATGTAGTCAAGCAACCCTTGTTTGAAGACATTTACAGGAATCATCTCTGACACTTCCACTACTGCAGTAGTAAAGTTCATACAGTTGTTTTAGTCCTCAGAGGCATCAATTCTTGTAAGGTGTTCTGAGTGTGAGGAAATCTTTTTCTCATCTTATTAAGTAGCCAAACAATAAATGAAACGTATACTTGTAATCCATTATGCACTTATTCTTTGGCACTCTGGTCCTTCATTTGGGCAGTAGAATGATCTCAACAGCAACAGCTGTACCATTGAGGAGTTCAAAAAATCAATACTGATCCAGGTGAATAAGGAGTCAGCATTCTGTTCTAACTTCTTGTATGAGATTTTTACTCCTCCTTTTAAAAATATAACAATTAAAACTACTGTCCACAGACTTCCATGTACTTTGTGAATCTCAGTGTAAACTTAAATGACAGTCTGACTTGATGCAGTGAACAAACTGCTGCAGCAGAGGGGCAGGTCTCTGGGATGCTTGTTGGCCACCACAGTGGGCCCGTATCTCTGGCAGAGAAGTGGGGCAGGCAGCCAAGGGTGACCTCTTCCATCTCCCTCATGGGATATGTTGGAGCCTGAACATCTGAGTGTTTGGTGACCAATTCCCTGCCCGCTTCAGAGATGACAGATGTCAACTGAGGCTTGAAGCTAAATTATTTGCTGAATTTTGGAATGTGATTTAATTACAACTAGAACCAATGCCAGCTATATAGATTTCTGAGTTATTAAATTCCTCCAGAAAATGAACAGACCCCCTTGCTTAGCTTCTAGACAAGGGCAGGGGGGTGTGTTGGTCTTTGTCATAGATTACACCAAGGAACTTTTCCCATCTTAGAGATTTTCAGATGTGAGCTTAAGGAGAATATATTGGTTTGGCAAAACAAAAGTTAATTTAATGGTGATATTATTAATCAAAGGATTATCTGCAGTCCCTAGCTTTATGTTGTGTACCAGAGTCCTAGAAACTAAATTTAATAATAATATTAATAATAAAACCCAAACAAAACCAATCTGAGTGTTAAAGAAATGTTGTGAACTTTGAACAGAGCCAGAAGGAAGGGAAGATAAAAAGTGTGAATTAATCTTATCCAGACAGAAATTTAGAAACTCTAAAAATACAGTCTGCTGTTTCTTCCCATATACCTTCAGCAGTAGCCAGCTACCAGCGAGTCAGTATGTGGCTGTGAACACATATAAAGAAAGCTGATATCCCAGGGCATCTGAAATAGCTGTCACCAAACTCAGAAATAGTCCAGAGGATCCAGCAGGGATGCTGGCAGTAACAGATAATAGTGACAGAGAGGGGAAAGGCTGTAATTCAACTGTATATTTATGTATCCCCTACCATTTTTCCCAAGAAGACGAGCATCATCCACCAACTACTAACTCTTCAGGCTACTCAGACACACACACTGAAAACTGACTACAGCAGCTGCAATTAACCTTTGCTCTTCAGCTAGCACTTGTGGAATAAAAGGCAGCTTTTAATGGGCTGATACTGAAATCTGTGTGGCATTTGAAAGCGACTACACATTAATGGGTGTGTGGGCCTGTAATGGTACCAGGTGGGCTTCCTCAGGATGCTTCCTATGTAACCGTGCTCAAGAACTGATAACCAGCTCCTTGCTAAAAGTCATCTTCTGATGAACAACATATCCAAGTGAAATTAAACTTCCAGGCCACACCATTTGCAATGCTTACAGAACTGAGAAAGCTTGAGGAAAACATGCAGAAAATTTGCCTCGACTGGGTGTCCATCTGCAGCTGCGCAACAGGAGGGTAACACATTACCCTTCTCACCCTGATCCACCTCACATCCTGACACAGGTCCTGCACAAAAGCTTGGACACCTAGTGCTTTGGTGGATGGCAAGGTTTCATTAGGATATCTTCCCAGGAAGGTGCTCCTTTTGATTAGGAGAAGATCCACCAGGGAAAAGGCTACGTAGTTTTACACTTTGGGCCAAAGGAGAGCCCTCAGTTAAAGCTTGACTCCAGCCTAGCAGGAGAGTGAGGCTGATTGAGGCAGAACCCTATTGCAGGATGGAGGTTTTCTTCCAGTTTTAACTGAGCTCTGACTTTTGCCCACAGGTTGCGTAGCTTGCTGCAGCCCGGGTATCTGTGAAATGTCAAACCACATTTGGCTGTGGGGCTCCTCATCTGACAAGAAGGTGTGAAAGGGGATTTTGCAAGACACGTGCAGTGGAATTTCTGTTATTTATGGCTTTTTTCTGTTAAAAGTCATGGGGTTTTGTAAGTGTTTAGTGAATCAATTTTTTCCCACCCTCTTATCCTTCCATATTTTAATCTCCTCAATGGAAATGCTGAGTTGGATGCAATGGCCTGTGGGGAAAGTGGGTAAAATCAGAAACACTTTCAACATAAAAGAGCTTGTGAGAAATATTAAGGATTATTTTTTTCCCTGGGGAAAAGGTTTCTTTAAAATCAGCCCCGGTTTTCCAGTGAAAGGGGGTTTGGTTACATCGGGTTGGCCCAGAAATTTACTTTCATCAGAGCTTATATTGAACTAAGCTGTTTAATGTTTCTCTTTTCCCTGAAGGGGACCATATTGCTACTGCATTTTAACTCTGCCAAGCAGGTTTTTGTAGAATTTTCACCAAAGTTCTTCCTCATTTCCTACAAGTTGGGTTACTGTCATACAATAGGATTGTCTTTGTAAGAAAAGTTGTGAAATCTCACAAAAGACAGCCTCGCTGTCAAACACAGTCTTTTATGACCAAGATCTCAAAACTTCAAGGAGAGAATAAAAATGAACATATTTAGCTTCTGTTAAATAATTACAATAAGAGTAACAAATATATATGTCAATTTGAATTATCTCCGCAGCATATAAAAATGAAACAGAGTTGCTTCATCAGGTCAGGTATTAAACATTTATGATGTGCTATTCTTTGGAAATACTCTGATAAATCAAAGAGATTATGCTTTCGAAGTACAAGATAACTTAATCATTGGCTAACATTACTAGTGATGTGTCACAGAAGAGCTGCTTGGCAGGTATCTTTGTTACCAATGGCTTGGGTGTTTTTTTCTAAAGCAGAACTATTCACTCTTTTAATCTAAAGCTTGCGTGAACCCCTTTTCCATGAAGCATGATGTATTGAAAAGCTTCATTGCAACCCAGCAAATGATGGTGGCTGCATGTCTATTGTGATGGATGGCATCTAGACCATGAATTTTGCAGTGTATATGTCCCTTTGAATATTGCTGAGTTACATGTCAAGCCTCTCTCCAACCTCAGCCTCCTCTTCTCAGCATAATAGGAGAATAATTTTCATCTGATATGGAGAAGTTCCTAAATCCCTACAGCTCTCTGTTGGACTGCAGCCCCACTGGGGCTACTCAGGCAGAGTGAGGGTAGCAGGATGTGGTCCTCCGAACTGCAACAACCTTGAAGGCAGGTAAATAGCCAGGAAAAATCTCTTCTTATGAGGTTCTCACCTTCGTGTTCTTCACCGGTTTTGTCATGCTGCCTCTCACTCTTAACATGAAGAGGAAAGGGAAGAGCTGTTCATGTGATGGTTTGGATGAAAACAGTTTAAAAAAATGAACAGGGAAAGGAAAATACATGAGAAAAGGGTCTTTAAACTATGGAAAGGGTAAAGGCAGTTGGCAATATGACCTAAAGCCTCTGCATAGTTGGGATATCATTTAGGAAATTACATTTTTTCTCCACAGCCCAGAGAAATGTCAGCCTTCTGTCTTATCTCAGTACCTTACTTTGGGATATTTGTAATTTTTGCCATCCTCTTGAGTTCCTCTGAGGAAAAGAAAGCATTGGAGAAGTTGATGCTCCATATAAATGACCTGTAGACTTTGGTGAACTGGCCTCAAGAGCACACACATTTCTTTTAATTTCATCGTCGTCTTAGCATAAACAGCAGGAGGTTTCTCATAGGAAGAGGCCTTCTTTTCCTGGATGTCTGAAGGCAAATATGTATTTAGGATTTCTTTGTATTACAATAACATGAAGGGGCTCCAGTTGAGATCACAACAGTGCTTTCTTCCAGGTGCTCTTTACCAAAAAATAATAACAGTCCTTGCCTGTGAAAGTTTGGAAAGTATGGAAGACAAAGCATGAATTATTGCCTCTTTTCTTACAGAGATGGCATTAAGACTCTAAGAATTAAAATAATGGCTCCAGAAATCACAAAAGGACTCTATTATCTAAGTTTGGCATGCTTTATTTCTTGGGTAGAATGACATACGTTTATACGTTTTCCTTGCCACTGCTCTGGTTTGTCTGGATACTGCGACAAACAGGGCTGCACAGATGGTGCGAAGAGCTGGCACAGTTGTCAGGAGCACACTGGTGTCTCCTCATGGGACACTCTGGGTTACCCCGCAGCCCTCCCACCCCAGTGCCTCCTCCTCGAGGTGAACTGCAGTTGTTTGTTTTAGAAGTGAGTGAAAGAGGCCCCTTGAAATGATCCATTTCTGCAAAAAGGAAGTTTTCCTTCCTTGCTCCCAACTCTTAGAGATTTCCTCATCCTCCAAAACTTGAAGTTTTAGGCCTCTTGGGAACCTTTTATTACCACTATTAGCTTTACTTTGGATGATCTCATCATGTAAAATTCAATTCCTACATGAGGAATATACACTAATGAAGGGGTCAAATAAACTCAAAGGGATTAACCCTCTCTGGTTTCCTCTGGGAAACTGAAGGCATGTATTATTTTTTTTTTATTCTTGGCCTGTTTTCCAGATCAATAACTTTCTGCATTTATTGAGTCTTCTGAGAATTTTCTTCCAGAAAGTTAGCCGAACCTTCCCTTCCCCTATGGATATCCTGTCTTTCGCTTCAGTCACCTGCACAGTACATTTCTGTAAACTATTATCGATTGCCACTAAAGTCCTCAACATTTCTTAAAGCACTATTAAAATTTTATCTTGTAGAGTGCTTATTTGTTGGGAAGAGGATGGACACTTGTGTCCCTTCATGCATCTTTGCTCTCGGGAGACAGCAAAGGTGGATTACCTCTGCCAAAAGGCATCAGCAAGAGTAAACACTTCCTCAAAAGGTCTCGTCCGTGCCCACAGAAACATGTTTGCCAACACTTTTCCTTCTTAAATGCCTATATTACCTTTGTTAATACCCAGCTTTATGATATTCACTCACTTTGGTAGTTTTCCGGAAGGAATACACAGTTGGACTAGCAAGTTCATGCACACGTTCTGCCAAAATCCTGAGAAAGTGTTTACCCCTTGCTGATTGCAGGAGCCTTTTGCATTGTGAGATGTATTCCTGCTATATCAGCCTTGTCTTTACTTCTATATGCAGGCTGATTTCTTGTACTGAAACAGAGTTACAGTATTTATTTGAGTTTTGAGCAATACCTGACTATTATGAATCTGTATCCACTTCACTTCCTCTTTCAATATTTTCTTTAAAAAGAAGCAGCTGAAGAACTCCATGCTTCTTTGTGTGTTCTGAATTATGAGTCAGCTTGACTTAGCAATTCTCACCTCAGCACTACGATTTTTCACTTATAACACACAGTTCTCTTCACCCATCAAAAAGTTTTTCTATTTCTTAGAGGTTGTCTGTCTGCCTCCGGAGTTTCAATATCGTTATGCTAGTTATTTATCTGTTTACAACCAGTGCTGCTTCTTGAAAATCTTTCCATGTCACCTCTGACACAAACTCTCAATGACACAAAAGGCTTTCTGAGCCTCCTCTGCATTCAAGCCTGGTATTCTCCCATCCAGTCTCATGAAAATTATCTGCCTTGTTTTATCAAAGTTAAGCTTTTCAGTTTATTAGTCTTAGTTGCCTTATTTGTGTTTGTCTAGCCACTTACTTAACTCAAATGTGTTTAGTTAATGTTAACTCAGTCCAGGGCTATTTTCTCTAATGTCACTCACTGCTTACCTAAATCAAGTTTAATGAAATATCACCTCCTGTTGTTTCAGTGATTATTTAGTGAAAAGCTGTTGGTTATTACACCTTTGAACTTCTGAGCCACTGTCAGTAGCATTTTTATTCTCCATTCTATTAACTCATGTTAAAGTCGCCCCAAATTACTTTGCCCATGCTCAGATTTGACTATGGGATCTGCAACTAACTTATGGTACCTTCCCAGTAGAATCTTTCTTGCAAGAAAATTTCCATTCCAAAATGGACAGTGACCCAAATGGTTTCTTTTTTTAGCCACTCTTATCTCCATTTTCCAGGCAACACACAGTGAAGTGGCTATATGATATTATTGTCAAGTTTCTTGTTGCAAAATAGTTGACTAGGCATTTTGTATAAAAATGAGACAGTGGTTTGTGGAGTTTGTTTCTTTGCTGAGAGGCGGACAGTGATACATTTGATTTTCTCCTTAGGCATATTAAAATAGATTTAAACTTTTCTTCTCATGCCCTCAAAAATACACATTTGAGTAGAAGCCAAGAAAAGAAAGTATGATCTGCATAGATGAATCAGTCTTAACAGTTTATTAGCCTAAGAAAAGAGGACTTATAGCTGAAATATTTGTGCATTTCTAACATTTGGTGCTAAGGCTCCATATAAGATAACTATAAACTATATAAAAGATTGCCAAAGTAATTAATAATTGTAGAAGAGTGTATATATATATATATATAAAACCCCCATATATATGTGTGTATATGTAAATTCAATCTATACCAGTGGTAGCCCAATGGAAGTTTACACTTTGTGAAACAAACATTTTCCAAATAGAATTGAAACACTTTATTTCTCAGATACTATTTTACAGTGAGTCTTCCTGCATAAATTTTGTGTTCCAGTAGAAATTGTGTTCAGGAGAAAATGGTAGAACATTTGCATTTATGTTAAAAATGTAGCCATCACTGATCAGGGAGGGAATGCATAAATCTTGATTTTAATTACCAAAGTAAAACAAAACAGCCCTTATTTCAGTTGTAACTGTGCTACTTTGAAAGCTGCAGCTGACTGATATCTTACTACTGACTTCTATCGGAAGCTGAACATTTCCACAAAAACACACAATTGAGCTTATTTTCCTTCAAAGTCATAAGCAGCACAAGTGTATAATCTATGTCTCAGTATAATAGTTGTGCTGTTTATTTTAACCCCCAGAGAGCTCCATTCAATTCCATCTCTCAGGTGCCTTTGTTTGAATCCCTGAAAAGAAAAAATAAATATGACTTTCTGTGTTCCAAAGGCACTTATGTTACATCATGTGTCTTTATAATTAACTTTTTTATATAAAGATGCTTTTTTTTTTTCCTCGACCCCCCCCAAAGGCCTGTTTCCTCTCTGTTTATGAGAGTGGCACCCAGCTGGGCAGTTGCAGTGAACGGTCATAGGGTCTTTCAGCACTCCCATTAAGACCTGCCTTTTTGAGTGTTTTATAATGTGACCATTTTTATTCACATCAAGCTAAATCTTGGCAAGTGGGTCCCCAGCTTAGGAGTAAATTGTTTGTACAGAACCGAATTAATCTAGTTGTTTCTCTGTAAGAATAATGCCAAAAATCATGTCTCCCAAGGTGAACTTCCACCCTGCAGGGGAGCCAGAGCATAGCTAAGCAATACTTAAACCTCTGTTTGGGACACCTATGCCACCAGTCCTTCTCATTTCCAGCCCATCCTCCTGGTCAAAGAGTTAATCCCCAGGTAGGGTCACCTCTGCCACCAGCCCACTGAGCACCTCAGGCTCGCAACCCCTCCAGATGTCTCCTGCGACATGCTGCACGCTGCCAGCAAAAGCAACTGGTGATCAGACGTGACACAAATCCTGCTGCATAGCTTTGCCTGTATCACACTTACTCTGTGTAATATCAACTTGCTGTTTCCAGATAGACTAGATTATATTTTTAAGATGAATGCATTTTGATTTCAACAGTTCTTTTAAATTATGATTTGAAGTCTCTCAAAGCAGGAATTACACTCTCTTCAAAACATATTGATTGCATTTTAAATATATTGTACTCTAATAAAAAAAAAAAAGAGAAAGTAATAGCCTTTAGACCATGATATTGGAGCACTTCTTCCCACTGTTGTTTTTAGCAACACAAACATATACTGTTGGGATCTGAGGGGGTTCATTGTTGGTTTTTGCATTCTTAATTATGAGGCCCACTTCCATTTGATCTGAAACATAGGGATTATTTTCCAAGCACTGACTAAAATCTGAGGTATTGCTTAATCCCATTAGTGGCATCATCTTTTTACTAACTGTGGTCCATCATAGAAATTTCAGGGTCTCTCTCGTGCCCCATTAGCCATGTCTGCAAATGGAAGCAGCCCCAGTAGTGCATATCTGACACTAAATCGTCTGGAGCGGCTAAGCTAGTATGTTGCTCTGTATTTGATTAAGTTGTCATTTTGCCATCTTAATTGTAAGTGACTTTGACAGTTTTATATTCCCATTTCAACAGTGTTAGCAGAAAGATAAAGTTCATCTATTCCCTATGTGTCCCGCCATGTGAAGCTGAATGCCCTCTGTGAAATGGTATATAAAATCAATTTTTTATTTTTTAAATGCAATCAATGGCTTACAATTACTTCTTCTATTTTAATGCTTTTAACCTTTGCCCTTTGGAAATCTTTATATCATGTGGCACTGTATCCTCAAGTTAATAAATTGAATTCTCTATCATTTTATGCCAGTTCTGTCTGAACAAATCCTGGTCCCTGCACAAAGAAGTGGTGTAAGAAAATCTACAGTATTTGTCTTCCTATTTTCCTGTTTGATGGAAACGTTAAATTTTTTTTTAATCAGCAGTGCTGTTCACTGAGAAACTGATTCTTCCATGTTTACCCACTGGAGGTGAGTGCCAAATAGAGGTAAGTGTGTTAGAATTTCGTTTCAAAATATTACAGTACAGACTGTAACTGTCTACAACATCCCAAAGAGTGCAACAGGCTCACAGGGCAAATACCAGCTCGGTCATCTTGGTCATAGCTGTGACAATTTGCACACAATTTCTGTTAAGTTTAGTTTTAAATAAGCAAAATATTTAAGCTTTTGCAGTTTGCTTTGCAAAGGGATCTGCAGAAGAGTCATTCTCAATTTTTGAATGTGTCTTCTGGAGGCTTTAATCTTTTTCCACTTTATTCACCCTGTCCTAGCAAATAACAGTTTCAGGGCTGCCCTCAGACATGGCTCTCCCTTCACTTGATCTATTTGCATTCTAGACACAAAAAAATATGAGATATGCTGGGATGCAGACACACACACCCAGCATCTGCTGCCAAGGCAACAGGAACAGGATGCATTTTCTAATGTTTCAGATAAAGAAGGGATGACGTTTCAGTCCTGCCAACACCCACCATTTCCCTCAGGAGAGGCCAACGTTGCCAGAAGATCTAGAAGTCATGTAGGATAAACACTTTGCACTTGGCTTACCTTGAGTTTGTCTGACTGAGGTAAGTACAAAGCGTGACTTCCAACAATGCTGTTTAGAAACTGGAATCTGTGGCACTTCCTTCCACCCTTGTATATATATATATCTATCTCAACAAGAAGACAGCCCCCGTGCCTTCTTTGTGCACCATGACCTGAGAAGACATAACCTGAACCTCATGGTATGTGTGTGCCTCCTATGTAATACTGGCACAAGTCTTTGGCTACTTTTGACATTACTTAATTTCAATGCTTCAACCTGGTTTGTACACTTACATAGATGTTATGCTGAAAGGCAACAGCCTAAATAGTAGGTGGCTACTCACAGCCTTAGCACAAAACTATTATCATGCGAACTTACAAAAGGACCAATGGGTTTGTAGTTGTATATAGATACATGAAAGGGAATAAAAAACAAAAACGGGGCAAATTCAGTTAAATAATGCACTTATCTGTGCTCAAAAGTCTTCTGAATGAAGCAGGCCAAAAAGTTTCACTCCACAGCAAACAACTCTATTGTGTGATGCTGGGCATGGAAAACTCCTGCCTTCACCTTCCTGCAGGACTCCGCGTCCCAGCAGAGGAATAGCTGAGAATGTGTTCGGGAACACCGCAGCACAGGAAAGAATCTGTTAATTGTCTTTTGGAAGCCTTTTTCGTACACAGGAAGGGAGTGCCGTGTCCATTTAGAAAGAAATGTATGTGCCTGGAGCGTTACACTTTCTGTGAGAAGCTGTAGTAGTCTGGCACTGCAGGAAGCCTTATGCAGCCAGTTTGTATGGTATCAGGTACCAGCATTGTCAGCCTCTCAGATACCCTCATGGCTCATCAGAAAACAAGTATGAAATCCACTCCATGTAGCTGCCTAAGTGCATATTAAGCGTGTAGGTGTGCCGAGGCATGCATGCTGAAGGGGCTCAAAGCCCTCTGAGCCGACGCTGCTGCAATGGTAAAGGGCAGAGGTTGCACACTGGCACTGTCATCCCAGACCAGAGAACTAAATGAGACAAGATGCTGCTGTCTCACAGCCTCCTGCCATCTCCCATGTTCTGAAAGAGGTAATAGTGATGAAGATTAAAACTTCCACAGAATCAAGCTCAAAGCAATGTTAGAAACTGAAATGGTTGAATATGCACACAGTGCACATTGTCACAGCAGCTGATCAAACCTCTGATGACGAACCAGCCTTAGATTGTCTCACCCTCCCTAAAACCAGTGATATAAGTTAGGTATAACATTCACCATAAATACTATTTGCACATTTAGAGATATCAGGAAAGAACGTTATTTATTATTGTTAGGCAGACAAGGCCATTAGGATTTTTTAATTTTCCTGATTTTCATAAACCTCATTAAGTAACAGTAGCTCATGCATCATAGAGGTAAGGGTTGGTTATCTTTTTTAGTAACCCACGTCATATGGAAAATTTTGGTAGTTTTGGAAAGGCTGAGGCAATGCTATAGGAAACATTTCTAAAAGCAAGGTAAGTCTGAAATGTTTCCAAAGCATAAGTTACACTTATCTGCAATAAAAAGTTTTTAGTGATCATCTGTCCCTGAACAGTTTGTAAAAAGAATATATAGTTTTGCATAACTGTAGTCACTGTGAGCAATTTTCAGAAATTTTGTTTGTTTAAATGAAATTATGGTTCTAGGCAATTTTTAGGAGGCCGTGAAATAGAAATTCCTGGCACTTCATGTTTCCTCTCTTACATTTTAAATCTATAGAACTATCCAAACAGTCTGCATAAATGTATTAAATTTGGGAAGATAATTGGATTTACTGGAAATACAATTATGTATCTGCATATTCAGGTATTTTATGTCCTCTGACATTTATTTTTCAGCCGCAGTGTTTTCATTTCTCTTAACTGCTTATGTGGACGTTTCATTTAGGATAGCAAATAATAAAGGTGAGTGTTAACGTTCTTGGCTTTCATGCAAAGGAAATCCTTCTGAAATATATCTCACCATACCTTGAATCGCTAGCTCCTCAGAATTTATATATGCCCTTGTCCAAGTTTATATCATCTAAACAGCAAGCGGCTATTCCGCTCCACCCATTCAAAAGCTTTCCAAAAGCTCTCAGCAAGTGAGGGTTTTTTTCCAATATCTTTTCTTACTCCTTGTATCCAACAAAAGTATTTTAATATTACAGCAGACAAAGTTTCTCTTGTGAACTGGCCTCACTTCCGCAAACCATTAAGCACATGATTAACTTTCAATGCATTTTTAAAATGTAAGATCAAAATATATAGCTGATATATCACATATGTGAAAGTAAACACATGTTGGAATGCTTTGCCAAATATGAATGGCTGTCCTGTGTGCTGAAAGATAAGTATACGCTTAACTCTCTGGACATTTTTTTTAACATCAGTATAGTTTTGTTTCTTTTTTTTTTTTTTCTTTTTTAGTTTTTAAGAAATCCCATGAAACAAACCAAAAAGAGTTTTTAGAAAGGAGAGTTCTGATGGTTTATGAAGCTTTTCCATCCATTCAATGCTTAGGATCATGTTTTTACAAACAAATATTAGTGTCTATTTCACATTTTTCTATTACTTAATTACTTTTATAAAGGGTGTTACTTTATGAAGAAATGTCTTAAACTGAGCTAAATTATGACCTTTCCTTTTCTTGCTTTTATATATAGAAAGTGTAATTTAATTTCCTCTCTTTTTGTTGTTTCTTTCATTCACTTAAGCTATTACCAATGTGTTTTGACTTACGTATGCATAAAATTTACCCTTAAAATGAGGCAAATAATGAAAATTCCCCCAGAACTTCATGCTTTTTTTAGTTAATTAAAGCTAATGGTTCCATAGGGAGCAAACGGTAAAAGTTACACTATTCTATACAAGTTCAGATAACAATTCAGTATGTTCCAGATGATGTGCCAGAGCTCTGTAATTATCGTCTACACTTTCTTTTTCAAGTGAAAGACAATAGTTTTTGAGCAGAAGATTCCATGCCCCAGAAAATTCTAGATGCATGATTATATTAAGGTGAATATTAACAGCTGGGTAAGTAATATACAATGTGACTGGGGGGGTGTGGGGGGTGTGTGTGTAAAAATCTATGTCTGTGGATAAACAGTTGAAGCACAAAATTATAATCAAGGCTCTTTTATGCCATATTCTTTTCAGATAATCATATTATGTGCTGCACTTCATCACATCCACCCAGCTTTTGCTCACTGAGCTGAGCAGAATTCAATTACTCTGCTGTTTTCTACAACCAATACAATGAAGGCAGGACCTCAGCTGGGACTTTCTGGTGGCAATGCTATTGCTATAATTACTATTACCCTTCCTGTTACCATTGCAATACTGTGCTATATGTTGTCTTTCTAGCCCATGCTGAAGTGTCCCTCCATAAGGCGGTGAAGAGCTGATGGGACATTCAAACAGTTTCTTGACCACCTTTGTCAAATCCCACCATTTCACAAAAAAGAATAGAACTTGAATGGCAGTGAAATAACAAAAAGAACTGTGCCTAACATTTACATAAAATATAGAAAAGTATTGCCTAGAACTATTTTTTGTTTGTTTGTTTATGAGAGTACTCAAACTGAACACAGGTAAAAAAGCAGGCAAAACCAAACAATGACCATTTCATTTTTTGTACTGGTGATGTATAAAACCCAAGATCTCATAGTACTACCAGTTGTATAAAGTTTATACAGGTGCGTTTTCAGAAAGTATAGATCATATCCAAGACAAGTATTAAAACTTACTCAAATTCTCTTCCCAGTTAACTGTGAGCTTTGCCTGCTGCAAGAAATGCAACCTCAGATCACCTAAAATATTTGCTCAGCTCAAGAAGAATTTCCTTGAGTCATACAATAGAGATTATCTAGCATAGAGAATCTGTATCTATTGCTACAATAATCAAAATTATAAATACATTTCAAAAATGAAGACACACCGTTGGTAAGTCTGTGCCAAAGCTATTGTTTTATACTTGCATTTCTAGAACCACTTTTACATTTGCCCTGTTATCTAAGGAGGATTTCCACCCAGCTCTGTACATACATTGCCTTTCAGAAGCATCTGCTCATTTTTTTCTCACTCTAAGCATTCCACCAGTTACATTGCTCAGTCCATGCCTTGCTACAAGACTCACACAAAAGTTGCTGGCCCCTTTTCACACCATGGAACATTTTCACTGTTTGCAACTAAAATCATCCTCACCATCTCCCACATCCTCGCCTCCTCACTAAAATACCATATTTTCCTTGCTGTCTGTAAGGCAGTCTTTATGTGAAGCTCTTTCCTGAGTGCTGGGTCCAAGTTTCTAAACAGAAGGAACTTCCTGACCTTTTCCAGAAGCTCACAGACAACGGGAGAGCCATAAGTCACCCAAATCTGGCAGTAAACCTGCCTGCATGTCTACTCTTCTTGCTCTCTCTCCCATGCTTTCATATTTCATTGTGTCTCTCAGTGGTCATGGCTGTATATACTTACTTAATAGCATAGTCTCTTGTGTGCTCTTGATAAAGAGCCCAGCGTCCCACCCCAAAGGTTTCACTGGCATGTACAGAGATGTTAAATAACTGTAGACAAGCTGTAGGTAAGGGCTTCCGGAGCTCAGGGTGTTGCCTGATCCCAGATGCGATTACCTCTAACATGGCAGCAAGCCATACAAAATAGATACTGCTGTAGTCTGGCCCACAGTTTGCAATAGCCCAGTGATAAACCAGGCAGGTGCGCAATCCTACTCCTGACAGCTTCACTCCTGCCCACGAATACCCCTCAGAGACTGCAGAGAGTGAATGATGAAGGGAGCCAAAAGAAGGTGATGAATCTCTGGCGCTATTAAGAGCTCGTTGCGACGTTTTGGTTTGCAGTCATGATCAATGATGCTACAGAAAGAGTTGGAGTAACGGTCACTGTTTTCCTTCATTCTCTGAAGAGGCAGAAGACAAATTGCAAACAGGCTGCTTTTTTTTTTTTTAGTATCTTACAGCAGTAGCTAATGATACCAGTAAACAATATAGCTAATAAAATTATTTGGTGCAACATTTTACTCCTGTGTTAATTTACAGGATTTGCAAGAAGAGAGCCAAATGTTGGCTGCTAGAGAAAAAGAAGAGATGTGGCCCCAGCCCCAGCCACATCTCTCGTCTCCTGGACAAACTCCCCTCTTGCAGCCGGCAGAGTTCCACATGCAGCTGAGGTCTTTCAAGGGGTTTACAAACATTTTATTACCAAGTAAAACCTACTTTTCACAATTATCCGAATCATTCTCCATTTTTTTCTCTTGAATTGGTCACAAAGAAACCATCGAACATTATTTTAAACCTTTTTCCAACACCTCCCTGAGCAAAAAACACTGCCAAAAATTTTGCCAGCTGACGCAGGGCCCATTGCTGCTCTTACAATGAAATCAATGGAAAAGGCACAGCGGTGTCTGGATGGACCCTTTATAGAGTTCACAATAAAGCAAGGGGCTTAGATAAGGACATAACATAGAACAGTCACCTGGTTTTATAAGGCCACATGTGTGGCAGGCGTCTTTGCATGGGGAACACACAGAAGCTTCCTATTTCAAGGACCCAGAGTCCTGGCCTATTCATTCCTCACTCTGCTTGAATAACCTGCAATTATTTGCTTGATCAGCTCTTCTGCTCATTGAATTTGGACTCCTGATTAGGAAAAGCAGCTTCCACACTGCGATTTAGATCACAATTCAGGCTAAAAGAAACATCTGAATTTCAGACTTGATGCAAGGAAATCTATGAATTTCCACAAACCAGAAAATCTTGTTTAAAATTCATTGGCTAAAGAATATAAAAATTTAATAGTTCTGGGAAAATCACTGGTACTTGAGAATTTAAGAACAGAGGAGAAGGAACCAACCATTATTTTGTCCAAACATAGAAGTCCTCAGCTCTGTATTTAGGTGATTGCTAAGTTTTGAATGAGTGTAAATTTCAAATGGGATCTTATAAGAGAGACTCCCACAGGGCACACAGAGCATTTCAAAACTTGGCAACAGACCATTGCCTTCCTACCTTTTAAAAAACTTCTATTTTTCCCAATACTGCAGTTTTAAAAAGGATGCACAGGTTCGCAGATTTACAAAAGTGTAGGGGTTTGAAGAGACCTCTGAAGAACACCTATTCCAACCCTCCTGCTAAAGGAGGATCACCTAGAGCAGCACAGGAGGGTTTTGCATATCTCCAGAGAAGGAGACTCCACAACTCTCCGGGCAGCCTGTACCAGTGCTCTGCCACCCTCACCATAAAGTTTTTCCTCATGTTCAGATGGAACCTCCTGTGTTGCAGTTTGTGCCCATTGCCCCTTGTCCTGTCAGTGAGCACCACTGAACAGAGTCTGGCCCCTTCCTCTACACACCCACTCTTTAGAAATTTATAAGCATTGATCAGATTCCCCACTCAGTCTTGTCCATACTAAATAATCCCAGCTCTCTCAACCTTTCCTCATACAAGAGATGCTACAGTGACCTCATCATCCTTGTAGCCCTCCACTGGACTCTCTTCAGGAGTTCCCCATCTTTCTTGAAATGGGAAGCCCAGAACTGGGCACAATATTCCAGATATGGCTTCATCAGGGCAGAGCAGAGTGGAAGGATAATCTCTCTCAACCTGCTGGCCACTCTCTTAATGCACCCCAAGATACCATTGGCCTTCTTGGTCATGAGGACACACTGCTGGCTCATGCTCAACTTGTTCACCAACTCCCAGGACCTTCTTTACAGAGCTGCTTCCCCAGCAGGTCAGCCCCTAACCTGTACTAGTGCCTGGGATGCAATTCCCTCCAACATATAAACAGAGCCTATGTCCAACTCAGTATGTAATCCTTCAACAGATCTGTCTTCCTAACTCCCACTCTACAGAAAGAAAACACATATGAATGCAGTAGACTATTCAGGTAAGTTTTAAGATGGATTTTGATTAAAGAAAACTCTTAAGTAATCAAGTACCTTTCCCCTCCAATGCAAACTTCAACTATGTCCTGTTGTACTATTGTGCTCCCAATGGGGACTTCCTGTGGATGTTAGGTTAGGGTTTTCTTGTGTCTGTGTGCCTGTGTGATAGCACACGTTGCTGCAGCATGGTGGGATTTCTATGGAATACATAGTACTGTGGTACTCACTGACCAGTGCAGCAAAGTATTGAGACTCCTGGGAGAGCGGAGCAGGTATTCCCTCATGGTCTGTCACCATGCTTAAGTATAGTCAAAGATTTCCAAGGCCAGAGGGAGTATTATGATCACCCCTTGGTTTCACATTTTTCTGTTTGCTGCTAAAGGAATATTTGAGCAAGGACAAAACAGGACAACATTAGAGGAAACAGATATCCTCATTCCTCATAAAGACAGTATTGAACATAAATGTCAGGTTAGGACCTTGTTTTTCTGTCATAACAAGAGACAATTATCAGCACTTCTGTCTCAGTCTATAACCTCCATGCAGGTTTTATCCATTTTTCTATGCTGAGGTAATAAGCTCTCTCTTTATAACTGAACAACTGCTACTGAATCTCCAGAACAGACTCTGTGTTCCCAAAATCTATGAAGATCACTAACAAATGCACCTACTTCTTCATTCCCCTTGAACATTCAAAGGATGATCACAGAAAACCAGCCATCAGTAGTTAGTGGACCATTAATTTACTGAGTTTCTCCAAAAAAGCAAACAACCTAGCAACCAGAGCAACATAAAGACACAACCATAACATGAACAAGGAGTCTGTGAAAACACAACCATGGCAGATGACTGGGGGCATACACTGCCAAAGAGCTGGTGAGTGTCCTACAGCCCATTTGACTCCCCCTTCCTCCTCGTCCTGCCCATAAATCTTTGTCTCCTCAGCTGCAACAGACACTGTGAAACAGCTTTGCTCCAGGTAGCAGGAAAGTCATAGTTGCAGAACATCTCTCTTCCTTTGGGACAGAGTGGGATAACAGAAAGGAGCATGGGAACTGTACAGGTAGGATACACGATTTCCAACAAGTACATCTCCACAGGAGAATCTACAACAGATTTTATACATACACATACAGACACATATATCCCAACCAACCTACTCTTTGAGAGGACATTTTTTCCATACCCCGAGAAACGCTGAAGAAAAATCTATCTGTGTATATATGCTCACAGAGCTGCACTGTCCAGATCAAATTTAGAGCTTAAACAAACTCCCAGACTAACAGGAGAATTTAGTCCATCAACAACTACCTTTGTTATTTTATCAGAACTACATTTAGTATAAATCATGTTTGAAGTCTGGTATATGATGCTGCCATACAACAGAGGGGGTCCCAGGCCTGCCTCACCTGCCAAGAGAGGACTACAGCTTGTGGGTAAAAAGGAGGAGGCTGATTAAAACTATTTGGAGATAACACAAGGAGGGATAAATTCAGGGAAACACCTAAATCAATAGCTATCAACTCTCAGCCTCTCTTGGGAAAGCCAGAAATGACTCTTAACTGTAGGAAAGTAAAGTCTAATGAATATTTGCAATATAATGATAAAACTTCACTTCACCTAAATGAAAGTACCCTCGTATAAAAAGTAATTTATTACATACTGTAAAAGAGAAAAGGCAATTACAAACATGGGATGCAAGAAAATGCTATTATATATTGGATGAAAATTGTCATACTGTAACTAAGATAAACTCTTATTTATGTATTTACCTAGGGAAGTTCCAGTCTATGATGGCTACCTTGGAAAACCATTGTGCTCTGTGCAGATGTTAAGTTAAATGGAATTTAGATATCTGTGAACAGGAGAATAGAATGTTTTCAGGAGAAAAGCTTTATTTTTTCCTTGGGAGTAGTATTCTTTTTCTAAATTAAAAACCTGATCCTGCAAACATTATCTCTCCTGCCCATGATCAAATTTACTGATGTTTAAACGTTCCTAATTTGTGCTTGCTCTCAAAAAGTCCAAGTAACGGGACTTCAATCTGAACATGAGGATTTACCGAATCATCTGAGTAAAATACTTTTAAATCTTTGGGTTGTTATCAAGAATTTTTATTTGGACTCTATATTATTCATGGAGACCACAGGACATCACAAATGATACCTTTTAACCTGCAGGCTGTGATGTAGAAAACAGGGAATTATGTTCTGTCTGTCTGACATGTGGGTTAAACCAAGTCTCCTCTGCAGTTTCATCAATGAAGCCACCACAGTTATATTGCACTCCTTCCAAAAGCCTGCTAAGCACTGAAGATACACAGCGATAAAAGAGAAAATCCAAACAAATTATATTGGTTGCAAGCGTACATTCTGCCTGCGCATGGCTGGCCTGGTCCAATGCCCACTGGAGTCACTTGGGAAGACATTCACGTCTTTTAACTTTGGACATTCAAAGCAGAGCTACCTACACCTCAGCCAAATCGCTGCCTTCATAGTCAATGGAAGATGGCAGGTCCTTTAGGGTGTGTCTCATCTGACCAGTTATTGACTTCTACGTGAGGATGGAATAAATCACTCTCCTGGAGCTTCTCTGCCTTTCCCTTGGTTGTAAAATAATCCCAGCATGACTCAGAGGACTGCTTTATGGGCATCCAAGGTAAATGAGAGGAACTGGAACATCTGGCTCCCAAAGGAGGGTTTGTTTTTTTTTCAATGTCTTATGAGGTAGAACCATGGGGCAAGTGTGAATCAGGACATGGGAATTTCCAGTCTCTGCAGTTGTACATGTGATCAGGAAAACTTCAGAATAACCTGGAGAAGGCAAGGAGCCCTCAGTTCCTCCCTAAGAAACCTTGAGTGCCCTAATGTGCATCTTCTGGGTTATGCAGATCTCTGGCAATAGAGAGTGAGGTGAGTGTTTATCTAAATTAATTAAAATGCACTAAATGTAAGCTCCAAGTTGTGGTACACTAAGAAAATGAAATGTTCTTGTTTTACACCTTATGCCGTCTCATAAGCTCCTCAGCCAGGACCTGTTACAGCAGCTAGAGGCATCTTGAGTGATGGTAGAGTTGTGCCCTAAACCCGTACCAAGGGGACACCCCACCTGTCACCACCCATGGGCAGCCAGTGGCACTTCCACATTTTCAGTGTCACCCCACAATATTGTCTGGTAGACAAGGATTAATGAACAACAAACAGGATGGCCACGGCCAGCACGGGGCAAAGAAAAGTATGTGTGCCAGCAGCCACTCCAGGCTATGACCCTTCTGTGGACCTGCTCCAAAGACTGTGAGTGTATAAAACTCACTCCGGTGTAAATTTGCAGAGAAGCATCTGCTCTGTATAAACAGCTTTCACCGCCCCTGCATTTTGTACTTGCAGCATTTCAGACACAATTCTAAGTTGTCAGCAACATTTCTAATGTAATTCAGAGGCTGGGCACTGAGAGATGGGTAAAAGCCTTTCCTTTTTGTTCTAACTCTGCTTCTGCTGGAGGTAACTGAAATATTAAATTCATTGAGGGCAGAGTTAATCCTCTTCTGTTTTGTTCTGTGAACTGCCAGGAGACACTAAATACAAATTTAACACTGTAACATGAGGCACCGTTTCTCATAGTTAATATTTAGAGGGTTTGACTTTTTTTTTTTACCAATGATTTGATTTCTTATTTTAATTATTGAAATTTGCTTATTTATGAAACCTGAGAGGGGAAGATTCTAAGTCAGGAGTTATGCCTGAGTAAAGCACTCAAGATTTGTCTCAGCATATAGCTTCTGTAAATGAAAAGTTGGGTTGTTTTTTCACAGACGTACATAACATTCTGTGTGTAACAAAAAACCAGGTTTTTAAAAAAGGAAATAAGATGAGAAGGAAAAGAAAGCACTTGAATTTCCAGTGGTATACTTTCAAGCGTTTGCATAAATACTTAATGCTTCCAGCTCTGCACTCTCAAGAATCCATAAACAAGATAACTGGTTTCTTTATGAAAGAATAACGTCAGTCTAGAAGTCTATATAATGAGATGCAGCTTCCTTTTCAAAAAATTGCTAAAATCCTAATTGCTAACATGGTATCTGCCCTTAAGGAAGGCACATATTTAAATGCATTAATTATAATTTGTTGACTGTATTATCTAAGAAGCTGATTTATTTTTTTCCTTCAAAAGATGCTAATCAGGTCCTGTGGCAGATTTGTTTGAGAGTGCAAGTCCCAAGCTTTTATCCTCTAATTTAAAATAAATTATGAGGAGCCAATTTCATTCTCTCGTTTTCAATTTTTTTCCTTATTATTATATTTCCCCCTGTGCTCCCCAACCCATTGCAGAGATGAACTTCCCATTTTTCTATGTCCTGTTTGGAGATTTTATACACAAAAATTCTCTCTAAGTAAGCACGTTGACTTTGCATTAATTACTTTTGTGATTGTAAGATTCTTAGTTAATTGCTCAAGTACACTGGTGATCAGGGTTGAATTTTAACACTGACAGTACAAAGGTATTCCCTTCTTATGCCTGGGAAAACCATCTCTTGACCTAAAGCTTCCCACAGGTCCGCACAGGATCAAGTGGTCAGCTCTGAGCTGTGAGGGCAGATTTGTGTGAACATAAAGGTGTCACTGCTGCAGGTAAACAACAGTCCCAGCAGAACACGTTTGCTGTTTGTCCCTTTTTTTCTCCATTGCAAAAAATATGAAAGGGATGATGCTCTTATCTCAGTTTGTTTAATTCATTATGTTTGGATTTGAGATTTCTCACCCTTTTTCTGACCTAGTGCAGGTGATCAGTCCTTTAGTCACGCCTGGCAGACAGATCAGAAGAAAGGTTGGGTACCTAAGTCACTAATGTATGTCTTGCAGGCATCAGATAGGGAACAAAATTAATTAATTTAGCCTGTTACATTTATCAGGACTGCTCTGCTCTGGCTTCCTTTCCCATCACTATTCCCTGACTTCTGCCTCAGACCTGCTCTGAATTCTGCACCAACTGCAGCAGCCAAGAGCAAGCAGGAGTAATGCAGAAATCCACTGAATGTTCATTTTTATTGATTGTGTTAATTATCTGAAAGTTATGCTTTAAGCTCATTCAGTGACTTCACTGTGGCTGAAGGTTGGAGACCCTGCTAACTGGGAAGGACACTGGGGATTAGCCACAGGAAGGGAAGTTTGCCTCCGTCTTTTCTCCACTCCACGTTCTTTTGGAGCAGGTCAGCTCTTTAATATGGACGAGTTCAGCTCTGGGTAATGAGGATTTTGGACCCTTCCCATTCATACAGATCAAGTGACTGTTTTGGCATGATGACTACTACCTCTCCTTGAACATGAACTTCACTCTCAGGTCTTCACTGATGGTCCTGAAGAATGCATATACTATCAGCTGCAATTGTGGGGAGGATGCATCTTTAGATGGATGTCATTCCTGATAAAAACCTATTGCAGGCATTTGAAATAAAGCAGAACCAATCTAGGCCTCTTTTTCTCTCTCTCTTTTTTTTCCCCCTTCCCTTTTTTAAGTAGTTAAGCAAAACATAATTTTTATCCAGGCAGACTATCCTCTCCTTGCAGAAGAAGAAAAGCTTGCTCAGTTAAGGAACCAGCATGTGAGGCAGCACAGAGTTAATTCAGGCAAGCATTTGCAGGGAAAACCAAATGCACTGAGCAGGTAAGTACACCAGCTATAACATTTGATAAAAAGGCTTGCTGACACCCTACCACCCTTCTGCAGTTGCTCTCACCCTGAACCTTAAACCTCTTTCTGCAGAAAAGCATGGTCAAAATCAGACTGAAGTCAACAGAGTTATTTCAGGTTCAGAGCACCACGTTTGAGCTGATGATATCCAACTGTCCTCTGCATTTAACGTGGCCCTAGCCAAGAACATCTTTAGAGGCAGCATACAGACTGGACTTTCTGTAGAATCTCTCCACTAGGAATGGCTGCTCCCCCTCCAGCCACAGGAATGCTCACCCACCGCATCTAATTCTGAGGTAGACCTTCAGTGCTGTTTAGTGGGGTGAAAAAAAGAAGGGGGGGGGAGGAGAAGTTTGAAACTTTGCTCACCACTGTGAGCACCTATAAGGAAAGAGTGGGAGATTTCTGATGATGGTCAATGAAAGTACACATTCTGAGTACTCCACAAAAGTACCATAGAACTCCAGAAGGCAACTGTGCTATTTCGGGGTGGTTTTGCTGTTGTTGTTATTGTTGCTCTCAGTTTGTTTTTCTCAAATCCTGAACTGAGATTTGTCTTCTAGAAATTAAAAAGAATTCCTGAGCTAATGTGATATTGAGTCACTGCAAAACAATACATTCCCTTTATTTCCAGGGCACATTTTTTGTTTGGAATAAAACAGTAACTAAAATAAAAATACTTTTATGCTATTCAGAAGAGGACTTTGTTAGGCAGCCAAGAATTTTCCCTCATTATTTCAGGCTGTCATTGAACCTGACTTTCGTAATAATAATATTTTTATTATTTTGCATTAATAGGAAACATGAGCCAACACTAGCCAGATATCTTTGAGATGAGTGATCACAGCTCCCAGTCCTGCACATACAGTTCACAGCAGCAGGGATGCCCTTGTCTTTCTGAGCACAGAACACACTGCTTGTACCTGCATGGAAACCTCACCGCCAGTCCGTGGTAAGTCTTGGTAGGAGACCCCCTTGGAAGCACTCAGGAGCTCCCATCCCAAAAAAAAATTCAGGGGCTCTACAAGGGGAGTCCCAGGGGAAAAGAGCAGGTTTAGGAGTATGGGCTACCCAGGAGATATCAGAGATGCCATCATCCCTTGAGAAGCTTTCATCATTACTGTAGAAATTTCCTAATTTTTCAGTGCTGAACCTCTCATCTTTTTGGGTACCATGTTCATTCAGACCCCTGTGTCTTCATGCACACACCAGCCTTATGTCTTTCTGTCTTTTGTCACCTGCTAGGAAGTCCCCATCTGTAGCTGGGTGTGTGTGCTTGACCTGAAGGCTACCTCCCTTCCATTTCAATCCCATCCTGTTTTGATTTGGACATTATTTCAGCACCTGCTTACAGATATAATTTATGCCATTAGTTCTTGTAACAAATTAAAGGATCTGGCAGAACTGTCCTATTTGTTCTTCCCTTGGTCACTCTCTCTATCTGATAAGAAGTTCACGACACTTTCCTGTCTCTGATATCTATTTTCTACACACTTCAGAACAAAGCATTCCCCAAGTTATGTCAGGAAGTCCCTGAGAGCTGAGAGCAGAATTCAGATTTTCTGCATTTTATTTTTTATTATATCTAAACTAGGGATATACACACTCTGGGTCTTTGTTTCCTTCTTTTAAGAACAAACGGGTTTGTTGGGTTTTTTTGTCTCTGATCTGACAACACCATGCTGCATGAGTCATGACTGGGTTCATATTCCCTCCACCTACACTACTATGTCTTTTGCCACTTGCCCCCTGCAGTCAGCTCTATTAGATTTTATATAAAGCAGTCCTTTCTTTCTCTTGATAAGATAAAGATTCCTACAAATACTTTGCCCAGCTTTTAAACCATTTATAAACATAAAGCTCACAGCAATTACCACCATATCCATTAAATGATCATTTCAGTAGGAGAAAATCAGGACAAATCATGCTTTCACTGGAAAACAAAATAGCCCATCAATTCTCAATCCCTTTCCCAAAGCATTCCTACATGGAAGAGGCTCAAAGCACCATCAGCTAAAGGGAACTACTGCCTCACCATACCCTCCATGCCTTATCCCAGGAAAAGGTTAGAGCTGCTTGAAAGCAGTTATGATCACATGCATGTGAGCTCTCACCATTTCTAATCTACTGTATGGGGATAGCATTTGATGTTCTTAGTCCTCTTGTAACATTATCCTACCCTTCAAAAACTCAGACTGAATGTTGTGTTTCTTGCATACCTAGTCATGCTTTCATGAGGCAAGTCACTCTCCCTCAAACCACTCTTTGCTCCACCACCTACCAGTTCTCTCCCTGGAACTAATGCAACTGAATCAATTATTTTCCTTAAAAGAGATTATAAAACAATGTCCATTGCCCCACTAAAAGTGGGAAATCCTACCTCAGCTACTTGAAATAATTGTTAACTTTTGGTATGGTTAGTATCTTGCGGTTGCCTGACTTCCAATCCTCTCTCAAGAGTAAATAGTTCATACATCAAGAGCCCAAAAATTCTTGGGATACTTTTACAGTAAGTATGAGATCCTGAGCTGACACAGATGTCCTGCTACCTAGCCAGAAAATGTGACTGCCCTGGCTACTGCAGTGCTATACCAGTGAAAGAATCAGCCTCTTCATCCACTGCTTTGAGGATATTTTGAGGCCAAATTGTATCTCTTATTGAACGAACAGATTGTGTTCAACCCAGAAGTGGCAAAGAGCAACTCCTTCAGTTTAGGTTGTCCATAGGAAATAAGCTCTTTGCCTTCTGGCTAAGTGCTCTGTGCTCAATACTCTGCTATCTACCCAAATGGCATTATCAGAATAGATCTTCCAGTACCATCTGATTCATTTTCTAGGCTATGTGCAAAGGTGTAGCTTTATCTGCAATCCAGCTCGTAGGTACAAGAACTTTATTGTTAAGGCTTCTATTAAATAACACCAAGCAAAGAGAGAGCATACTTTGTCCCCATCACCTCAGCCTCCTATAAAGGTTATGGACCAAATCAACGAACCTGAAATCTGATACTTTAGTCCCAGCTAATACTCTCTTTCATGAACTTTGCCTGCCTGTACCCATGCCCACATAAAGCCAAGAACTCAGATTCTTGTACCCAATCTTTCCCAAAAGCAATTACATAGAAAGGATGTGTTATCTTAATTTTACTTTTATGGACATGCTAAGACTACTACCCATGGCTGCCACTTGTTTCAGATGAGTATTTTGACATGAACTTTAAAACAACTTCAGAATTAAGAGCAAACTCAAACACAGGTTACTAATTATAGTTTCCCTGACTTACAGATCCCAAGATTCTTGGGCTGCTCAGGTACCTTTGCCCATTAACTGGCTGAAAAAGCGCTGTGATTAGAACAAATGCACCTTCCTGTGCCAGATGCCTCCACAACAGTCAGACCATGCTGTAACTTTCACCACAGAGAAAATAAGGCTCTTAACCACATCAGTATATTTTCTCAGATGGGTACACTGACTGGACATATAACATACACAACCTTGTTTTTTTTTCTCTAAACGGTTTGATAGTCAAAGAGCAAACAAGTCCTGGTTTGGGGAGGGTTTTTTATTTGAAAACTGTAGTCTTTAGCAATATATTTAGGTTATCTTCAAAGTTATACGAGATAACAGCTCGCATTTAGTTAATAAGAAAATAGCTCTACATCTTCATTTTGTCTTCACATTCTCTGTCAGGCTTTGTGACTGGAGTACTCTTTCTTGTGGAGACTGCTTCAGCGTGTGCACAGCGTGCATGTGGTCTGATTTCTGTGCCCCCTCATGCACCACTCTGCATGAAGAAAGCACTAACTGTAGGGACATCCACTTATCAGTCATTGTCAGGAGCTGGCAATGGCAACGACAGGAATGCTAACAGCCCAGAAATATCTTAAACACCAAAGTGCAAGAGAAGAAAGGAATCAAAATAAGTCTGCAGGCAGTGGAGAAGCAAGAAACGCTTTAAAAGGTATATAGATACTCTATTTCTATCATCACAAAAATGGGTGTTGCAGAAGTGTCATGTGTTTAATTAATTGCTAAATTGGCGCTATTCAGTGTTCTAAAACAGCATTCCAAAGTTTTGGAAACCATGCACTCAAACAGCATGTATTGAAAATTATTGCCTTTATGTATTTCTTCATGTCACTGTCTAGTAGGATTTTTTTTTCCCAGGCATATGTACTGGTTCGCAAATTATTCTAATTTATATTAAAAATGCTATCTTGAAAAGTCCGCTATCAGTCGTGCTTTAAAAGAATATGCAAATACACCTGCCTTCATTATTCAGAATTGTGAGAGACTGGTCGTCTATTCTGCCACTTGGTTAAAGTAAAACGAACAATGCCTTCTAAAAAGAATTAAATTAAATTTTCTGCTGAAAACTGAGGTGTTTGATATTGGTGGAGCTGGATGTAGAGCTCTTTAGAACAGGGTGAGTATGAAGACTACTCCCATAATAATTCAATGTTATCCTATTATTGAAAAAAGATCCCTCTCACAGTTTTAAGCAGATTTAGGGTTTCTTAAAGGTGAGTAAGTCACCACAAAGCCACTAAAATTCTATAGTGAATCTCTGCTCCTTCCCTCAGGGCTCTAACTAAATTATTTATCTTGTGGTAGCGGAATGTGCAGACTATGGGGAAGAGTTGTACAGTCCCCTCCAGGAGGGGATGTAAAGAGCAAGTTTGACTGTGCCCATAAGCACAGAGAGTCTATACCCACTGTTTTCATGCAGGGAGGGGCAAGGCATTGCCTGAAGGCCTTTACAGCTACAGACTTATTTCCACCACCCTGATGCATCAGCAATGGGAAGCAGCAAGCCGTCACCTCAACCTCTGCAGCACATTATCTTACTTATAATATCCACATGTGTGCACATCAACTCACCTCAGTTCCTAGTTTTGTTCCTCTGCCCTGCTGTTTATCATTCCCTCCTAAATCAACATGAAAGAAAATCCCACAACTAGCCTCTACATTTTTCTTTTAAACAAGTCCAAGCCCACCTTCGACCCCTAAGTCATGGGGCAGTCCTTGCTTGGGGTGAGCTTCGGGCACCCTCAAGCTCAGCAAGGGGAAAACACTATGTACAAGCCTTGAGGCATCCTGTGCACACCAGTCCCTTGAAAGTAGTAGATATAGTTGTCACCACCAACACATCTTCTTGGCCTTTTCATCCAAATGTGCAGCTGGAGATGCACAATGCTTTGCAGTACAATCTGGGCAAACTTAGCCAGCAGTTTCAGCCTGTTCTGCTTAGCTGAGAGGCACTGCGTATCGCAGCGAGGTGCTACAGTAGAAGGCAATTGAAGTGGAGGCAGAAGAGTACTGGCAGCATGGAGCCAGCTCTTTAGTCCACCCTGTGCTTGGCCAAGGGACGTCCCCTGCACTCATGATACTCACCAGCTCCCTTTGGGATATCTCCACGTCTCCTGTTCCTCACAACTACCAGGGATACTGACACCATTCTTCACAGGAGTCTACCCCCAGGAACTGAGAACATACAGAGCAAGATTTATCCCCCCATCATCAGGGGAAAAGCATCACATCTTGCAGCCTTTTCATTTATTTTGTCCGTTAAGGATTTATATTAGATCCTTACTCGGTGTCAGCCATGTAAAACTTCACCAAGGCATCTGCTATTAAATCTTCATTGATATGTGGGGAGGGACAACTAAACTCCAAATGGATTTTAAAGCATTTCACTTAGCTGAGAGTGGTTTGGTGCAGTTCTAATGTATTCATCTGGTACACTGAGCTATACATCTGAGCGACAAGCTAAACAGTTTCAGAAAACCATTTTTCAGTAATTCTCACAAGCAAGAAAACCTCAGCAATGGTCCAGATGAGAAACCTTTTCTCCTTTTTTTTCACATAAAGAAGTGTAATGCCTCTGAAATATGTGATGACCATCAATGCAATCTGTAGATAAACAAAGGATGTGAGTATTTCATTATTTGCACTTGTCTATACCTGGTATTAACATAATGCAGAGCGAATGAGAACAGACAGTCAATTTGTTTTATACATAAACACTATTGGAAAATATAGCTGCGTTACCAGCAATGCTCAGCTTATTATTCTAAATGGATTTTGTAAATTGCTCTCCTTAATGTACTACCACAATTTTTATAAATTGCTCTATTAGCACAATTTACAGAAATTGTGTCATGCAGATTGTTAGTAAATTGAGTCTGCTTTTCTCTTTTATTCCCATTCTTCTCTGCCAGAGCACCATCCAGCAGAAATACAAGGATCAGATTCTTCTCTGAGCTACACCAGTTTCTGAATTACTCCACTGCACTCATATTTAAGAAAGAGAATCTAGATCCTGATTTTTCCAATCCGCAAATCCCATAAAATAAAAAAAGATGCTTCAAAATGTTTCTGCAGCTGAGCTGAAATTAGTATACCTATTACCAACAGTATGCTCAAATATTTCTTTTTTTTTTCTCTTACCACACTATTAGGCTAGACAGCAAATTCTAAGTTTCATTTAAAATAATGTGGTTAAATTGCCCATGCAGTTATTGTCATTCGGCCAAGTTTTGAGCGAATTATCAATGTTAGGAAGAAAAAAGCACACCTCAGAAATTAGCAAAGTGTGTAGAAAAGACAATGACAATTAACAAAAATGTGCAAATTATCCTCACTCCAGGCTGATTTCCAAAGGATCTGGTAGCAACCCTTTATCACACACAAAACCTGACTGAAACTCCTTTCATTTTACGTTTTCATCTTTCACAGACAATATGGGACGCATTTTTGAAGGCATGCATTCCAGAGAATACAGCATAGCATTGCAAATAGCCTAATCCCAAAAATTTGGAAAATGTGAGGCTATGTCTTTAGTGTTTTCAAAGAACAAGAGGAATCCCATGGACTCTTCAATAAGTTCAGTGCAAAACCTTTAATATTTCCAGTCTTAGGACAATATCCTGGAATCTCCTGAGAAAAAAAAAAACCCAACCCTGAGAATTGCTTTAATGTTTGGGGTATCTAAGGAATAAGGATCATGTATAAACTGAAAAAATATGAAAGGAGCCGATAGCCCTGAAGGCCATTGCGGGGGATGATTCCGGCTCTCCAGCCTCCAAAATCTTACAGAGGTAGCAACAGGCTTGACAGCAGGGAGGAATAAATGTCCCTGTTCCTTCCCTCATTAAGAGGCATTTCATGGAGGAAAGGCAGAGGAAGGCAATGTTGTCAGGAGAGGTTAATAGAGGTGCTGGAGACTGGAGGCGTTGAGGAGAGGGAGGTTACATGATGAGATGGCATAGAGGTGCTGCTGAAAGCACGCTGTCCCAGGAGTGGTAGGGCAGAGGAAAGTAAGCACCAGCTGGAAGGTAAGAGGGGAGACAGAGGCAGGTGCAAAAAATGGAGTGCATCAGACTGGGTAAGGGATGAAAGAAATATATATGATTGCTGGACAGAGGTGAGAAGGAAGATATGGGACCCCAGGGAAGTGGTCACAGCACCAAGCTTGACTGAGTTCAAGAAGCATCTGGATGATGCATTCAGTCACGTGCTCTGACTTGTCTGGCCCTGTGTGGAGCCAGGAGTTGGACTGGTCCCTTCCAACTCAGGACACTGTATGATTCTAGTCTATCTGCTGGAGATACTCTTTTAACAGTTCTAGGGCAGGACAAGGTAACACTGAAAAGTAAGATTACTGCAAGGTGTGATTTTACTATCAAATCCAGAGATTTTGGCAGGTTTCTGTTATCCTGAAAGGTCAAACGGCCTAGTAGTGAGACAGAAGGCTCTGGGGTAAGAGTTGTGCTGCAGACCTGCTGTCATTTCACCCACCCACACCACCTACCTTTTATCCCTCCTGCCTCTCTAGAGACAAGGACTGCTTCTCAAAATGTGTTTGTGCATGGCTCAATATTGAATTAAAACTTAGTGTTAGTCGTACTTTAATGAATATAATAATATAAAGCATATTCTCTCATCTGATGGAGAGCACCGGTAAGACAACCGGGACCCTGTCTCAGACGGTGCAATTTACTCTTATTATTATAGCAGCAATTTGTAGATTCATTTGTTTCTCTAATACTAATAAAAGGTTAGACAAGGGTAATACACCCTAGAAATACAAAACAAGGAAATACACCCTGATCAGGATCTAAAAGTATTTTTAAAAGGAAAAAGGTAGAATGTATAAAGCAAAAAAAAAGCCTAATAATTGACATCCAATCTGATGGGTTTAGGTTTTTTTCATGTTTTGTACTAATTTTCCATTTATATAATTTTAAAATGGCATTCATAGCATGATTAAACATTTTCAGAGGAATATATAAATTTGAACGTTATAAGAATCTATGTGACAAGGGTCCTTCAAGCAACAGGAGATTATTAGCATGTCATGTCATTGTAATACAAATATGAACTGAAGTCACACAGTAAATTATTTTGTGTTTCTTTTAATTGGCTTTCTCCTCAAACTTATAATTACGTAAAATGGCTCAAGATGGTCTCTTAAGAACCTGAGTTTTGCATGGGTATGGATTTTTGTTAATAATGTTTTCCATCAGATCCGTAACGAGGTTCTTGTGTTTGGGGCTGGATTTGCTTCTGTTCCATGGCAACGTTCTGATATGTTGCCCCTAGACAATGAAACAACAGCTTCATGATTTTTCTTTCATTTTCTGACTTTATCCAACCAGATCAAGAACATCAACCAGACCACCAGTGAGTCACTGGGTTGCACTCCCTCTGCCCACACTTTTTCACCCCTAGCTTTTTTTGTTAATATTTTAAACAGCCTTATTATGGCAGCAAAGAACAATATGAATAGCACCATCATATCTCTATAAATGAATGGAGAACTGAACATAGGTTTTCACAAACCATCCATACTCCATTCAAATGTACATACATTCACATACATGCAGGCATCTATAATGGGCAAGCAACAAGGTGTTCGAAGGAACAGGCCAGGGCACGTTTAAAAGAAGTGTTTGCCCTAACTCAAACTGCTGTTATATTTTCAGGGGGCGTGACTCATGAGATTTTTATTCCTCTCCCCACAAAAGGTAGAACAGTGATCAAGAAATATATGACAGGATTGTAAGACGCGCTACTAATTAGAAACTCTGAAGGCCTGAAGAAAAGGAGCTTCCATTGTAACACTCTACTTCCATTTGCAGGCATCTTTTCATGCTCTTGTTAAAATAAAAAACCAACATAAAAACAGGACAAGGACTCCTAATCACAGGTTCTGCTTCCGTTTCATTGCCATTGATGTGACATTAGTTTAAAATAATTTCTCAGACCAAAAATTCTTCAAATAAATTCTTCAAATAATGGATTATTGTACGCAGACACCAAGAAATGAGTAAAAATACCATAAAATGCACATTCCACCCAAAACACTGAAAAAAAGGGTCCTGGACATGACAATAGAAGGAAAGATTTTGAAACATGATTAATGTGTAGGATGCAAGTCTCTATGTTGACTTTAAATACAAATATGTGCTTGAGGTTCGGAACCTGCCATGTTGCTGAGCAAGGGTGGACATGGAGCATGAGCTGAAGTTCTCCCCCTAACTGGGGATTAAATGCCATACCTGGGAAGAATCAATCCTCTCTTCACAGGGTGTGAACTTTTACCAACGAGCTTTATTTTACCTGCTAAGCACCTGCTTAGAAAAAAAGAAGAGTAAGATGTACCTTAGGTGGAGGATGAAATAAGAAAATACATAATGGTATGAGGAAAAAAAAAGAGGCCCCTAGGAGAGACCAACCCAGGCAAATTAAAGACAATGAGATGAGCAGGCATGGCTCAGGACACAGTCATTATAGTGGGGAAAGGGGAAAGACAATTCAAGAGGGAAAACAATGCAGCAGAGGGCTGAGCCAAAGTATGATAACCAGAAAGTAGATGAAAGCTACAAAGGAGGTCACAGAGAGCAGATGGGAGATTCTTGAAAGCTGCTTCTTGGAAAGACTAAACTCAGCCTCAATTGAATTCCCTCTATGAGCCAGGTGATGGGGCTGTTCGCTCAGATGGCTGGGCAGTAAGGCTAAGAAACCCAAAGGTTTGCTCCCTGAGAAAGGGGACACACTTCTGCTGAGACACAAGTCCCTGGGAGCACATCTTTTCCTATCCCTTCTCTCACTTAGGTGAGAACATACTTAGGAACACCGTTGGGTGTGGTCTTTGCCTGTCTCAGGCTTTTGCTACAGTTGGGGGTTTTAAGCTACTCAAATATGTCTGCATTTGAGACTCTTGCTCTGGTCTGGGGAATTTGGAAATTTTATAGAGTCAATATTGCACATTTCACCCCATTCAGGGGTAGATTATAAAGGAGCAATGCTTTTGTAAATGTTCCTTAATTTAAATAACCCAATGGATTTTCAACTAAGAATCCTGTTTTTCTCACTGTTTCTGTAATTTCTGGACTCTTTTTACTGCTTCATTGTACCAAAGTCTGTCCCATTGCTCCCAAACTAATACAGTAATATACCGGGAAATGTTCTTTATTTAGAAAAGGGCAGGGATATGAGAAGGTAAAAATTGAGCTGCAGTAAATATTCCAGAGCAACAGAAAAAATAATCAAGGGATAGGGTGGGGCCGCTTCAATCTTTTTTCCTTCTGCTGTGGTTTATACAGGTCCTATTTTTGCTCATTTCCAAAGTGGTCTCTGTAACCTTATAACCTCATAATAGATACATCTTATTTTGTTTGTACTAACTTTTTACACTCGTTCTCACTAAGTTGTCCTAGTTTCCAGTTTCTGTACATATCCTTCTTGAGCCTGAGTCAGCCAGTGGGTGACTTGATTCAGCCAGTTGGTCTCTCACTACTCTTCCTCACCTTCTTCTCACAGGGATGGCATGCAACTGTGCTCTTCATACTGTTTCTGCAAGCAGCAGCCAACTTGCCTTAACTGGTTTCCCCAGGTTTGCTTCCTAAGTCCCCTCAGCAAGCTGGCCTGAGGTGCGGCTGGATACAGTGTACTGCCCAACCGTGGTCTCTGTTCCTCCACTTTGTCTCTTTGTTACCTTAAGAGTAAGGAGATCCATCCTTTCCTCCCTCCCTGGAACTGGCAGCCTGCTCTGCCCCACTGGTTAGGATTTAGTAAAAAAACACAGTCCCCTCGTACACTTTTCTGCATCTTCAAAAAATAGTCACCTTCTCAGTTGTCTCCGTCTAATCAACTGCCCTGTTTTACTCCTGTGTGGCTGCATGGTTAAAAACCTTCTTCCCCACTGCCACTCATCCCTTCATTTGGGGTGATGCTGCAGAAACTAATCATCCCACTTTGGGGATCACTGGGAAACCCCTGAAATGGTGTTGCCCTTGCTGATTTCCCATTTCACTGACCTGCTCTTCAACATGACTCCACTAACATTTGCACTGGCAGAACCAAGGGGATGTTAAACAGCGTAATTAATCTGAGAAGAAAGAAAATTTCTCTGCCCTAAATAAAAAGGTCTAAAACAAATTACAGTTTTGATAACTGCAGGACTTTGAACTTTGTGCTTACATACAGGGGACTTTTGTCAGAACAGAAAGAGTTAGGAGAAAACAGCAGTAAAATGACATAAACTCTTTGCATAATGGGCTTGCTAGTCTGCAAATCCTAAAGAGGTTCCCCTTGGGTAAGTTAGGAAATTTTCTGTGGTTTAATATCAGACCTTTCTGTTCCCTAGTCAGGCTCCCATTGACTGGTCTCTCTATCTCTTATATCCTAAGCTTCCTTATTTTTTGATGACCAGAAAATTTTGTTCAGAGTTCATTACCAAAGTAAATTCTCCTGCAAATAGTTTTCTGACCATGCAAACAGAGAAAAGATCCTAGCAATAATCATAGAATCATAGAATCATAGGGGTTGGAAGGGACCTCAAGAGATCATCAGGTCCAACCCCCCAGTAATCTGCATTCCCATTTCTCCATCTTCAGAATACTGACCTGGAAAAGAAAGCAAGCCTCCACTGTGGTTCTGCAAGCATATAAAAGCATTCCTCAGCTCACGAGAACACCCATCTCATTTAGGTAGCTGGAGCTGAAGTGATTATTACAAAAAAAGGGTTGTATCCTCACATGAATGAAGACAGGCAGCTGCATGTTGGGATGGCTGGCTAACAGTACTTTGGAAAAATTTCGCTTATTAGCATTTACATAAGCCTTCCAGATTTCACAGTAGGCACATGAGGGGATGCTACTTTGCTGGGGTATGCTAGACGGTGAATGAGGGGCATGGCATCCTCTTTGTTAGAAGATCATCAAGACAGGAAATAGGAAAGGCAGGAATAGTTTTGTTGAGATATTCCCCCTTTTTCCAGATGATGAAGGTGCACAAGTGTGTTTCTGCAAAGGTAAGTGAAAAACCCTGCCTGCTCTCCAAAGCCTTCTGAAGCATCTCTTCTGGTTTTGCAGGGCATCTGCAGCTTGTTTAGGCACCCCTTCACATTTTTCTGTCATGTGACATTTTCAGTTTGCTATCTCCTTGTCTCAGGCAACACAACCCTGAACAAAAAGAAAGCAATGGCCCATAACAACTGGTTTTCTCAATGAAAAACTGGAAAAACTGTTACTGAACTGGAAAACACTTTTTCGTCTTCAAACCAGCAAGTAGAAGTCCATTTTTTGAATTTCAAAAGTATTGCTCTTCATCAGTGAATTATTACAACATTAAATGTTTTCTATGTCTATACAGGGGCTCACATCAAAATCAGCCTGAGTCAGGAGTCCTAACCGTCATACAGATTTTCTGCATCACACAATAACTCTGTGTTTCCAGCTGTAAATTATTTGTAATAATGACAATCTGTGTTGCTTGCAGAGCCTGTCTTCAACCCACAAGTGTCCAGAACATGAAGACAGTCTCTCAGAGCAAGGCTGGGAATAGGGACGTCAATTGAGCCTACAAGGCACACACTTAAGGTACAGATGAAATCAGCAAAACAGAAGCTTCACTGGTCATAAAGGGATAAAAGTATTTCATTCTGCTTGTAGAGAGTTCTCAGCTATGCATCTGTAGAGTGCTTGATAAGAAAACTCCTTCCTGATTTACATCTCCTGAAATAGATTTAATTAGTTGTGGAGTATCATAAAATGCCTAGGAAGTAGCCACTTGCTGCTGTATTCACCTGGGAGCAATTTGAGGAGAAGTTCTCCAGCCCTGCAGACATGCAAGATGAAAGAATAGGCAGATCATTAGCCAACAATGAAATTAAAAATAAGAATACAGTGAGTGGAAAAAGTAATTATCGACCCTATTAAATTTTATCCAATTCACTATCAAGTGTGGCTGGACAAAAGGACAAGACTTGGTGTCCCAACACTTCCCTGGTGAGCTGCTGCATTCAGGACAAAAGGAGATGAAAGGCAATCCTCTACACTGAGGGTTAGGTAGGACTTTGGTATATCAAATCCTTTGCTTCCAGGATCACAAGACCTTCACAGGGACCTGCAGAAATAAAGATAGCATTGATAAATCAGACGGAATCTGAGTTTGGAGTCTCAGACCTGAAATTAATAGCTGTTTGCCCACAGAATAGCTGTGGAATTTCTAAATAAAACCATACTTTTCATAACATGCACAATGTTATTGACAGCAACATTTCTTACTCTCCACAGGCCATACTCTCATAGGGCTATCACTTGCTTCTGCTAACTCTTAGCAAGTGATTTTGTGACTTAGTGAGTGGCCACAAAACCTATCTCCTCCCCACCAGGCAGGTTCTTTGTGCCAAGGTCCTTCTGAACCTCTGCTCAGCTCCAGGAGGTGACTCCTATGCCTGCCTGCACCTCGAGAACCTCTCTCCCCAAAGTATGGCACCTCTTAAAGAAACTTACATAGACCTCTTAGGATTACAGCTACTTTACATGGAAAGGTCATCAAAATACTTCACTAAATAAACAAGAAGGTGCACCAGTAATTTCCTAGTTTATTCTCTTAACTGTGTCTGGAACTATCAGTCAATCAACATCCTCCAAGAATCTTCTATCAAGTGAAAATTTCCAAACCAAGATAAAATTTGGTTTGAATAGTCTTTATGTCTGTGATTAAAGATGTATATTTCTTATTTCTATTTTTCAGTCTTGCTCTGAAGAATAGGTCATATTTAATATCTACCATATGGGGAACAGCCCACCAAAGGCAACCCTACTATGGATAATTCCATGGGTAGCTCGAAATTTGTTAATTTTCCTTCTGGTGTGCCTCAAAAATCTTTTACACAAAGGTTTATGTTAAGATAGTAATCCTTCTTCCCCAAATATCATAAGAACAGTTTTCTTGATGTATTTTGCTATTTCTGATCTTCGTCCTGATCAGAAATGCAAAATTCAAAGGATGAGCAAACGTGAAAGGTTAACCAAACATATTTACACCTCAAAAATGTTACATTTGTGGTTTTGGAGAATTCTAAATGTCATTTCATACAAACAGATTTTCCCACAGCTCTCCTTAATTCTTAGAGAATATGATCACAAGGATACAGCCAAGAGATAAAACCAGGATTAATGAGACATAAGTAAGGCACTTAATAGTTGAATCTGTGGGATGATATGCACAGAAAAATGATGAAATGGTCATGATGCATCATTCGAGAATGAACTTTGCTAAAAAAAAATATGTATCACAGGAAATATATTTGCATTATGAGAGAAGAGAACTGAATAACCCAGCGGGGCATTTCCGTTTCTAATTATTTGCTACTGTGATTCAGTGACTGGATCCTGGGTTTTGTGAAAATGTTCCTGTATGCTGCATGGAAGAGATCAGAAGTCATCCATTTTGATGCTAATGTAAAGGAGTACAATCTCCATGCAAGATCTGCCTGCAAGAGACCCTTCCAGAAATACGGTACCGAATTAAAAGCAGACCAATACTTCCTAGACTAACTTAATCAATTATTTTTAGTTAACTATTTGCTCAGGTGACAAATCTCTTATTTGTGTTAGCTGATAAACTCAGGCAGCATTTTCACATCCCCTCGCAAGTAAGATCCTGAACCAGGAGTGCAGAGACAGAAACTTCCCCAACTAAAAAAGTACATGAAAGAGGCTAAATTAGTTTGAGCTATTATTAGCAGCTAATGTAGTTTAAAACACTGAAAAACCTCAAATGTTCCTTTTGCAAAATAAGGGCTGTTTATCCCATTTGTCCTAATATTTTCCTTGGAGAATAATTTCTTCCTTCAATGCTGTGATTTATTTTTTTTCTTTAATAACAATGCTAAAGATTGTCTTTTCCCATTTTTTTTCCCACTGAACCATCAATCGTAGTTTTGAAATCCTCTGTCTCAAAGGAAAGACATTTTATTCACACTGAGAACAATCTGATATGATAGTCTTATCTGAGGTAAGCATAACAGGGGAATTATCAAGATGCCATTATTTTTCAAAGATATTTCTGAGAACAAATGAGCCTACGTTTCTGACTAGCATTAAAGTTGTTTTAATATAACACATTTCATAGTTCCAGTTTAAAAAAAGCAATTATGAGAAACAGACTCTTTTTGTGTTACAAGGTACGACAATTCCACAGAAACTCTGAAAGGTGACTTTTCATTACTTTATGGGTGTACGATCTTACTCTATGAATAGTTCCTTTGGATTCTGAAAGATTCATTTGTTGAAGGTTAATTTATTTTTTCTTTTGACAGAAAAAAAGAAGAGCTACTTCAAGCAGCACTTGGAGATCCTGCTTTTGCCCTGCTTCTCTGTCAGGCCAAGGACTTCAACCTGTGTGATGGCATGACTCACCAACTGATAGTGAGGCCCCTCATTGCACCTTGTAAATGAAATACGTATACAGCCTTTAGCAAGCTAATTTCCCTCCTCAATGCCAGCACCTTCTGGGACACAAGGACGGGTGTACGATCCAAACCGCTCAGCTTTGGGAAGGAAATTTAAGACAGGACGGGTAGCAATAAAAGAGATGAGACAGAAGAAAATCAGGTTTTTCCTTCCTTTAGGCTCCACTGACATAGTAAAGTTTTATTAGAAGTAGGATCCAGCACATTGTTAAAAGGGCTCAAAATCTGGCTGGCCTTCCTCTGCTTTGCTTTGACAACCAAGTGCAACACCAGGAGAAAGGAAAGGAGAAGGACAGCAGCATTTGGCACCTGCTGCCTTAAGCTGTTCAAGTTCTTTGGGAGAGAGGTCTCTGCCTGTACATGGCTTACACTACTACTTTTCAGATTTGAGATGGATAGATAGATAGATAGAGATGAATACATAGCTGAATTTAGGAAAGGCAAAAAATGGTATTATTAGAGCAAAGCAGTTCCCCAAAGAGATAGCTGCCATCCTAAGCATCACATTGCTGTGTTGCAGGGCATGCAAGCAGCCATCCCCACCAACAGCCCCTTGCCCAGCATGCAGGCTGGTATCCAGTCTTGCAGCCATGGCAGGCACGAGGGACAGACAGCCCTACTCATCCTCCCCATCCTCCCTCCGGGAGGAAGCACAGCCTGGGGAGGGGCTCAGCCCCTGTCCCCTCTGGGGCCCCACACAGACTAGCCTGCGGGAAGACCATAGATGTGACATGCTCACATCCCTCCCATGACTGTAGTCGCTGCAAATGTCTTTCCCACCTGGGAAGAGAAACTGGGAAATCTTTAATAAACTCGGTTACCTTAATCTCTTGTGCCTGGGGCAGGACCAAGCACTGACCAGATTTGGGGAACATGTACTTTATATACTTTCAAAACATGGAGCGAGGAGCCTTGCCAAGGATACAAACAGTGCAAGACAAACAGAGCTCCTCAGACATCCTGTAGGAAACATGTTTGGGTCTCAAGAGGATATTCAAAGGAGTGTCACAGCTGTTAAGCAGCCCTATGCCAAGTATTTACCACAATACCAGTCTACGACACTGAGGTTCTCAGGCAAACCCTGGGGTGAAGCACATCACCTGGGCACCACTGATGCTACCACAGGCCCCATGGTATTTCTGAGTCCATCAGGATGCACTTTCTGTCCTAACTCACTTCCAAACAGGGTTATTAAACTGACCTAAAACATCAGCTGGATTATATATCTATCCCTTCCCTCAACAGACTGGCACAACATGTGACGATACACTATTAGACAGCTGTTGGCTTTTGAGCAAAGTTGGCCATCGTTCAACCATGGGTGAAATAATTATGTATAGCACCTCATTGTATCTAGCCATTCGGAGACAGCTGCTTAAGTGGTAGTGAAAAAGATTGCAGGGAATTTGCCCCGGCCCTGTTTCTGAGGTGTTGCATGACCAGAACTCTCCAGCACAAAGGGCTGTGTAATAAGGCCTCTTTTCAACTCACAGATGGGTGTGTGCAATAAGGCCCCCGATGAACTTCAGGCTGAGCTGTGTAATTTGGTGTGGTTTTACAATGCTAGGGTTTTTTTAATGAGGTATCCAACTCTTTAGAGCTGCTCTAGGTAATTCTGATAGCTACTTAATGATTTTCTTCATTTTATTCTTTAGGCTTGAAGTATAATAATGCTACTGTTCTACACGTGTTCTACAAATAAATCTTTTTCTATTTACTGTTGTCTGATTGCCTCTTGGACATTATGTACTTTTTTTGCAAACTCATTCTCATTTGTAAACTGTGGTTGAATTTATGAAATGCCATTTGAACCAAGAAGCATTTTTAATGAGTAAGTAATGAGCAAAGGGCAACGGCACCACGAATAACACTAATTAATTGCTTTATTTGATCTGGGGAGGAGGAAAAAGCAAATAGAAACTCAGACATTGATTTTTCCAATAGGCTGCCTATTGTAGAAAAGTAACCTTATGTGTTCTCCATGCTGTTCAATTTTCATTTCTTACTTCATGTAGTATATACAAGTACAACATCTGAGCAGAAATAAGAACAGTAAAATTCTCTGACAGTACATAGTAAGTAGCATGTTTCTCTTGACACTCGATCAGAAGCAACCTTTGTTTTAATACTGCTGAAAATGCCTTGATTGGAGATGCACATTTTCATTACTTACCTATTTGTTCAATATCTACAAACTGATAAAGGGAAATAATTAGACTGGCTGGTTTAATAATTCTTAAAGAAGAAAACAAGCAAATACTGTCTAATTCTTGAAAGATTTCCCAGTTGTCTGTCTTTATTTCCTGCATTTATCAAAATGTTAAAATGTTCTTTCTCTCTCTGCCCCATCAGACCCTTGCCTAGTGACTTAGTAAGAAGGACCCTCATGAGTAAATGATGACATGGAGAGGAGACACGGGCAGGCTTCACAGTCAAGGGCAAACAAGCCCTGCCCAAAGGTCTGTACTTCCAACGCTGCTCGTCATTTTGCAGCAAAGGACTAGTTTGCATTAGCTCAGACTTCTTCAGTATTGATACTGAGTGCACTGATGCATTAACTCTTGAGCAACCTTTGTAGCACAGCCCACCACATCGCTCTAAACACTACCGCTTGCCTCCCACCAGGGAGTAGGATAGGGATAAACTGATAAAAATCTACTTTAATTCCCTATGTCCAGAGCCTTCTCCATGGGTACCAGCATCAGGTACCAGGACTGGATGAGTCCACTCCAGCAAGAGATAAATCACTTCCCTCTACACTGTGAAACAGACTGGAAATTAAAAGGGTGGGTGGGAAAACAGCAAAGCAAATTAAGAGAAGTTAGTACCCTGCTCTACTCAACACCAGCAAGGCTGTGCTAGGGGTCCAGGTCTGGCTCCAGACGCCCAGTACAAGAGGGATGTGGAGAAGCTGGTGGCTTCAGAGAAGGCAACGCATTTGCTGACAGAGGAAATCAGTGTGGATTTTGTAGAGCACACCTCAGGAACAGATTATCTACACTTGCTGTTCTAATTATACATGTTACTAGGGTTTTTGTCATGATACCCAAGTTTTCTCATGAAACAATGATCACATTCACATAAAGCAATGATGACAAAGATTATAAAGACACTTCTAAAATACGTCAGATAAAAAAGCCAGAGGCTTTGACTTAATCTTTATCTACTTGGTATGAAAAACCCTAGATGCGAAGACATCTATGACATCTTCAGGGGTGCACCAAGTCACTCAGTCACTCTGTCTGCAACCGGCCCAGCAGACTACTGTTACACTGAGAGGCAACAGGGAATCCACAGATTTTCTTATCCTTGATTCCCACATGATACATCTGCCATGCAGGTCACCTGATAAGGGGAAATAACAGGGCAATTCCCCTGAGCCTTGTGGCAGGCCAGCAGTGTCAGAGGAGCTCCTGCACCCTGGTTAGTGCCTCTTCCTCCTCCTCCCCAGCTCCTTGTGGGCAGCTCCAGGGGTCTGAAGCCAGACCAGGGCTGGCTCGGGGTTTCAGCTTTAAGGAAAGCGATGAAAGCATTTCAGGTGGCAGAGGCAAAGCACCTGCAGTGAGGAAGAGAGCCAAGCAAGGATTTGGTTTGCCACGGGACCACAGACAGTTTCAGCAAGGTAGCCAGGCTCCAGGATTTTTCCACAGGGACACTTGCTGATCAATAGAGGGGAATGCCAAACTGACCGCTTACCGGCATGCTCTGCTTTGCAAACCAAATGAATAACATTTCTTAGGTATGCGCATTTTAATGCCGGTACGTGTTTGGGTTTCTTCCAGGTTTGACATTTACTGTGAATTTCCTGGATTTATGTTGCTGGAATTTCCTTTGTAAAGCAATTTGAGATTTACAGATAGGCAAATACCCCTCTAGTAGAGCCAGGTAGAGTTGTTGTTGTTGTTACAAAGTGATGCTCAAATGCATGCATGTCATATGGCAAATCAGTTAGCTTTAACCATGATGGGCAAGAATGTCTGATGGGACTTAAAAAATCCACCAGTTTTTAGCTACACCGAGGGCCAACACTCACTTAACGTGCTGTCAGCAAACACATGGTGCAGACTAATGAAATTTCTTTCTGTGGTCAAATCCCAAAAGGCCACTCCGGAAGGATCCCACAGGGATCTTCTCTCTGATGAACCCACCGGGCAAGGAGAGGAGGCAGCAGCACCCCTGAGGTCAGCCTCAAACACAGCAAAGCACAGGCATCACCCAAGCTTCTGCCTGCAGACTCCGTTTCTGTGGCAGAGATATGCAATGTATTCTTTGCTCTCCAGGTGATTAGTCTTCAAGAATATTAGAAGTGTTTCACTCTGTTAACCTCCATTTATTAGAGTTGGTGATGCTGCCCTGCCCTGTGCATGCCACTGCCACCGCTGTGACCCCATCTTCCATTGTCCACCCCTGCTGCCCTGCAGAGTGTAGGGTGCCTGCAGCAACTCAGAGCAAAGGGTCGCCTGTCTGGCAGGCTCTTCCCCCTCCTTCTTTGTCCCTCAGATGTTTCAGTATGTATCGAAAGAGCAAAATTGGCCAACCTGCCTCCTGCTGGCTCCACATTATTGTAAGCAGATATTACCGAGGCAGAGGGAGAAACGTGTTTAGCCAAGGCAGCACAGAAATGCAGTATTTCCTTTTAAATATTCATAGCCAATTTAAAAAGGGAAATACTCCGATGGCTTCAGGACCAGCTGGCCCAGCGCTCAGCTGTTTCTGCAAAGAGATCCACACCTGTTGGAGTATGTAAGAGAGTTTCACGATAAGTATCAAAAGATCATTACTGCAAAGCTAACAGTAACACCAGTGGCTGATCACATCCCCGCCCCATCATGCTACGTCACTCCTGGGAGGGAAAAAAACACATTAACATTCCCACAGCACGTAAGCAGTATGCACACCTATTATGGTCTCTTTCTTCATCCACACCTGGAAGAGCAGCTCCTGTTATCTGAAGAAATTTACAGATGACATTTCTCTGAGGCTGAAGCTGAAACTGAAATAAGTGACCTCGCATTTTTGACCCCAAAACCGTATTTTCTTCACTGCTGAAGGCCAGGAACACACCAAGACCTCAGTGTGCTCCAGGATTCATCGACCCTCTCTCTACACAGGGCTCAGTCCTGCAGGCAGTTCCCAGGCAGATCACGAAACTGCACAAAGTGGGGGCTACCAGGCGTAGCCCAAGGTGCAGGGCCTTCCGTGCTTCAGCCAGTGCTGGAGAGTCACACTTGCCAACTCATTCCCTGGGACTCTGCCTCAAAAGTACCCATCAATGCAGACATACATCTGCACCACACCGCAGCCACATGCATGGCCCACCCACTCCCCGTGGTGAGGAGCCCACAGCAGTGACAGCAGGGAAGAGCAGATCCTGGGGGTGGCAGCTGTGGGGACACAGTCTGGACCCACGCTTTCTCAGGCACTGATTAGACCTCCACAACCTCAGACATGTGAATTGTCACTACCTACCCTCAACAGCAAATGTTGCACTTATACCAAGCCAGGTTTCAGTGTGTGATAAAACTGCCTGTGACAGCAAAGAAGACCCCATGCCAGCTATGTTTCCCAGCTCGTACAGGCATTTTCCCACCACTTGTTCGAGACAACTGCCACCTCAAGTCATGTAAAACATTGTCCAACGTGAATGCCACTCCTGTCTTTCCTCTCACTACAAACCGAGGAACTACACTTTGCTTGTGTCCCAATGAAGCGTTGTCCTTCAGGCTGCATCCAGATGAAGAGGCTATTGAAACAGACACTTCCAGCATGCCTCCCTCACTGCGCAGGATTCCCATTTCCAGTAGAGGCAATGATGCAAAGATTTACTGAAAATTTTGATGCATGTCTCCTCAAAGCCAATTTCTTTTTATTCCTGAAGGTATAAATAATAGAAAAGCCTGGGGTATTTTGTTGGCTGATCTCTTATTTATTTTCTCTGGTTATTTCTTGTAGCACCATTTATTTATCCCGCTGATTTAAATTTCTGCTCTGGATTTATTTTGATTCTAGTTTCCCCAAATATTATGCACATAAATTATGTAGCAGTGTTCAGAAAAAAAGATATCTGGGTGTCACCTGTGTAACCCAGAAACCATAAAAGGATGCAAAATGCAGACAGTGCAGAGAATAAGAAAGAACATTGACATTTTGATTCTATTTCATTCCAGTGTTGTATACAGAACACTGTATTGTGTCATATCAAAAAAAAAAGAGAAGATAAAGTAGATATAGGAAGGGATCTGAAAATATCCTTTGGAAGGATAAAGAATCTGGAAGACAATCCATAAGAACAGAGACTTTAAAGATTTGGAGAGAGAAATGACTAAGAGATGATATGCAATAGGCATATCTAATAATGGACTTTGAGAGAAAGTAATGCAATGCATCCTTTATCCATAACACAAAAAGAAAGATGATACTACCACTGTAGTGGATAGGTTTAAAAGTAATACAGACTAAGAAATCACATACTATACTTACTGATTTTTTTTTTTTTTTTTTCAAAAAACTGATTGGTTTACACCATTCATCTTGAAATATCTTGCTTGTAGCTCTGGAGGATCCAGTATTATCAGCTTCACTGTTATATTACTAGCTGGACTACTCTGACCACGGATGGAACCGCTGGGGTTTCTCTAACTTTATAGCCTTTCTCAGGTCCAAGTGAACAGAGTCAGGTATTTAACTTTAAATACAGTAGTTTATTACTTGGAGCACTTCTTTGTAAAAAGTGTAATATTCTGCATGTCAAATACTGTAAACTAAAAAGGTAGAGAAAAAGTGGCTACTGAAAGTAAGATGAGGTTCATAAATCTTTCTAATTCTTGAATCACAAACAAGGAAGGGCATGCAAGGACAGACTTGGTGATATAATCATTACCAAAAAAGGATTTTGTGTCACCTGCTACAGAAGTGCAGAATTTAAAGTATTTTAAATTGTTGCCCGAACATGAATTTCCTTGGGCCAAAATACCATATTCCTGGTAACTGCTCCATGCATTATCTACAATCACAAGTTATTTCATTCTGCCATTCACATGAAAATACTCCAAGGACTGTCCATGCAAGTTCAAACCTATTTCTCCCTGGGCTGTCACTTTCAGATGAATGCTGTAAAGCAGCGTTTTCAACTGCTGGGTCCCCAAAACCAAACACATCTATCTGACTCTGGCACACATAATCAGAAAATGAGTACAAGAACCCTTTTTTTAGAGCTGTTGATGATTCCTTTACTTCTACGATTAGCATAGTTTACAGCTGAAGATGATCATTAAGTTCTCACATTCCCATTCTAATTTTAAGGGTCATCAGATCTCACTGCTGGAAGAGGCAGTCCTGGTGTTGTCCTCACTTGAAACAAAAAAAAAGTTACTATGTCAGACAGAAATTGTTGATAAAATAGCATTCTCCCTAAAATGAATCTTCAGAGGATTGTTTCTGCACAAAACCTCCACAAAAGTAATCAAAATGAAACTTCTGTTAATTTCCTAAGATATCTCAGATTACCCAGTAATTTGACTACCTACAATTCGCTGCATATTTTTCAGAGGGACACTCTGGAGAGGAAGCAAGGTGGGGGGAACAAGGCATCCCGTGCAATTGGGAGATTTCAGTAAGTTGCATTTTTCTTGTATTTATGACTACAGCCCAGTGTATGTTGGTACGGCTTTTGTTACTGCTGTGACAAAAGCTTATACATACCATAAAGGAGATAGTCTCTAGACACCTATTTCAACCACTGCCAGGCAGGCAGCCACAGCCCTGAGCTCTACGACTGCCCAGGAAGCCCAATACTTGGCAAGAGCTTGGCTGTGAGTCACCATAGTTATCACTGGTTTCAAACCAGGTTTGGTACATCCATATCAACATCAGCACCAGCTCTGGCAAGAGAGCAGACGTGGCTACATGATACCATTTTTTCCTCTGTTAAAAAGATGCCGATGGTGAAAGACATTGATCTTCTCTGACCGTGTGAGAAAGACAGCAAAGTGAAAAAGCCAAAGTTGTTGAATCCCCAACATGAAATAGAAGAAGTAGGTATAGCTTGATACCGTTTCTTTGCAAACTGGTTTGGCTACCTACCAAAGTAGGAGCCCAGGTGGACCACACAGCAGACAGGGTGTAGAAATGTGGCAGCCCATCAGCCCACCTCCATGATGCCTTCTTGCACAAAGGCTGCGGGCCTTCACTTCAAAGCCAGCAATGGCTCCACGTGCTGGTGTGTGCTGTGTTGAGCGCAGCCTGGGGAAAATCCAGGATTTGTTCCCAGTGCTCTCGGGCAGTGAGGTAAGCGCCTTGTCAAATGAAAGAGCACATGGTCTGAAAAACAGATGTGATCTGAGTACCGAGGGCTGGGGCTTTTTCTTTCCCTTTTTTCTTTTTTTGCCAGATTTGTTCAAAGCAGAAATCAAACTGACAGCCTTGGTAATTATAGGCAGAGTGCTTTGGCAAGTAGAGTATCTCTTTACAAGTAACAGCAGCTGAATATAGCAGGCAGTTCCCAACCTCCTACCCCAGAGTGGGTAATCTCCGTCTTCCCTTGCTGTGTATTACCTCTACTGACAAGTCCTAAACAAATACAATATAGAGATCGCTGTTTGGACACATCAAGAGCTGAAAGTTTCGAATTTCTATAAACTGACATGAACAAGGCCCTGCAGACAATGAAAACCCTTCCTTACACCTTTATATCAAAAAAGAGCTAAGGCATAAGGTAGCACCCTCCACATTTCAGTATTGCACAGGTTCACCAGGTGAAATTGAGTAGATACCAAAGAGAATGTCAGTTTCTTGTCGTTGCTTAAGGTGAGGAAATTGGGAAAAAAAAATAAGAACACAGAAAAGTAAATTACATTTTAGAAAAAACCTCTGTGTTTCAACCTGGTTGTTTGATCTAACATGGTAGATGTTCTCGAAAGTGAGCATTCCAGATTTCAGATGCTTTTTGAGCTTTAATTAAAAAATTTGCAAAAGAATAGCGTATGTGCACAGGCTTCTCATGGGATAAGCAAATTTCCACCTAGCTATTCGCAGGCTGTTGAACCCGTTCCAGCATGGGAAGAGGCTCAGTGTCTTGCCATTTCTTCCAAATAATTGCCTGAGTAACTACCAGCAAAACCAAGTTGGCGTCTAGCAATCTTGTTCACGTTCTTCAAGGTTCAAGTGCCCCAACATACAAGCTACTGCCTTACTGAGGAATTTTCCCAGAAAGAAAAACACACCTTTATGAGTGCTTTTGTTCTCCCATAGCAATAATAAAAAAAAATATTAAAGCATACATAATGCAGCAGTCAGTACCTATTCTAGCTGTGCAGCAGCACAAAGTAAAAGGAGCCCAGAAGAACAAAGGGAAGGCGTGAATAAGTGCTAACGCGCTAAGGCACCAGGTGAAGCGGCACAGCTGCCCGTACCCCGGCTGTCTGACTCACCCAGCTTGTTTTTATATACATCAACCCCGAGACAAACTCTGCTGTTACGTGCAGCTTTGATAATACATAATTAGTTGGTGATTTAACAACTGTCGGAAAAAATAGGACAGCAATCATGGCGGGGGGAAAGAATGAAATGCCTCAAAACGGAGCTGAATTAGACCCTGCAGCCAGCAATTTTTTGAACTCTTTGGGTAGTCTGTCAGACTGTAACAATAGAAGTGATTTTGGAAATAGGAGCAGTTCATAAATCGGCCTTGCTGCTGATTGACATCCCTCATCCAAACTAAAGAAACGTTTGTGAATCTGTAGTATAGAACCTTCTTAAGGAAACATTTTAAAACCTGAGTAACTGCTGCAAGCATATTTTTTTCTCCCCTCTGATAAGAGGGATGATGTGAGCAACAGCTACACAGGTGGGGGTACAGGGAGGCGGGAGGCAACCAGACCTGAGGTTTAATTCTGGGAGAGACTCACAACTTTCTGATCAAAAAGAAAGCCCATCTCAAACCATTCCTTACATTGAATAGGATTAAAAAAAGACAATTCTTAAAAATAACAAAAAATCAGTCTCAGTCATCACTGCAGTCAACGGGGAAATTTGCCATTAGCTTCAACTCACGTAAATACCTGCTGAATTCTGCTATTAAAATGGCTGAAAATATTTTCTGATGGGAAGAAAGCACTGGAGCTAGCCTTTGTGTTCATTAGAGGGAGCTATTATGGTGATTTCGCATTTATTAAAATATGCAATGTAATTGTAGTTACAGGGAAAGGCTCTGATGGTGTACAAATGTGATCACAGTTTCTCAGTTTATGATCACTGGGATCACAGACCAGGAGGAGAGCTTTTACCCAGTCACTTTATTATTCGTCTCAGCTGCCTCTCTCTGCCACAGAGGAAATTCAGCCCAAAAATGCTAACATGAAAGCTCCAGTTTAACTCTCTCCTCTGTATTTATGCTTAGGTATGTTCCCTTAAGGAAGGCTATTTTTTTGTGCTAGCATTTTATACACAACTGCAATTTCCTATGCAGAACTTGGAAAGGTAGGAGAAATAACAGCATCATGTTTGTAACCTGCAGACTCAGCTTGGGCCCAGTTTGGTGGGTTGGTTGTTTGGGTTTTTTTTCAGTTGATCTCTACAAAGCAAGAGATCAACTCTGTAGTTTTCCAGTTTTATTAAAAGATACATCTGGTGTTCTGGAGTTGGAGGCAGTCCTAGACGTCCAACATCTCAAATTTTTGTACTTTCCCACTCAAAACAATTCCAGATTGCAGGATTTCTGAGTTGGAGATGGTTTTATATTGAAGATTTCTGAACATTCTGGTGCACTCTAACTTAAACTCAACCATAAACACAGTTTTAGAGCTTTAGAATGCCAAGTGAAAATGTTGATAAAATTTTTCTTAATTAAAAGATTATTCAAGTCAGGCTTCTCTTGTACTGACTGACTTTAATCCTGAAAACTCTTCTTTCCTAACTCTGAAGGAACTCTGAAAGAATCTGAATGAAAATTACTGACCCAAAAGTTATTCTCCTTTGGCTGCTCTTACTTATTTATTTATTCTTATTTATTTATTTATTCTCCTTATGGTTCCCCAGTCATTCTTCTCTCAGGTGCTTTTGAAAAAACAATGTATGTCCACTGAGAAAAACAGTTGCAACCTAAACATGAATTGTATTCTTAATAAAATTGTTTATCTACAATGCCTTAAACCTCAAATATTAAGGCAGTAGATCTCTTGGAATAATTGTGCGTTGCTACCCCATTTTGTAGACAGGAGCCATGAGCCTATGGTGAAAGAGCTGTTTGCAAATATAATTTTTATGAGAAGGGTGTGAATTCCAGTTGCACATTATTTTCCATACGGTGTTGACAGGAGGGTGTCTACCACACCAAACAAAAGGAAAACAAATAGAAAGAAATCAACAATTTTACATTCCAAAAGTGGGTATACATGATGTCGAATTGCTGGCTTTCAGGCAAAACCATACTGACCTTTAGATCATGGCATTTTAAGATCCGGCAGTGGCTCTGGCTATAAAAATTAAGAGGATCAGCAATGAAAACAAATTCAAAAAAGGTACTATGAGAAGATGGGATTAAAATAGAGGTGTGGGTTGGGTTTTTTTAAATAGCTTATATGTAGACTCCAGACAAAACATAACATTTTACACTAAATTTCGTATTGATAAATATTATTATATGAAGCATATGAAGACGAAGATGCCTGCTGAGAAGCTGTCTGGCTTCTACTTCATTTCCAAAACAGAAAGCAAGAACTTCTTAAAAGTAGCTGAGGTGATGAGACAGAGAGTACATTTTTATTTCTTAATTTTGCTGACAGACAGTGTCGACACTGCTTGTTGCCAAGTTGTTCTGTAGTTTACTTTTCCCAAACAGCTCATTTAAATATTTTTTTTTTAAAATGTTGAACATTTCATAAAAACAGGGCACATTGTCATCTTGGGATCACTTCCTTATGGAAGGTAATGGCAGCTCCTAAAAAGCAGAGGTTCTCCTTTTACTTAGTCTTATTTATCCATCTGTGTGACACATTTAAGCCCATTAAGGCATCCATTTCTGTGGAATTCAAAACACGATATGCTTGTGATTTAAACAGCTTTTTTGCTTGTTTGTTTGTTTTTTAAAGATTCTTTCTGGACCAAATTGCAAGGCCAGCATGTTTCATCCTTGGAGGAAAGTGCTGCAAATCTGAGTGAGGGATATCTGAAAATTTATCGTGCTTTGATTCCAGGGCAGCAGCCTGTATTGCTGGAAAGGGACTGAAATTTCAGATCCTTTAAAATCTCTAGCTAATAGGAATTATGGCACCAGCCAGTAGCATCAGGATCTCACAAGTCTTTCCCTGAACCAGGAAAGCCCTGATTTCAACAAGGTCGATCTCACTGCCATGTCATTCCTCAGGTGGAGACTGTCCCTCTCATCTGTAACTGTGAAGGAGTGAGAGTTCAAGAGGTAGTTGCACCATGTTTGTCTTAGTCATCTATTTTATTGTTTCCTTTCCTATTTTGTTAGGTAGAAGCACTTAGGTCTTTTTATAATCTTCAGTTTCCTAGTGTTAAAGTGTAGCTTTGTATTTCCAGATGTGCACAAATTTCCCTAAAAAAAGAAGAGGTGGGAAGGAAAGTTCCTGAGGCTTAGAAGTTATATATAACATTGTATGAAATTGCTCTTTAATGTATTTTCTGGGGCTTCTGTTTAATCCTGGAAGACCCAAAGTTGTCATCTTCAATTTCTGGTAAATAACTTCTGTCACACTTCTGCTTATCAGGACTGTCCTCTCCCAAGCCTCTGCCACTCATGGGGGTAGGGGTAGGAATTACTCATTGCTGAGGAAGAGGATCCAAAGAAGGAAGCTAAATAATTGGCTGTGAAATGGTGGTTTCACCATTGGTAACCCAGCTCAGTGCTAGATTTGTGTCCAGCTCTGAGAAAATGTGCTCTTTGAAATTCCTAGCTAAACAGACACGTGCTTTCATAGATTGTCAGAGTTCATAAACACTGTGGGTTTTCATCAAGTTGGCAATTTGGTTTCATTTTGATCCAGTGCTGTAGTCAATTTGTTGACTTGATTTTGATTTGATGTCAGTAATGCTCCACTTTTACTTTCGTTGAATATTAATGCTAGATTGGCTTTGATTTCATGGTTCTCTTTTACTTCAAGTTTCTTAACAAAATGTATTGAGCTGATACTTCTAATGGGATTTTCAGAAGTGCCTAATCTGCACAATTCTTTTGGTATGCAGCATCACTGTAGAGTCTTTGAAGACATGGGTAAGTATCAGCTAGTCGACCCAAAACACCAACTAGCTCTCAGTGCAGCAAGGAGTATATGGCAATAAGCATAATAGAAAAAAAATCCAGTGGGGTAGGTATTTGTGTGAAGAAAACACAGCTCTGTTTCCATTTTACTTATTTTTAATTTTTTTTTCAAAGCAATTACTTTTAACAATACCTAAGACAGAACAAGAACCTCCACCCTTAGATACCATGAGACTTACCCAAGGATGCTTCCAGACAGAGAAAAAGGGGTATTTGCACCCTTTTTTTGCAGCTATTTGAAGTGGCCACCTAATCTCCATGTGCCACCTGCACAAGAGGGGACAGAAGCCCATGCTCATGTTTACTGCCTGCCAGAGCTCAGCCCATCAAGTTACATGCCTGACACCAGGCAGTGGAGATGATCCACAGAGCATGTAGAAATGCAGATGCAATTTCTGTGCTCAGCCGAGTGCTTTCTGGTGGGAGGAAGAGATTGCTATGCTGTGAGGGAAACACATCGCAGGATGCTCTGTGCCTTTCTTTGTTCCGCAATGAAGGACGCTGAAGAGCCATTAAGGTCTGCATGCTCAGCTCCCTACATTCGCCTATAAAATTGTTCACACCGAGTGCTCTCCTCCTGCTGGCAGTGGCTGAGTTGGCAACAGGACTGCAATTTCCTAAATCTTCGCCCTGTGCTTGAACTGCACGGCCATCTCCTCTCCACTTCTCCCTTGAATTGGGAAGTATCCTGCAGGTGAAGTGAGGCTAATTCAAAGCTAAGGCCTTTCATGGCTCTCAACACCCTAATCCACTCCTGGCTTGACTTGGTATTTTAAAAGATGGAAATTGCAAAATATAAACGTTGATGACTTCAAGACTGTTTCATCTTTCCAGCTCAGTTGCTCTTTGGCTTTCTCTGAGCTCTGAAGATTTTTATTCTGTTTCTGTACTGAATAGCTAAGTTAGGGCTGCCACAGGTCACATTCTTACCAGTTAGTTTTAATTTGGACTTGATACTCACCATCCTCAGCTCACCCTGCTCAGGCCAAGTACCCACCTCTCCAAGCACCAGTATCTTCCGCTGCCATATTCCTTCCATAAATCAACAAAATGATCTCAGTCTCTGTAGAAGAGCAAANCTCACACACAGCTCTTAACTCATGGATGGTATCTTAGGAAACATTTTCACATCTCCTTTGGAAGCTGGACCTGTCACACTCAAACAGGCAAAGGCCCCAGTGAGAGGCTGGAAGTCCATATCCCTCCTACGTCATCCTAAACTTCTACCATCATGGCTTCACTTTCCTTGAGAGCTCATCCCCTCACCCTGCCTGCCTCTCAACACTCCTTCCCACCAACTTCCTGGGCCTCTTTGCTGTACCCCTTTCCCAGGCTGCTTCCCCTGGCTCATTGAGAAGCCTTTTCAAAGCACTTGCCATATGCCTGGCCCCATCAGAGTCAGTGCTGCACCTCTCATAATGTTATATTTTTCAGCTCCCACAGTCAAATGATTAGGTGAGAATCTTGGCTTATGGTTTTAAGTAAGTTTCCTAGACCTCGTGGTAGCAAAAAGAAACTTAAAAACATGACTCAAGTGCACCCTAAGGATAAGAAACCTGAAGGCAATAAACCACACCCTGAATTTATTTTCTTTTCGAAAGCTCAGTTTTAAGATTTTAACCAATCTCAGGCCTTTCTCAGACTTCCCTCATGATTTGTGAACATCTGGGATTGGCGGTGCTGCAATCTGCCCGAGCAGGTTGGAAAACATCATCCTACAATCCAGCTGCTCCCTGGGGTTCGCTTCCCAATGGCCCCACCAGACCGTGTCTCCTGAAATGCCCTTCTTGTGAGAGACACCCCTGCTCGATCCAGGTCTCGTAATGAGCCACTGGGTTGCCTGAGCCGCTGCTTCCTCGTTGCTATCTTTGGAAAAGTTAACGACCACGTTGGTTTTCTTAGCTATCTGAGGGAGGGTGGCTTTCTCCGGGCAAGCGTGGTAATCTGGAAGCAGGAGAAAGAGGTGTGATCAAATCCATGTGTTTTCTGTTCCCAGAGGAGGACACATTCATCTCTCACCAGCAAAACCCTTCTCACTTGTTTTTCTTCTGAAAAAGAACAATTCCAGGCACTCCTTCAGCTTGGTAAACATGTGTAACCTGGGGTTGAATTTTTCCAAGTAACAAGCTTTTGTTTCTTTTGTTGTAATTTCCAAACATAGCAGGCACAGAATAAAGGTTTGTATAAGATTTGCCCATCAAAGATTATTGATTTCCTGCCTAACAAACATGGCATTTCACTCCAGCTGCTTACCCTGTTTTTCCTCCGTATCTTATTCTGCTCTCAGATCTGTCATGCTAGGCAGAAGAGCCTGCCTCCATTATTTCCTCTCTAGTCTCAGTAAGTGCTTATATTTTAAAGTTAAATTGATTTTTCCCTCTGTTCTGTCAACGCTGTCACTTGCTCTCCTGACCACACCAGTCCACTCAGGACAGCCAGCAAAATTTGCAAAATCCAAAGTGCATGTTTTGTAAGTAGCCTGAAGAATGCTGAATTCTAATGAAACAAGGCCAACGTAATAAAAAGCACTGAAATTCAGTGCTGATGATAAGAACGTCACTGTTAGACTCAGGCCTGCTGTGATGAGAACTGCAGGGGTTATTAAATGTGTCTCCCTTCTTAATAGCTCAATTGATGGTTTCAGTAGTGATGCACAAGTTGCTGCCAGGTGTTAGATAAAAATAACTAAATGCAGTACAGTCACAACTGTGCCGGTCAATGTGGGTTATGACAAAGAGTCTTTTAAAGGAAAAAAAAGAAGATTTCTCATCTTTGGTCTGCTAAGGGTTAGCTGATTCATAAGCCTTATTTGAAATAGAAAATTTTTTTATTTTTTTTTTTTAAATCTGTGCAGAGTCTTGCTGGTCATGATCCATTACTGGGGGGCAATATCAGTTAATGTATTTATTATTAATAATCATTATAAATATACCAGGAAAAAAACAAACCCCTGTTATTTCAAGGTAGGGGATGGAACATACAATCATTGAAGCCTGCAGCTTTTGTTGTTGTTGTGCGAATAAGCAAATTATTGGAAAAGCTGAGGGGGCTCCAATGACATAAACCCACAGCTCCTGGACTCCATTCCCGGCTGATGAGAGATGATTTGGGGCATCTCTTCTTAAAGGGAAACGAACTTCTTGATGCCCAGGCTGAGAGGCTACATAAAATAAAATCAGACACAAGCACACATCAGAAAATCTGCTGGTCCCCTGCTGACCAATCAAACGTCTAACATGTGCCATACAAAAACCACATCAAATAATTAACGAAAGCCCCGGTTGCACTACTGACCTTGTGAAGAATATGTTTTCCATTACTGAAAAAATCAAACTGTTGTGAAGATGATCTGCCCTCTCCTCCTACGTATGAGTTACAGTGACTTTCTCCCTTTCTCCTTAAGACCTATGCCTCGCTGGATGTAAGGAAATCACCTTGTTGCTGTGGGTTGACAGCTACTGAGAAGAGCTTCCCTGGGACCTACACAGAGGTGTTAAAAGCTCCTCTAAATGGAGGCAGCGAGCTGAAGGAGGGATGGGCTAGGAAGGAAAGTACAGAGAGAAATGAGACTGCTGTCTGCTCCGGTTGCTGCTTGATCTGTGAAGATAGTAGAGCCTTTTCTTAATATATGCTTTTAGGCTAGAATTGAACCACTCAATAAAAATACACCTGGAGCTAACAGACAATTAGCTTTTATTGCTACTGCTTTCTGTCTGTCAGTATTCCTTAGATTAACTGCTTTATTTTTATTCCCATATTTGAACAAATGGTGCTAATACAAGCTTCTCCTCAGAATCAGTGAAGTGGTTTGTTTTGGTAGCTAAGAGTACATTATGCCCCACAGACTATCCTCTAAGTCCTGAAAAGAATTTAAAAAAACCCCTTTGTACTGTGCTAGATAGTATAGCATGTGGAAACTGTAAATTTTACAGGCAAAATACCTCCTGCAAAACATGACTTCTGTGAGTGGCATTGTCCAGCTTTGCTGGGAGCTGGGTTTCCCACACAGTGAGCTTCCCGCTAATTGAAAACAGTTAAAAAAATGCACACCAGGAGCTTTTACAAACTTTACAGAAAACAGAGGATGCCGTTACACTGGTGAACTCACAGCCTGAAATGCATGTTAAGATCAGCTCCTCTTTTGCTGAGCTTCGCCTCCTCCCCCAAAGTATGGTTTTCACCAGGTAAAGAAGCAGAGCAGCATCTTATTTCTGCTGGTGGGCACCAAAGGTGTGCCCCCTCACAGGGACCAAAAGGATTGAGGAGAACTGGCTCTCTAGAGAGCACTGACAGCTTTCCCAAGGTCTGGCAGCATCAATGAATGAAAACGCTTACATTTTCTCTCTTTTTTAAACTTCTATCTCTTTGTATTGCACCCCCAAGAAAAAGAAGAAGGTGTGATCCCTCTCTTACTTAAGTTATGATGCCATAGCTGCTTTGGCTTTCTGCAAATGACCGGGAACTATGATCCTTTTTCCCTTCAGATGGCTGGTGTAGAGGAAATCTGGGTGTTGCCTGCGTTTAACTCTACATGCTGGAGTAGTGACATGGGCAAGATCAAGGCAAAAAGCATGCCCATGCTGTCCCTTGATGAAAGCTCAGAGAGTCATTAAGAACTCTGTTACGAGCTGTGTCCATCACGCCACATAGCAGAAGGTAAAGCAGCAACCTGCCTCGGGATCAAATACTGAACAGAGAGATGATACAAATCGCCAGGGAACTGAAATGACTCACCGACTCTGCTCAGCTCCACACCTACAGCTTCGTGGTTATTACGTTAAAAATAAATTGAAATTCTTCACGTTATCTGCTTTAACACTGAGGCAATATTAGTTAGCAGCCACCAAGGTGTTATGTTTCTGTAAAACTCACACTCACAAATATTAAGCTATACAATCATTTATAAACATGCCAGCCTTATAAAACAATAGAAATATGGCAAATGCAACTAAAGCCATGCATTTAAGTTCAAAAATAGATAAATAACGAATGGAGATGTCATCCTGTCATGAAAACTGAGTGACAAATCAATAACATTTTCCACACATTTCAATATATTTATCATATGTCTTCACTGAACACTTCTATCTGTGACACGTTTGCGTAAGATTCTTTTTTTTCTTTTTAAACTGAGCTTTAGCAAGCGCTTACTTTTCCAGAAGAAGAAGAAGAATGCTGGACTGGACCCGTGGCCCACCGGGTGAAATTCAAAACAACCACAGTGTTAATGCAGCTGCACGCTGAACTTGGCCTTCATCTTTAATATTCTTGTGATTAAAGCATGACTTTAAATGAAAACAAGTGAATTCCTGACACCACAGTTGTCAGCAGGATATTTTCTTCCACTTACTTCTCCAGCACTAAAATTTCACCCGTAACTGAGATGAAGAGTTGTTCTTTTTGAATTGGCTCATCCTAGTTTTTTGGGTTTTTTTCCCGTTAACATTTCTAACATTTCTTTTTACTTTGACCTCCACTTGAAATGGAAGTAACACCTTGTTTTTCTTCTTTCCTGAGTAGCTGAGGTTATTTTTTCCCCAATTATTCTCTCCATGTGCCTTGCCTTGCATTAGTCAGTAATGTTTTTCAGCTTCCACTGCACAGTGCTTGCTATCATCCTTTTGAGATCCTCAGTCATCTCTCATCCCAGCTAACCTGGATCAATTTGCCTATTGCATATTTTTCATCTCAGTGTTCACTTGCCTTTCAAGAAAAAATATGCATGTAAACTGGTGTGCATTCAGAGAGGGAGCCTGAGGCACTTCAATATTAATCTTTGCCCATACTAAAAATTAACCATTTAATCCCACTTTAGTGAGATTTTCCATCTTTCAGTCAGGATAGGAGCATTTCCATGAGCACCTATTCTCAGCCATACCTCTCATGAGGGACAAAGCATTTTCAAAAAAGAAAATTCAATTAAAATTTCATCCCATTCTTCACTAGGTTTTTGTTAACATGTTCAGGGATTTTTTTTTCTTATATATATATAGGGAAGATATGATTTATTAAATGAAACACAATCTGGCTTTAAACTATCTGAATATTATTTCAGTATCTCCAAGTGTCACCATGCTGACCTTGTAACACCCTTTATTTTTGTTCCTTAGAAAGAACAGGTTTCAGAAAAATATATTCCCTGATAATACATGTGATGAAGACTGAGATAAATCTTTCACTGTACTGAAATCCTCATTCTCCTTACCTACAGTGCAGCAAACTTGGAGGTTTTCATGCAGGCTTTCTGATTTCACTTTATTGAAGACTTAGCTTTATTCAGTCTTTTGTATCTCTGGTTATCTGCATTTCACGTTTACCCCACCTCTGGATTCATATCTTTTATTTCATTCACTTGGGCAGAATTACCATTTTTTGAAGAATTCATGTTTGCTTATGAAAAACCTCTTGAACTTTGCCTCCAAATCTGAGGTGTCTGCTATTACCATCCTGCTTTTTGTTGTATCTGTCTCTGTTAAGAAGCACTTCTAGGTGGCCTTCACACTGGTTTTGAATAATTTTCACATTTTAAAGTACCTTTATCTGTAGGATTATTTTTTTTACCCAGATTTTTCATTACAGAAAATATTTCTTTCTAAAGCAAAGTGTTAGGGTGATAATTAATTCCTATTAACTTATTCCTTTGGAACATTCATCAGGGTTTTTTAATGGAAGTGTCTAAATTTAGGTTGAAAAATAAGTAATTTGATTTTTCTAGAGCACCAAGCTCTCTGGCACCAAATGGTACATTTTAAAATCATGATATTTGAAGGTAAAACTTTGCATACCTGTTATTTTTAGAAGGCCTGAACCATGTCATTTCAGAGGAAGAAAGCAAACTTTATGTAGCACTCTACATATCCAAAGCAAGCAAATAACATCCAAGGAACTAGGCCTGGAACAACATTTTAGAAATATTATAGAAAGCAGGTCTGGTCTGTACATGCTTTAGGGCCTACTCATAAGCAAAAAAACTTTATGAGCAGAAATCTGAGGACACTTACTAATTGCTAAAGATAACATAGCAATTTAAATCTGTTCCCCTGGAAATAATATTAATTACCAGCATTTTTACAGCACTGCCATCAATATAACATACACAAAGCCCCCCGAAATGAATTAGTGACCTCAGCCTTTCTTTCCTATAGCTATGTGCAGATTGACATACTTTCCTGAGAAGCACTTAGCTTCAGTTAATGAAGCTATCATTCTATAAAAGAGAAATGTTTGAACAAAGCTTCTGGTATTCATCAGGTAGGTGTAGCGCAGTTATGAACCACGGGCTCTGATTGACACCCAGCAGTGACAAGTTTTCAAGATTCAGTTAAGATTTCATTTGCAAAAAGTATCTCTATCCTTGTTTTGAGGGATTTTTTTTTTCTTTTTTTGTGTGTGTTTTCCCAGAATCTACCATAAACTGGGTGGTTGCAGGATGGAGCTTTTGCAAAGTGAATTTAAAGGGCATTATTCTTTCCCATCAAATTAATTGGTCTGGAGCCCTCCCTAGCTTTCTTCTTTGGCTTTATGCTAGTAACTACGCCAAAGAATCACATGAAATAAAAACAAACCAAAAAAACCTAGGGTCAAAGTAAAACGGATCTGTATTTTGGTTTTTTATTCTCAAAATAACCAGAATAAAAGCAAAACTTTTTTTTTTTAAATAAACATTTAGTTCAATAGGAGGCTCTGAATTCAGTTCCTCGTCACTTCACCCTAGCTGTCACAAATTTCACATGCCAACAGACTTCTTGACATTTTAACAAACTTTTAATTCCCAAAGAAATTCTACAGCAAGTCAAAGAAAAATATCTTATGAAGCTCCTTCAGTGTTTCATATGATGTAATCCAAGTCATTCATCTGACGTCCCTTCCCCTAATAAATCACTTGGCTAATTAGGGCTCCACCAAGAGTCAACACAAAGGTGAGTGTCGTCATGCTTCTGTACTAAACCTGTAGTTTCCCTCTGTTATTCCAAGTAACAGATTAGATAGCAATCTAATGTGAGTTTTAATTATTTCAAATATGGGAAAAAAGAATATGCACTTTAATTCAGCAATAACATGTTAATGTTCATCATTATTATCACCAGTTTTGATGGCCTCCTTCCCCAGAGGGGAGCATATAATTGCTGCTTCTTGAGACAATTATGCTGCTGAAAAGATGAAATATGTAGTGAGATGTCATGTTTGAAAATATTTACTAGATCAAAATGTGTTGGGTTTTGTTTTGTTTTGGTTTTTTTTTAATATTAGCTCAAATGCCAGAAGGTGCTTCCTAGCAAGTCCATTAAAACCTTTCTGATACATTTTGGTACAGATTACACACACTGGAGCAAGTTCTCAGCGAGTCTTCATTTACTCCTAAATGATTTAATTCTTTCCATGATCTGCCCTGCTAAGTAACCATTCCTTGCTTCCTTGGTTACTACCTGCAGTGGCAAATGATGGCAACTGCAGTGGCAGTCCTCGCTCACAAAAGTGAGTAAAGTGACTGATGGAATGAAGTGGATGGACCAACTCTGAAGATAACATCAAATGGAAATTCCTACCAGAGAAGTGCTCAAAGACTTGCCAGTAACATCCTCAGACATTAAAAAAGGAGTGCATTCCCTGCTGGGGAAATCTTCGGAGAAGAAATATAAAGCTCCTCACAAGAACTCAGTCTCCAGTGAGTCCATCTGGGCTCTTTATAGAGCAACAGACAGACAGTCAGGTAAGCCACTTACTTCCTTGAGCCACTTGAGCCTATTTATAGCCCCATCGTCCTATGTCTCAAACCACAACAGGATCTGCACCCACATCCCAAGTCCATCTCCAAAATGGTCATATCTGGTTCTAGCACCTTCTTCAAAAAGAAAACCCAAACACATAGAAGGCAATCTCACAACAGAAGATAGATCAGGTTCCACAGCTAGCTCTTCATGTGGGTTTCTTTGCCCTGACATCTTCAATAGACTTGCTGGTTTGTCACTTTATTTATTTTTTTCCATCTGGGAGCAGACAACTAAAATTTAACATGAAGTAGATAATCTCATTTTAATTCAACATTTAGGAGACTTAGAAATTGGAAAGATGAGATTTGGCATCAGAAGCTACTTGTCAATGACCAGTATCACAAGGTTTCTCACTTTTGGCATGTTAAAAGTAAAATTCCTATCTTCTGTGAAGTTAAAGGACAACAGGAAAGAGGGGTCGGCGGAGAAGAAATAAAAATCTCTTCCTGGTTCCTTTTTATTCTGTTTGCATTACATATGGCCAAATCATTGTCTTTTAGGTCAAATAGTACCAGGTGTACAAGTTGCTGAGCAACAGTGATGCCATTATGAAGGGCAAGCTGCTCTGTTTAAATATAGTGAATACCCTCTACAGATTCTAATGTGTTTATATAAAATCATATCTATAAATTAAGAGGTTTTGGGTTTCTTCTTCACAAAAATTGCAGGTATGGCTTGTCCATCACTTTGCACCTTCTGGATTCCACTGTTTTATGGAAAATAAGGTAAAATAAGAAGACTCTATAGCAAAATTAAAAATTAGGAGTACTTATGAGCAATCTGGGCCCATTTTGCACAGAGGTGGGTACCAGATGAGCCACACAGCAAGGGAGATGTGGAGCCCCAGGTCCCAGTTTGTCTCCATTCCCAATCCACCGGGCCAAGTCTGGTGCACGCCATGCCCAAGAGGGTGCCATGTTGGGGACCTGCTCCCCGTGGTAGGGTGGGAGTTGCACCGTGCTGTCAGCACTAGAGGGCACTCTGGGATTAGCATATTGCAGCACTGCTCGATGTTTTCCTGATGTGGTGGTGGCACTGTCGCCGTGGGTCAAGCTGAGCACCCCGGCACCCACTGCGTAGCTCCCACCAGGTGGCCCTTGGCATGACGAAAGCAATTCTGCCAATGCAGCCAAATAAAGGAGGGGTTTATGCCGACAGTGAGGACCTGACCAGGTGCTATTACGACTTTGTCAGTGTAGATAAATAATGGTCACCCCAGGTATGAGGTAGCCAGCTTAAGAAGCAGCCATGTGGCTCTTTACAAATGTATGGTCAGTGTTGCACAGCTTCTCAGTCACCATGCTGGGTTCTTTCCTCATGGGGCACTTCCTTAAAGAAGCTCAGTTCCCAACTACCCACGGGTCTTGCAGAAAATGCCAAGTGTTTGTGAATTAACACCTCCCAAGCAAGTCAGCGAGAAGGGCAGATTTCCATAGGTCTGCTAATGAGGTCACAGTTTAAGTGCATAGCTGATGGGCTAAAACGTGAAGGAGGAAAGAGGGCAACTCTACTAGGCTGTCACTTTCCAGAAGGCAGAAGAAAACCCTCGCTGAGGTTCAAAGGCTGCCCGTGGCTGGAACGTGAGAGAAACCTATTCCCAGTGAGCTCCACTGTCGTTTTTCTGATGGGATACTTAAATTGACCTTAAACCATCTCCAGCTGTGCCTTAGGAAGTCTAGCCTTAAATAGTCTCAATGATGTTGATTTGAAAATATTCCCCTCATGACTAATTCATATTTTCTTCCTTGATATTTAATCTAATTTGCTGCAGGCTAAGCCCTTTAGTTTTTGGCCTGTTGACAAATGAAAATGACTAGTCCCTGTACTCCTCTTCATTCTCTCTGTGGATCTACAGATACTTATTATCTCTCCTAGGTCTTTTTTCTGTTTCTTCAATAACTCCTAAAGCATAAACACATCTGCTACTCTTCTTCCTAGTTAAGGGAGAAGCAGATTCCAGGTGTTCAGAGAAGGCTGAAGCAGACGCTTTCAGCAAGTTTTAGGTGAACATCATGTTCCTTATACATCTCTGGACCAAATCCTCTTGTGTCTAAATGCCTTTAATTACCACCTATAGGCTCTCACTGGAATACTTATCCCTAGGGTGTTTTCCTCCTTTCTCAATAATATATGAGAATATCTTCTCCACTGCTCCTGTTGGCTTTAGTTTAGCAGCTATTACATGCTTTATTAATATTTTAAGTAATGCATACTATATACCCCATGCTTAATATGACCCTTTCAAATGGTAGGAGGTTTGAGCTTGATCCTGAACTATAATATTCCACAGATCCTTTACAGAGAGCTTCTCAGCGATATACATGGGGAAAACCACAAAGCATTTGGGCAATATAATGCAAGTTCAGACAGTCTGTCCCTTTAAAAAAGTATTGGGACACACTGCTCATGCCCTGCACAGTCGTGGTGAACATTGAGGGCCTCCACATGAAGATGTGTACACAGTGGATGTACAGGCCTGACAGGTATCATACCTAGCACTTCCAAAATTGTACTTATGGACATCAAAGGGTACCACAAGGCTAGAAATCCCAGATAAAATAAGCAGGTCCTCAGAATCTTCCCGAGTTTTCTACATGAAAGAAGAAATAGCATTCAGGGGGGAAAAAATAAGAAAGTCCTGCAAATATATCAACCCTGTTATCAAACATTTTATTTTGCTTTCTTCAAACCCCCTGGGCAACAACCACTGATGAATGTCAGCTGCCACACCGAAATGGATGGAATTACTCACACATTGGCAGGCGAATAGGTGTCTGCAGGATTCTGCGCCTGCTTTCCGATTAAACTTGTGCCAATGGCACAAGATGTAATTAGCATTATTTTAATAATGGCATCATCTTTTGTCTTTTTTTTTTTAAAGTCAGGAATTAGAAATGGGGAATATAAAGGTGTCAATCTGCATGCGAAGAGTGCTGGACTTGCAGAGTTTTATAGAATATTGCAAGTATCTTGCTAGTGCAAACAACAAGAGCAACTCACCATAAAATTAAGGGAACAAACACTATCCACTCAACAGCGTAGAACACAATGTTGTTCTTTATTATATTATTTAAAAGGGGCAGATTTACTCAGTCATAAATTAATAATTCAGAAGGTGTAAGAAGGCACAGCCAATTAGCTGCAGTAATTTGCATTTTTATGCTCCTTCATTAGTTTTCTGAGGTTCTTCTCTTCTATTATAGCAATGCAAATGCCATCTTCCAAAAGGTGAATAGCCAACCTGGTTTTTGTTTGCATGGTAATTAAGCCTTTTCAATTATTGAAAGACCAAACAATTTAATAATTTTTAAGACAAAGCTGTGTTGCTACAATATCTCTTCTTTATGTTGGTTGTTACGAAACATGCTTTTTTTAGTGTAATTTATTTTAACCTGAAGCAGAGCATTTATCAGGTGCCTGATTTTTCTGAGGTTCCTAAAACCATGCCTAGCTTTAATCATGAGCGTAATCCCTTAAAGGCAGGTAGTAAAACCCTTTCTTAACTTGGAGGCTGCCCTCTGTGTACGATGGCTTTGTTTGCAGTTTAGTGTCTCTTCCCCCTTGTGCAAGAATAAAGTGAGAAGCGTTTAATACATGACTTTATCTCTTAGGGGGACTTTCCTTTCTTATCAAGGAAGGCAGGGGTACTTCCCCATGCCCCAGTTATCTGCTGGCACTTGCTCCTTCAAAAGCCTCCTGCTGTCTGCCCCAGGGATCTCCTTTTAGGTCATCTCCATGGGCACAGCCTTGCTGGAGTTGACATCTTTAACTTCTGAGAAATACTCCTGAGGGCAGCAAGGTTAAAGCTAAAAGCCCCCGTGCAGGCATGGCTACAGCTCTGGTCACCAGAGTGCTGCAGGCCAGCTGTCCTGGCTTCGTCTCTGCCTGCCCATGCTGGGCACCAGCAAATCCCACTGGCTTCCCAGAGAGAGGCTCCTAACCTGCAGCTGGCCTCACACGTACTTATTTTTCCATTTTTACTCTGGCATTTTCCTTTCCAAATGCTTTCCATGTGAGGCCATTTAATTTAATTTTTATAATTATTTTATTTTTAATACAGGCTCTCATTCCAGATGTAGATAGCACATACACACACTCAAGCGTACACATGAGCAAAGTAGTGCTGACACTGCACCTTTATATAAATGTCTCTGAGACAGCGTGTAAACCAAGAAAACTCTACAGATATTTCAGAGGGCTGGTGGGGATTAATCTAAAGAAAAAAAAAAAAGAAAAAGAAAAAGAAAAAAAATATCTAGAGAATTAAGAAACTATATGATATGTTTTCTGAGGCACTCTCTGAAGGGACCTGGCTCTTCAGGTTGCCACGAATCCTACCAGATGGCTGAAGAAGTCTTAAGAACCCTGCCCTTCTCTGTTCACCTCTGCAGGATGTTCACATTTTGGCAAGTTTGGCTCTTTTAAGGCCCGCCTGGAGCAGTGACCTCTCCCAAGTCTACCGCAACCCACTCCACACCACTGCCTGGTCTGATTAGCTTTTTTTGCTTTTAACAGAGACACAGTTCACAAACTGTACAGATCATCTTGGAGTTTTCCTCCACAAACAATGTACGTGGTAGTAGGTAGGCCTTCTGTCACTTCACTGAGGCTGCTTGCAGATAGCACACTTACAACAGGCCAAATCACCACCCATAAGAGCAGGAGGGTGGGTTGGTGTGTTTTTAAAGGCCTTCTTGCTTTTTCATTAACTTATTGGTGGAGGCTGTATGCGAAGACTGGGCTCTGAATCACTCCAAGCAGTAAGGGGAGGGTGGCAGAGGAGTGGGAGGCTGAACAAGAGGTAAGACCTGTGACCCAAGAGCAAGCTATACTATGCCAGCAGGTATAACAAGGTGAAACAGGTTCCAGCAGAAGCAATGAGAAAAGAGAAAAAAAATGGCATGAATTAATCATAGGATAGAATCAGACTGATTTGGTCAGAAGGGACCTCAAAGCCCATCTAATTCCAACCCCCTAGCCATGGGCAGGGACACCCTCCACTAGCCCAGGCTGCCCAAAGTCCCATCCAACCTGGCCTTGAACACCGCCAGGGAGGGGGCAGCCACTGTTTCTCTGGGCAACCTGTGCCAAGGCCTCACCACCCTCACAGGGAAGAATTTCTTCCTAATATCTAATCTAAATCTACCGGCCTTCAGTTTAAGGCCATTACCCCTTGTCCTGTCAGTACACACCCTTGAACTTCTAAGTAGAATTACCTAAAGTAAAAAAAAACCTTTGATCAAATAAAGGCATCTGAGAGCATAAGGGAGAATATTTTCTAAAAACACAGTAGTGGCAGGAGTGCCGATCTATGCGCTCAATCCAACCCCTCGGTTACTTCATCCCTTTGTCCACAAGCCCAGCCCTAAGACATCTCCTGCATGACCCCATGCAAGGTGGGCAAGGATGGGCTGTAGCCAGTCTGGGGGTGTCATTTGTATTCCCATAGAAGGACAGACCCTCTCAACTTTCAGACTTAAAGTCTAGAGGAGCAATAAGTATCTTTGGATATGCTTCTTTAGAGACCAAAAACCAGCTTTTGTAATTTAGGTGAATTTCTGGTCTTCAAATCAATCAGAAAAGAAGTATTTTGTTACATGATTAGTTTATAGATGCCAACAGTATCCTGGATTATATCAGAAACAGTGTGGCCAGCAGGACTAGGGAATTGATCATCCCCCTGTATGTGGCACTGATGAAACTGAACCTCGAGTTTAGTGTTCAGTTTTGGGCCCTTCACAGGAAGGACACTGAGGTGCTGGAACACATTATTTTAATTATTTTTAAGGACACTTAACCCCATTAAGTCCTTGTCCCAAATCATCTCAACAGAATAACAGGCCCGTTTCACATTTTTGACTAAATTATATTAGTCTTAGAAGGAATCTCTTGATTATCTAACATGACTCCATCACACATCTACAGGATTCCTATAAATTCATTTCTGTATCAAGATCAATAGTGCAGCTAAGTCAGACTGGAAGCTGATCTTGATTTCAGATTTTCTGTTCAGTGAAAGTCCACTGCAGTCTTCAGTAAGTTTTTCCAGTGGTCAGTTTCCTACTCTGTGGTAAAACAATTCTAAGCCTAAATTTCTCTAACGGCATTGGATTTTTCTAATCTTTGCCAGAGAAATTAAAGACATCTTTGTACCATTTTTCTGTTCTTTAGTAAGCTAAAAAGTTCGAACTTCAGTCTCTAATTTTCAGCATATTTTCCAGTCCTTTAAGCTCATTTGGAGTTTCTGTCAAAACCCTTTTTTAAAGAAAACAAAATAAATAATAATACATATATTTAAAAAAAAAAAAATGACCAAAATCCAGGTACCAGTAGCAGTCATGAAACATGGTGGTGGGAGGCAGGATCCCAGCACAGACACTTGGAGGGCAGCTGTGCAGTGCCCCAATTTCTCCTCCATGAGATGCACGAAGCCGCAAGCCAGAGCTCACCATGCTGCTACATCCCGAGTAGCACCTTCCCTTTTCCTTCACACTAAATCTTTGCCAGAGTAATGCAAGCTCCCTGCTTTTATTCATATTCTCCTGATTATAATCCAGTGATCATTTTAGCACTTTGGCTGTGGCGCACCATGGGACTGCCATGTGTATCTGATTATCCATCATAAAATCAAATCCTTTTCAGTCCCCATTTCCCAGCATGGAGTCTCTTCCATCCTACAAGCATGGCTCACACTGTTCCTCACTGCACAGGCTTCCAAAAAACCATCTTGTTCCATTTTGTGAAGAAATTCAGATTGTTTTGTGTCACTCACCAGCCTTATTTATCATTTAACTCTCCACCAGTTTAAGCAGTATAAGAAAACTTCATCAACAAAAATGTCTCATTAATAACGGGGGAGGGGTGGTACACACGACACTCAGAAGGAACCAACCCTCACCATGATGGTTCCTTACTTACAGTTCTAAGACCTATCAATTTTGAATGAAATTCATAGATGTCAGGTGGATTTTCTATTGCTTTATTTCCTTAACAAAATGCTGTCTGGTGTGAATGCATATCCTTTCAAAAACTTTACTACATCAACAATATTATCTTGATTGAAAAGAACTTGTAATCTCATCAAAGGATGGTATCAAATTAGTCTGACAAAATCTATTTTTGTGAAGCTCATGTTGATGGACATTAATTGTGTTTGAGAAATCTCAAATTGATAGGTCTTTAATTTCCTGAGTTATTCCTGTTATCATGTGTAAATATTGGCACAACATTAGATTTTTCCTAACTTGAAACTTCTCCTGTTTCAAGACTGTAATCATCAACATTAAATGCCCATGGGAGTCTTTTGCTACTTCTTTTAAAACTATCAGATACAAGTTAATTAGACATGCAGATTTTAAAATGTTTAAGTTTAATAAGCTGCGGTGTAACTGGTTAAAGTGAAAAGGACTACAATATCACTTCATGAATTCATGTCAGTTCTGATATCATCATACAGACACAGAACAATAACATTATTGAGATTCCCAATACCACTGAACTCCTTTGACTACATTTTCATTCTAAGATGTCCTAACCAAAGATATTTTTGTCTTTAACATTTTGCTTCCACTACTTTCTGAAATCCAAGACAGGCATTATTATGATGGTTCCAGCTCTTTTTTTTCCCCCCCCACTTTTCACTATGATTTATAGACACTTTTCATTTTACTTTGACCTGTATTGTTCCTTCCTTAAGTCACTGCGACAACATCATTCTGAAATATGCCATTTAGGCATCTAGTAAAATGTTATTCAACAATGGACATTTATCTTTCTCAATTTTTTGTTTGCATTTTCTGCAGTTGATTGTCTCAAGAATATTTTCAGCTTTATTAAATTGTTCTTTTCAAACCTCTGAGAATACGTATTCTTGGCAGAACTCACAAGAAAAATGTAATCAAGATAAAATCAGTTTCATTTATTTTTTTCAGTTCTGTAATTAACTCTTCACTTTGTAAGGTCCCATATAAAATTCTGTCCCATTAGATACAATTTTTGTTTATATAAGAAACTGTTATGTTTAATTTTAAAAATGCAAAGGGTTCCTTAAGATCAGCTGCCTGCGTCACATGCCTTTCAAACTGATATCAATGCATAAAATGTTTGGTTTTGCCACGTACTGAGGCTCAATGGTTGCACAGACATTTGCCTTATTTTCTAGAGGTTTTGGATGCTTTCAGCAGACCAAAACTAGAAATCTCTCTTGTGCTTTATCAATGTGACTTTGGTTCTAGAGGATCCTTCTTTTTTCTTATCGGTGGTCAGTAATTTGGACTTGGGCAACTCCATTTTAAATCAAAGTGTTTCTATTACCGCTGCATTTTCCATTCAATCTTCCCAACACAGACCATTACCGTCCATAATTTTAACATTACAAGCACGGGAATCTTCTTATGTGGTTTCAGAAGACCTAGCTTTATGCTTATAAATGAGACATTTCCAGTATGTATATAGCACATAACAAATGAAATGCTGTACATGTTAGAATAAAATAAGTTACAATTAAGCTACGTTATTAAACATTTTTACATTTAACCGTTATGGTTATATTGGCCATATACAAGGACAAATAACTTAAAGTCAGTGAGAAATGCCAGAAAAAGCAGGTATTCCATATTTATTCCTCTGCACTTCATTTTCTTACAATCATTCTACTGGTTATAATGAGTATGAAGTATAACTGAGTCTAGACAAATGTGTTAAGGGCTTCTATTAGCAAATTTCTTGGTACAGCTGTCATTATTTTTTTATGTTGCTATGGAGACTTACCAGTTTGAGGCATCACTGTTTCTTTCCAAGATTTTCCATAGCAATGCTGCTTTGGCTCCAGTACACACCCTAAAACAACCATGAATGTCCTCCGGGATAATTTATCTCCAGTTGGACATACTAAAATATCTAGACAATTGCCTAGAGTATGGGAGTTCATACTAAGTTTTTCTAAAGGAGTGAGCTAATGACCTGCTTGTTAAAACTATTGTTAGGTAGAATGAGTTTCAGAATTAAAAATTCAGTAAGGAAATAGGTAAAAAATACATAGCAGGGAGATAATAGGAAAGGCAGACTCTTCTGTCAAAATAATATTTTTATGCTTTCCCAATAATTTAGATGTTAAACCTCAAGACCAGAATGCCCCCGGTAAATCTCAGACTTCTCAGAAGTTAAAACATTCAGTTCTGTCAGGTTTCTTCTCTTTCTCTTTATGCTCAAACAGAAATAACAGTTTTCTTGTTCCTTTTTAGATAATTGTTGCTTAGTGAAATTGGGGAAGGAATACATTTTAAAGAGCTGCATAGACCAGTGGCAACAGTGTCAAATGACAAAAATCATAAGCCACCTTTATGTGGACAAAGCACATAGCTATTTAATGGATCAATGAAAAATCTCACAGTGCAGCCATATAAAATACTCTGTTCTGAATTTAAAACACTCAGGGCCTGATACGCCTTTCACCCACTGCACAGAGATATAAACAGCCAGGAGTAATTGGTTTTATGCCAGTGGAAGCCGAGTGCAGGAACTCAGTCCAGGCTGGGAGTGAGGTGGACCTTGCTCCCAAACATGCTGGGGGTGAAGGGGGATGCAATGTAAGGTTTACTTCCCACCATTTATTTTCACTGATGCTCCTCCGGCTTTTGCTGCAGCCTCCAACCCTGTCTCCTTCTCTTTTTACTAATCAGCTTCAGCGACAGTTTATTAGAAAACCCAACATTGGACAAAATTTGCAGGATGGACACCCCATTTGGCCTTCTAGAGTCAAAAAAGGAGAGCAGTTCAAGCGAAAACCAAAAGAAAACGCTTTTGCCAGCCCACTGACACTCCAGACTGTTCAAGTCAGTGATTCAAAGATCTGAGTCATTATATGAAAAGCCCACAGAATAATTACCACTCTTGAGGAAGGGAGGACGAGAGTCTCCTTTGACCACCCAGCCCCATGACTTCTACCCTCTTGGTGAGCTGGAGCAGAGCTGATGCCCTCTCTCCTGCCTGCAGCCCTCAAGTGGGGCTCTGAAGGAGCAACAGCCGTACCATGCCCTCTCATTTCTCATTGCTGCTAACATCCACAGGCCTGCCTCACTTTCCTGCAGCTCTTGGGTAGCAAGGCTATGGTTGGATATTTTTCGTAAGTGTAGTTTTTCTTTTTTCATTTACTGAAGTCCTGAAGAATGTTGATAAACAAAAACAATCGTAACAAAAAATAAAAACCAACCAACTTTTTGGTTTCCTCTTAATCATTTTTTCACTATTTGGAAGAAGTATCAATAGGGTTCTTCCATCTTCTCCCAAAACCTCTAATGTTTTTAGATGTGCCCTGCTTTTTATTTTCCTAATGTTTCACATTGTGCATTAATTTTGTTTGCAGGTGTTCTGTTTGCATTGCCAATATATCTTCTATTAGCATACCTCTTTGTTATCACACACAGACTACGTGATGCTCATCTAAGAACATTCTCTTCTATTAAATTCATGCTGAGTGAGCATAACTTTGAGTTTTCACCTCAACAACAGCCCTTTTTCATGTTTTAAAAAAAAAAAAAGAGAGCTTTTCTCTTCAAACAATCTGGACTCTCTGCACACTAGAGATACTGGCTTACGGCAAGCCTACACTGTGTTGCAAGTTTCGGAGTGAGTTTTCAACTAGTGACTAACTGAGTGGCCAAACTGGTGCTGTGGATACAGATGTGCAAGTTGATTAAATTCTGTGACAGGAAAGCAGAACAGCACTTGCATTTATAATCATGTGGGAAAGTCTTATCAGTGCATGACATATGGCTTCTTTTTTTTTTCAAAAACAAGGAATAACTCTACTGCAGTTCAAGAAGGTAAAGATGCAAGATTGTGGCACCTGGTGTAAATGTGCACTGTACAGAATACATGAACTAGTACACACCGTGTTTTCCCTAATACAGAGTACGTTGACAGCACAGAGTGGAACACGTGACCAAATAAATCAGTGTGGTTTGATGCCACACATCTGCCACATTTTTTGTATGGAGTAAGGTTAAGGGTGGACTTGTGCCCCAAATCATCTTAGTTGTTTATATATGGGCATCGTGATGAACAGACTGTGTCAGATGGCAGGTTCATCTAGTCTAGTCACCTGAAAGAGTCCTTCTAAATTCATAAAATCACCCTATAAACCTGTGATAGTGTGGGAAAATTCTGCTCAGGTAAGTCATGTTTCACTTTGAATAGAAATAGTCTGTGAAACGTGACAAAAACAGCACGGTTAAAGTCTGAAGTACCTATCCATTCAAATACTATTTAGGAGTGAAGAGTGGGCTTTCTGGCAGTATTTCAGCCTCTGAAAAGAAGAGCAAAATCAACATAGTTACAGAGTGTATGATGGTAATAAGTAAGAACTGGAAAAAAAATAATCTAGCTTTCTGATTTGTTCCTAGACCAGGATAGTAAAAGCACTGTACTTAAAAATGGATCACAATAGCAGTTGAGAAAAAGTGGTCCTGTAATCTCAAACCTTTTGGGAGGAATGCCCCAGAAATTGTTAGGAACACTTGTTTCTGTCCAGCAGGTAAAAGTCATGATTTGCAAGGAAGTTTTTAATAACTCGGGTGACTTTGAATTCAAACCTGCAAGTCAGAGGTGGCTGCAAAGAGCACTCTCGTACAGAACTGATCTCAGGCTATGAATTATAGACTAATTGCACCCAAAAGATTGATCCCTATAGTCGCAAATGGACTTTCCTCTCCCAGAGACTGAAATGTGCCCCAAAATGAAATAGGCATAAATTGAGTGCGATTAATCAGCATGAAACAGAAAGCTCAATGAGACTCCCAAGCAGAGGGAAATGCACCCTTAAGGCTTTAATCAATCAGAGCCAAGTATGATTAAGAACGATGAAGAAACGACTAAAACTCAGGGCCAATGGTATTTGGGTGAAGGCATAACTCTGCTCGCATGCCCTGACTTCAGCCTATGTAGCTGTGTAACTTTATATTTGCATAGTACATTGCAGGTGTGGGCACACTGACACTGTGACTATCAGCAAGGAATAAAATTAGGACCAATTAAAAAAAAAAAAAACCAAATAACGAGCTGCTACAGTTCATATTAAAGGACTCCATCTACCGAATCATATGGACCAGATTTCATTACAGTCGCCTCAGGGGACATCCCAGTGCCTGTTGGCTTTGGAAACCCTGGCCAAGCTCTACCAGTGTCCAGGATAAGGGTGTACCCATGGTCATTCTTGCAGCTGTCCTGCACCAGGAGCAAAAGCCCACTACCGACCAACAGCCAAAATGAGATATCAATCACAATAAATTGCATAGGTCATCAATCCTGCCCTTTCTTACAGGGAGAAAGTGAACTAAATTAAGATGATATTACTAAAACTCCACTGAGATGAACAGAATAGTGCTATTCTCATTAAAACTGTTCAAAAAAGTTGCTTGGGTTACGGGTATTTTTGTTATGTGACATTTTCATATCAAGACTGGCATCTTCACTTATGTCACTTTTGTCCCATTTTGATTTTTCATAGAGTGCTTTAAAGAAAACCCTTCACACAAAAATCAGTATAAATGAAAAAAATGGTTTGCCAAAACCCAAATAGGTTTCTGTTTTGAAAACAGGTTTATATTTTTTTTAACTAAAGAGAGATCACCCTTTAAAATAGGTGTCATGAGAAACTTTTAACCAGATTATCCTCTATATTCAGGATCTGTATAAAAGTTCTAAATTCTTTCTGCAGGTTTTACACTTGATGTACCTTTAGTTTAGGTTCTCTTCACAGGCAAAACAGATGTTGAAATACAAACTTCTTTAAAGTAAAAGGCCCTGGAAAATACAGGTAGGCATTGATACATCGAACGGCATTGAACTACCTAATTTCTATGAAAAGGGGAAAGATTGTTTTGCTTCATCTTTCAGGTCCAGGTAGCATTTGCTGCTGGACCTGAGCAGGGGGTCCTGAGTCATTTGAGGTATTCCACCTCCTTGTGGTGACCCCAGGCACGTGTCAGCATTTACTACTGAGGTGCAATGGGAAGCCCAGAGGCTGCCCCTTTTCCACAAGGAGAGGTGGAACCAATCCATGCATTCCTCCCTTCACCCAGGCAGCCACGACTCCTGGGAAATACCCTGCCAAATGTAGCCACAAAGCGATTCCTGAGGTTGCAAACTCACTGCTTCAAGCTGTTAGTCCTTTTTCTCGAGTAGATGATTCTCAGACTATAAAACCCTACTGCTTCTGCTAGCTAATGTAGGAAATCCTTTCGTTCAAGTCACAGGTGTCTTCACAGTAAAACTGAAAGTCTGGATCCAAAAACAGCTGATGACTCACTTGGAAAGCTGCTACAGCTACACATAACAGTGCTTGTAATAGCTGACTTCTTTAAAAAAATATTTTAAAATAAAATAAAATAATAAATATATATATATGAATTATGTACAAACCTGAAAGGGGATTCTCCTTCATTTGTTATCGAGCTTGTGTTTTCTTGCATAGTGAATTTTATGACTTTACACTCTGAAGGTGAAAGAGTGAGAAGTCATCCCCTCACTACTGCTATGAATACATATTAGGCTAAGCACAAATTTAATTCTTAAAGTAGATATGCATTTGGTCTGTATTATGTTAATTATACCTCCGTACATCTGCCACTCACTTAGCTCCCAATATAGCCGCACAGCTTCAGTGGCTTTACACAACTGAAAGGGATAAAATAAATCATAGTTCTAATGAGAGTTCAGAACTCCGTAACAGAATTTGCTGGGAGAAATATGAAAATAATTCAAACTGGAACAACTCTGGAATAAAAGAGAATATTTCAGTATGTATTGAAACATGACCTAAAAATGCCAGTAAAGCACACTGCTTTTTCTATTATTTGAACTGCTCAAAGTCTCTAGAGTAAAAGCAAGTTTTCACTCCTGGTGAAATCGCAGCATGTGGATTTTTTTTGGTATGGTATATTTTATGTTACTGAACCTCAGGTTTTTAAATTGACTACTGTGTATATAAAGCACCAGAACTGGTTCAAGCAATATTCCAAATATCAACATTTGTCCTTTAAAGATGAGGCCCCAAGAGACCTAATTAATCAATATTCAATCTCTCCAACTGAGATCTTATCACTTGGAGTGTGTGTTCCAAGATATTAGCACAGGATGTTTGTTAATCAGCTTGCTTCAGGAGAATATAGAGATGGGAAAGAAAGGAGGGGGTTCTCGGTAAAAATTACAGAGACAAAAAACCAGTAACTCACGTCACAAAGTCACATTTTTGCTGTATTGTTTTTTTGCTGTTGGACTTCTTCTGAGATCCTGGGTTAATACTACCTGGTTATAAATAAGCACACAACAACTGGAGAAGCTCCAGTTTTCCAATTGCTATAGTGAGGAAAGCAATTGTCCTACATGCGTAAAGTAACCCTGGGAGTGAGAGCTATATTAGCATCTCTCCTTGTGACTTCCTGAACATTGCATGATGAATGACTGTTTGGGGAATCACTCCCAGCTGTTTGTTTGTTTTCTCTCAGTGATAGAAGGCGTGTTTGACGCTGTTATCTCCGCAGCATAGCTGCAAAGCAGTTCCAAGATGAAAGATAAATTCATTTTTAAAAGATAGGGCATTCCTCCGCAAAGACAAGACACATTTCAGCTTTCAGTTAGCTGATGAAAGCTGTATTTTCATTAGAATGAGTAGACCTTGACTGCAGAAGCACAACAAATAAGCAGAGGAGTACACAATGTCTTCTTAAGAGTTTATAAATTTCAAAGTGTTGACTTGGGTTTCAGTTGTTTTGTCACATGTGACATGTGACATATGTACGACTAGTCATGCAAAGCAGTTACCAAGAAATACAACTGAACCTTGGTCTCAAGGAAAGAAACAGTTAAAGTGAGCACATGTGCCTGGTAACTTTCCTACAGTAAATCAAATAATCGTATCAAGACTTATTACAGAATGGCACAGTCCATTTTCTTCCTAAAATAAGCACTACTGGTTCACCAATAATTTCAAATTTCTGATATGACGTAAACTTGATAACAATAAAAAAGCCCCACAGTGTTCTGTACAGGGTATCCAATTAACATTACGTTTTCTGCCACTCACTTGAACAGAGCGGCTTGGTTTTGCACAGATAAGCAGTAGTTTCAGGTGCGCAAACAGCAGTACATCTGAAAGGAGCCTTATTCCCAAAGGGGTAGCAGCCAATGTGCTTTGGACTAGGTCAGTATATCCTTTCCAAGGTATTTTCTTTTTCAAAAGAGTTTTGGTTATGTCTTGAGATTATTAAAAAAAAAAAAAAAATCAGGACAGATTCCAAAGGCTTTCAGAAATTGAAAGTTCAAGAGACATAATCAACAAATACACAAATACATTGTTTGATGTTCGTATAACAAAAACTTGGAGTGCACAACAGAAACTCACACTCCAAAAATCAACAAGAGATCTTCAAATATAATGCCTAGAACGTGAAATCCATCCTTTGCTTAGGTACGGTTACAGCATGCGAGTGTTTTACGGAACAAAAGCAGCTACGCAGAAGCCAGCTGTGTACATGCTTTTTATCTTCAAAACAGCTGCTACATTTTGACTGTGCCACTAAGAGAGGAAGAGTCTCCTCCTCTCCCACTGGCCACTATATTAAGTAGCTTGCTGTAACTGCTGCATAGCACTTGGCAGTTGCAGGCTGGGTAACAGTTAGCATTAATAAAAGTAGAAACTGTTCTCACAGTTGCATGTCTCACAGTCGCATGTGTGAAACATATCGCGTTTAGCGTGGACAAACTGGACATCCACCCAACAGATGACTGCAGATGGTGGCAGAACAAATATCATTCGACTGAGTGCGTATCCACGTGACCAACACAGCATCGGAAGTTAAGGAATTATGTAGTAAGAAAACATACAAGCATGATGATTGCTGAAAGCACTGCTTATTTATTGTGTGTTCTTTCAGAGCTTGCTGTTGTGCTAATAAAAAATAATAACGTGGAGGGACTGTTTTAATTTAAACATGAATGTCTCACTGCATGAAAAATAATGTGGCTGTATGCATGTTTAGATGTATTTTTCCTTATACCTTCATGTGGAGGGAGGGAATGAGTCAGAGGAGCCAGCATACAGCTCTATCTGTACCTGTCTTATTCCCAAAATATCACAACAAATATTTAAGGATCTTTTCAAGTGACAGAAGTAAAGGTCAGGGTCATAGCAAAGGGCAGTTTGTGGAGGAGGGGATTAGCATTTCTCTAAGTGATTTTTTTTTCTTCCATCTATTTTTTTATATCCTCCATAAACAGACCTCTCTAATTTCAAACACGTTTTTTGAATTTTGCAGAGAAGTCAGTTCTAAAAAGGTATCGTCCAAAATAAATGTTTTTCTTGGCTCATGCATCAGCTATCCTATCTTTTCTTTTCTAGTATAGATACGGGTGGGAGAAGGCATATGTGTGTGTATATTCTGTAGATACATAAATATCAGTGTAGCCTCTATTTAGCATCCTGCACTCACACAGCACTTAGGCAAAGGTATTGACTGGAGAGCTTTGTTAGCAAGATTGTTTTTCGTCTCTATTTCATTGAAAAATAATTATTTCATAGGTTGATTAGATTAGCATTTATCTGTTTTATCTGGCTAGTAGGCTAGTGCCAGAAGAAAGTTCCAGGTGCTCAGCTCCTTTACAAAACAGATCTTTATTTTGCATACCCAAATAGAGGGCAATTCTCCAGCATCCCTCCCCACACACACTGAATTCTCCTCTTCAAGCAGCTGGAAACTGTGTGCTAGCTCATCTGTGAATTCATACAGACTGCATTCATTTTTCATTTATTTTTAAGATTGCTTTTAGATTAAAAGTTGGTAAATGACTTTGTGGAAGGGCGACCCCTCCACTGCCACCCTCTGCCTTGTCACCACCCAGCCATAAAGGGCTGCTCTAAAAGCAAACTAAACATGATGTTTCCTAAAGATTGTAATATAAAGTGCTCATTTCAGTTTTTCTTCCCACTTGTGTTTTGGCAAGCAGTTTTCAAGGTTTCAGATGAAATTCCTCAGTAAATAGTTTTCTCTGTCTCAAAATGTGTGGCCAAAAAGCATAAAGAACCCAATTCTAAATAGCTTTTCAGTTCAGATCCTCACCTACCATTTTGCAAAATGAAGACAGACAAGGAAAGAAGAACCACTGATCTGACAGCAATTCACAGCCACCTAATACAGGTATAATTTATTCCTACTCAAGCTGCTGCAGATGACACCAAATTCTTCTCTCCCTACATATGATACATGGCTCAGTAGAGGAACTTGACCTCTCTCCAGTCCACAGAAAGAGAGAAAGGAAGATGCCACCTCCAAGTGTGTGAGAGGGAGAAAGGCCATAGTTTTTTTCATTCTTTTAATCCAGCCAATTAAAATAGAATAGGAAGGAAAAATATTGCTTAGAGATGAAAATTAAGGAAAGCTACTGTTTTTATATACCTGCCTCAGTGTGGTTTTTGTGCAACCTGTCAGAAGACATGCATGAATTTTACTATTGGTCTCACTGCTTCTGCACTTCAGCCAGCCATTTGCGTAATCTGCTCTAGTCTTCTTATCTTGGGCCTCACACGGTATTTTTATTAAATCTGCATTAATATTATATAACTCTGGTTAAATTGGATGGTAAAATAGATAACAAATGATAGAACATCAAGGAAACAGTGGAAGTTGAAAAATGTTTGGGGTATTTGTGAAAGGCCGGGGGCGGGGGGAACAAGCACATGTGTATTCCTGCAAGGGAAAGTGGTCGGGCCTAGTGACAACTGACTGAGGGGAAAGCAATACATACTGACTTGAAACCTGGAACCATCAGGAGCAGGTGGGAGGGGAGGGCGAGTACTGGTATCATTAGTTAATTTTGCAGTGTTGCTATTAATTCATTTGCACTGTCATTACTATATATTCACCTATTTCACTAAGATAATAAAATGGATGAGTTTATGACTCCTGCACTCATATTTTTACCACTAGTAGACCATTCTCATTTCTGCTTCAGATCATCAGACTTTATAGGTTTCACTAGCAGTGGAATGAATTGAAGCAGCTCCATTAAAAGCAGATGAGTCACTAGGGAATGGACCAGGTGATAAAAAAAAAAGCAGGTCACCAGAGCTGGGACCTGCATGAGGTGGTGGGGAGGTAAAAGTACACTAGGTGAGATCCACTGCCACGGCCTGAGGCACCTGTATGCCACAGCACTGACCACAACTGCCCTGACGGTCACAGTTTTCGTGACAACAGTCACAACGCAGAAAGGGATTACAGACCCCATCCCTGCAGGTGCTCCTCAGGTGGCTCCAAGCATGCTGGCACAGCCACCACTGCATCAGAGACCTGGTGGTGTCAGGCCATGCCTCGAGCAGGACTCGGGAGATGCCAAAGGAGAGGAGGCTCCAGAAGCACAGGTCCTGGCCCAGCACTGGCTATCAGTACTGACGCAGCAGAAATAACTCATCTACGTCAATGATACAGCTAATAGTGGGGTCGCTCCTCAAACCTGTCACTGACAGCACCCATGCCTCTCCCTTGTTGCAGGAAAGCAGGCTACATCCTGCCTGCTTATGTTTTTGGGTGTTCTTAGAGGAATACTTTAGCCAAACCACTACCAGTTTTTTCCACCCCATGGTATCTTCCCCTGTGTTTTGCCCATCCAGAGCAGAGTTGTGTGACATCATGCTCATTAGCATGGCTGAGCCCAAGAAGAGCTCAAAACAAGACAGTGAAGGCATAGCCCAAGACTTCCAGACCATTTTTTTCCACACCTTGGATTGCACCTCTCTCAAAAGTGTGTGATTGTGCATAAAGCCTAGACTAGAGGGAAAAAAAAAAGCACAGGCTACTACGTCATCTTAAAATGAAGATAGCAATTCAGGAATTTACTCTTGAATTCATGCACAATGTAAGGATTCAGGATTTTCACCATATAGCAAATGTATAAGGTTGTTTTTGGAGAGGGTTAGGAAGGTTAAGTAGAAAGAGGTAGAAGTCAGTTCTGAAAACAAGTTTCTGTACTATTTGGCTCACTTTCAAAGGATCTGATCATTTTAATACTGTAGACATTAAACTGTCCTGTTAATGATGTGTTAAGGTAGTCATGGATTTACCAAAGGTTCAAGGCAGATCAAGGCTACACTTTCCCCACCGGGGACACAAAGTCTTGGAAAGAGATCATTTACTTATGATTTAAATCAAGGAAAACATTGTAGCTGCCTTCTAGAGCTGCATGAATTATTAATGTCAATTGTCCTTTTCTTGTACATGATTTTTGTAGGAATGTTTCATTGAAAATTTTATATAGCTTTTACACCTTTGGTTGCCTTGGTCCACAGACCTATAGTGATTTAGGTTACACTATTGTCTGTGGCCAAGAGAGACAGCCAGAGACACTTTGAATCACTTCTTCAGAAGGAGTGGCCTTTATGGATGTGGTTTTAGCTAACTGGAAAAAATAAAGCCTAAAGCCAACTTGTTAGTCACAAATTTTTCTCTCCCACCAAAAGATAGGATGGGTTTGGGCTTTTGAGCCTGCAACATCACCAGCAATAAATTATTGAAGGCAACAGTCCTGTATTGCTCCTCAAACACTTCAAGAAATAAACAAAACAGTAAATTAACTGCAAAGGAGAGATGACAAGTCACAGGCTATCAGTGATCCTCTACAGATGTTGTTAGAGAATCACACAGATACCCCAAATGAGAAAGCAAGATGGATTTATCTTTATTGGTCATGTTCTTAGTAACGGTGGAGATGGGTGGTTTAACTGCATGCTCAAACATTAAATCTGCTTATGTTGGTTCTTAGGTTAGCAAGATTTTTTTGTTATTATTTACCTGGTAATATTACACCTTTGGTTGCAAATCTGCACCCCTCTTTTAAGAAGAGGCCACTAGCATATATGGAAAGGCAGGGGTTTTCATGTGCATAGTTGCAGACTGGCATTTGGGAGAGCTGTGTCCCTGTCCCAAGTATATCACAACTTTGCTGGGTAACCCTGGAAGTTATTCCCTGGTCTTCCACCACAGGTTCCCCCTGAGTAAAAAAATTGGGTAATAATTTTAGGCTTCTTTTGGAAGAACTTTGAAATCTATGAATGCAGATCATTGTGTAAGAACAGGGTATTACTGGTAATTTATTTATTTAGTGTTCAGTTGTGTGGATACTCGTCTGCTTTTATTCACTGATGCACTACATCAGTGATCACAATAACCATCACACTCTTGGAATCTAAAGTGACATCTCTTTTGTTTACCACCCAACAAACTCTTGTTCCAAGTTCCCCATCTCCTGCAGCTGACAGGTGGAAGATCCATCACAGGTTCCTGCCAACTCTAGAAGTGGACCTGCCTGTGTAAAACCTGCCCACCACAGTCCCCCACCTCCTCTGGCCTAGATGCCTACTTTCTCCTTCCCAGACTCCAGTATGTGACGTGAGCATCTTGCCAGATCCACTGCTCTGTAATGGGGGCAGTGGTCCCCAGTGCCCTACCTACTCCATGCTGGCCAAGGTAACAACCTCCTCTTCCTGCTTCCTCACTCTCTTTACTGAGGGCTGCCAGAGCTTGGGAAAAAAAACCCACAAAAAACACAACCCAAAAAAACCCCAATAGCAAAACACAGATGCATTTTCTTGTCTGGAAGACAAGATCACAGCATCTGATAAGGATGTGCATGACTTCAGGCTGTTGACAGTAAATTGGATGAATGCTGTTTTGCACAGATGTCCAAGCAAGCAGTCACTGTATCAAACTTGGTTCCCCACCCCATGAGGAAAGATTTTCAAAAGAAAGCGTACTCTCTGATCCAGTAAGATTCACAACCATCACTGAAATAAAGAGAATGATTTGTGCATCTGGCTAAAGTTGTATGTGTGTGACTGGGGGGGGGGTGCGGGGTGAAGGCAGCCATCTCAAAGATGACTGCCTCATTAACTGTGAGAAACCTTGGATGAAGCCAATCTGGTTTAGCTGGAAATCAAATTTAAATAATATACAGGATGAGGCCTTGAAATTACCACATAAAATAATATGTTGTGGACTCAAAACCTATGTAGCATTTTGGTGATGGTTTCATTAGGATTTTCTCCTAGTTTGGTCTTCCTTTTCAACTTCTACTATTTGTTTGATAGAGTTCAATCACTACCAGTGGAAGATTAATTAAAGTTCTGGTCTACAAGCAAAATCTTCCATCATGTCTTTATTAATTCCCAAGCCACTTCCTTTCACTTTTTCTTATCTTAATCTTTTTCCTCCCTACATCACCACTGCCTTGAGAACTGCCAGTTTACTAAAACAGTATTTACATTTTTTTTGGAATCACAATACATCATCATAACAGAATTATTCTTGGTGGTAGGTCTGTGCTGCCCTCCTCCCTATTTTTTTTTTTTAAATCAAAACAATTCTTTACCATAGCAACTTTTCTTGGCTAACCACCCATTCCAATAACTTATGAGCAGCAAACACTTAACAACACTGATCAGACCCCACTGTCCTTGTGCCAAATTGAAAGGCAACTCCTCCCTGGAACAGTAAATGCAGTCCCAAAGTTACAGGATGAAGCTGTTGCAGGTTTCTCAGAAGGCTCATATTCTTTTAAAAGTTACTAAACACTAAAAAGTTGGCTGTGCCAAAACTTTCGGAACTTTAGAAGTAACTCAAGGGAGCAACTCCTCCCTAAGCCTTTTAATTTATGATAGGAAGGGAAGAGCTATAAAAGCTAACAAACTTTTTATAAAACTGGTTAAGGAAAAGAAGCATTCAACTCAAGTATCAGGCATGGAACAAAAGGTGCCAGAAGTCATGCTGAACCAAATTCTTCTAACAATACTTAAGTCTCTGCTAGTTTGACATTAGGTTTTTAAGGGTATGTGACAGTAAGAACCAGCTTTTCTAATAAGAGTTGTTTTTCTACCTATCTAATCATAGCTTCTAGATTACACTTTATGTAAAAATATCACAATACTATATTTTCCTTCAAAAGTTTTCTAGATAAATTTCCTTCATGATTTAAAGCTATATATCTTTCAACATTCTGGTGAAGGAAATTATTTCAAGATTTGCACTTACGTTTTCATACTGCAAAACTTTATCGAGGCTCAGCTACAAGAAAAAGGGACTTTGGCTGCTATTGAATGACTTGAAAATAGTTGAGAATTATTAATTATAGCTATCCCATTGTACTAAGTAATAGCACTGAGAGTCCCAATAAGCCATTTGATACTTTCAAGTCAGCATGTACAAAAGAGTTTTCAATTAGTTTTATACTAAAAGAATATTTTCCAATTTATTTTTGGTCAAAAATTCCATCATTAGTCTCTGATTACAAACCATTAGCTTAAAGGAAAAGATTTTACCTGCAGTTGGTAGAGTCGAGTGAAGCTAAAACAATGTACTATTTCACTGCAGCCAAGAATCTGTGAAGGTTATTAAAAGGGGGAGATTTTGAAGTGGGAGTAGCTACAATCTAAGCACAATACACAACTACAGATATATTAAAGCATCAATTATATGGCCTTAAAAAGTTGTAGGGGCTTTTTTGTTGGTATTTTTTCAATGATACCATACATTCCCTAATTTTCCTGAAAATTTCCATGCTGTTACAAATCTTTCACAGTTCAGTTCCTGGTCCTGTTGCCAGAGTTTTGCATGCAGAGATGAAGACGAATGATGCAGCAGTGGCACAGACGTAGTTAAAGGATACAGAGCAGTCATGTACCTTCCTTCTGGAACAACCTGGCTCTTACTGCTTAGGTCCACACCTCAGGGATTTGTTCCCTCCAAAGCCACATGAAACAACAGGAGATTCGCCCCTACTGCTGAAATGAGCCTTTCCACCTCTGCTCTTTCCTATCATTTACCAGGGCGTCTTTCCTGAGTCCCAGACTCTACTCTTTCTATCTATTCATCACTTTACTTGCTCCATTAAACTTATCAGTCTCTTCAGGTTCTATCTTCTTCTCAGGGCTTTCAAATGCACCTTCCCAATACTGCTGCCACCAGGTCCATGAAACTTTCTGGTTTCATCTTTATTTCTTTTACTCAGACCCCACCAAGATGTGTAAGAAATTGCTTCTCCAGGTCTTGCCCCAAAATTTGCCAGGTCTCACCCCTCAAATTCTTTTTCCCAGCACAGAGCACTACCATAAACATGATCTCTGTTGGTTAGACTTTTTCTTCTGTGTAGCCCAGGAACCTACCTCTGACACTAATATTACTAACACTACTGGTGTGGGGTTGCCTATCCACTCCTCTTTGGTCACCTATGTCCTTTCCTATTGCTGCAATAGAAAAGATTTCTCCTCCCTCCTCCTGTCACAGGGAAAAACTGCTCAGTGCACATAGCTTAACCAAACTGGAATCAAAGTGGTTTATTGATTTGTTAATGACATAATTATCTGGCAATCAATTAATCCATACATTCATGACAAATATCAATATCAAAACAGAAAAGCCATGCTGCTGTATACTTACAAAATGCTAATAAACACACACAAATTTTTAAACTCTGTTCCACAAGTAATCCCAAGAAAGCCTATTGCTCCCTACACACATGTAGGTACACACTCACACACACAGACACACAGACACGTAGACACACGTGGCAGGGCTGTGGGTTACAGCTCACTTCAGACACCTCCAGAGGGAGATGAAGGAGCTGTCACCTCATGTGTACCCTACAACCCAACACCACACACACCAGTGAGAAAGCACCCCGTGAGGGCACACACACACGCACACCCTGAGTACGAGTCTCCGGCTGCTGCACCCCACGCCATCAGGCTCCCAGCTGGATGTGATCTACCCACAGCTCTGATGAGGAGGCTGTGCTGCCTGTCCCGGACAGAGGTCATGATGCCCACAGAGCAACTTCTTGCAATGTTGAATCAGGTTGTGTCAGTTGCTGTTTCCTTTTGAAGGATTACCCCCTCCATTTGAAGGTCTCCTAAACAGAAGGTTTCCATAATTCTGTTAGATCTCTTTTCAGATTGATTATGTTTCAAAAGTCTCTTTGTAAATTCCCAGTTGCTGTTTAGTCCAGATGATCAGACTGGGGCTAGATAACCTACGAGTTTTGGGTACTCCATTTGCTCCAAACACACTCACCATTACTTCCTTATCTTAGGGGTGTTTTTATGCAGGCCGTTTGCCAAAGGTGGGCATATGAGCACCCACACACCTACAGAAGAGGATTTTTTGCTGTTGCTATTACCAGCTGTATCGAAACTTTCACACAAGTACCCATCTCATTTTGACTATTATTTTACTCAGTACTTTTAATACCTGAATTATTATATCAGACTCACGCTTGGGCTGTCAGGCTGTAGATGCCTCCTCGGCAGCCTGGAGAAGTCAGCTTGTCTGGTTTTCCTCAATTCACAGCCTGTATTTTGTACCCTTCTCTCTGTAAATGTGAGAGTTGCAGGGACAACGGCAACAGCCAATTTGGACGGCTGCAAAGAGTGAAACAGACTTCAATCTAACCTCAAAACTCTGTGTAAAGACCAGAATCAATCAAATCAAAAACTTCCCAGAAGAATTCAGTGCTTGTCAACATCTTTGTGAACTGCTCCAAAAAGTGAATACTAGCTGATTCATTTCAAACTGGTTTAGACAATCCAAGGTTCTCCAAAGTTGTTTTTCTCAGAATGACAACTGAGCATTTTGGAAGGAGCATTACCAGAACCCTGATATATTTTTCATAGGTTGAGAAATAAAAAAACTCAAGTAATTCAGAGAGAACTTGCTTTGGTTTTGGTAAATCTTACTTTACTTGCACTTTCCATACCTTTATTAGTTTGTTTTCATTACTTGTTTCAAACCACCAGTGATATAAAGCCAATTGAACTCCATGTCATGAAAGTAGTTACATTTTCTCAGTGCCCTCCAATCTATCCAGAATTTCATTTCTATTCCAGCCTCTTCTTGGACCAGAGATATTCTGCGTCCTCACAGACCAGTATCTTCAGGAGAAATCAAAGGCTTGGGCTTGAACAAAAAAAAAAAAGCATCTATATTTTACCTTTCCTTGTCTGACATTTTTGTCTGGGGAAAAAAAATAGCGCCTTACATCCTAATCAAGCCAGAATTTTATAAATAAATAAGGAAACAAAAACTTGCTTGGTAAGCAGCAATTGATTCCGAACTTTAATAGTTGAAGATGCTCTGCACCGCTAACATTATTACCAGAAGATTATTTGTGAATCTATTAAAAAAGAACTAAAATTAGGTTCATCCAGAAAGTATAAAAGTAATTAGCTTTATGATAATTCACAGGGATTTTGCTGCAGCCCCTCCTGTATGAAATATTCGCGCTGCATTTCTGTACCTTGTTGATTCAGAATTTCAAGTTCCAGAAGAAAGCTTATCTTCTGTCCTGTATCTTATTTCCCCTACGCAATGTCCTAATTTGCACTTGAAGCCTTGCTTAAGAATTTTTCTAAAGAAAGTTACTTCATTTGTTTTGGCACTTTCTCTTCACAATTTTTCCACTTGTCTTCATGCTTTCACTAATACTTTTAAAATGCGGCTAAACAGGATCCTATTGTGCATTGTAGATGGCAAAGAGAGATCATATCCTATCGGATGAATATTCCTGCTGCTGGAGAGAAAGTATGAATGATCCTCATTTCTTTTAGAATTCTGTTTCACCAGACCTAAAAAAAATCAAAATTCATTAGCTGCCCCAGAATAAAATGCATGTGGAAGATGGTGTTACCAGATTAACTATGTTTCTTTCTCTGGCCTATTTCATGCTATCTTTTCCTGCACTACTGAGAACCCAGCAGTTCAGATTTAACCTGCTACCAATGTTCCTTTGTGACATCACATAACATCTCTGCACAGAAAGAACAAGATTATTCTCATCATAACTTTCACAATTATAATTTCCTTCATATTGAAACTAGTGTTTCTCCAGATGCCTTTGAGCTGCTCCAGCAAGAGCTGCCAGACCTGCAGTCTTCGTGCAGACAGAAAAGGGCCCTGCACTGCCAGCTTCTAGCTGCTGAAAAGGGATATCCTGGGAACTCTCAACTTTCTGAGAAGCAGCATTGTTTACCTGAACATGATCGCCAGGAGTCAAAGAAAGGGTGAAAAATAACAAGCCACAAAGCTGATCAGAATGTGTGAACCTAAGATTCAAGACAAGTCCTTGCTTCAGAGCTTTAGCCTTTCTTTTCTCACAGTACAATTCCTAGGAAAGTACTCCCTGCTCAGTTTCAGCCCATACAAGAGACAAGCAAACATTACATTTCTCAGCAGTAGACCCTGGCTCATTCCTCTATTGACTCTTATCAGTGCCCACCACCACCTCTTACATATTCACAGGAAACCCACTGCTTTCCTCTGTTTATGCTCCCCTGTTGTCCCACCGAGCCATGACAATCATAATTAACAGTCAGAAAGCCCTCCAAGATACTGGGACATCTCCCAGACCGGTATCTGATCTATTATCTGATCTCCCAGTTACTTTGAATAGGAAGATTTTACTCACCATAGATGCAGCGTGTTCTCTATACCAACAAACATTTGGATGGCAAAAAAAAACCTGGCAGTGATCTTTCCGAATTCCACTCATAAACCAATCTCTATTCACTTGATAGATTAAAATGAGATGCTTTACACAGTAAATATTATTATAAGTATGTTTGTGGGCTCTGTTTATGGTTGCCTTATTTCAGTGGAAAGAAAAACAGCTGAGAACAGTAATTGAACAGAGAGCTGCAAAGCACCAGATTAATATAAAATGATAAGAACTAAACAATTCAACTTCTGTAATAGTAAACATGTCTCCTTATCCTATTAAAATTCTTTGAAAGAATTAATACAATGATAGATAAAAACAAACTGATATATACAATTAATTTGTTCTTTCCAAAGAGTTTTAAAAACCAAATCTCCTAGAAGTGGCTCTTAAGAATATTTGGAAATCACAGATGCCTGAGGGTGCATCCACATCAGACTTTTAATTCAAATCATCCCCACTTTCTGTGCTTTGGGTTGCATTGTGGAGCTGCCTCAGAATGCACAAAGAGGTCTCCTTCCATATGGAGCTAAACTAGAAGATGCAGGCCAAAAGCAGACCTGTCACACTTTAAACACTACCCCACATTTAACCTCCAGTCTGTATCAGAAGAGATCCAGCTGAGTACAAACCCCCAAAAGGCATGAAGCACGTACACTGGGGGCTCCTGACTAGTTTGGTCTACAGACTTGCTCCCCCTGAGCTGTTCTGTCGGCTGACACAGATCAAGCCTGGGGCTCACATTCACTAGGTGAATGTTACGATACCTACTTTTCAATCAAAAGCTAGGATGTCCCTTTAAGGCAGTCAAAATTGGCCTCATGTGACTGATCATCTGCCTCTTGGGTGGTAGAACAAGTTTCCTCAAAGCAACTTACCATACAGGGAGAACAGTGTTGGGGAGGTCATTGTAAGAAAGCCAGTGGTGGGAAAAGACCAGGGCAGCTCTGCACACCAGCGGGGTGAAAGGACTTAGAGGCAGTTAATGGGCAGTGGGGCAGATGGTGGGGCTGGGAGGATTTGGAGAGACCTGGGGGATAAGGGTCAAACTGAGATGGAGCAGTGGACCTTTCTTCAGGCATCTATGAAACAGGTATAAGCACTGCTCGTCTTTTGGCAAACTCTCACCCCTTTCTCAGCCACAGAGCAGAGGAGAAGGAGGAGGCAGGAATCTGCTGTTTATGCATCACACACTCCTCTTACAAACAACCCTTGTGCCCTTTGGCATAGGTAAAGCTGTTGGCTGTGCTACTGCTGGCTACTGCCTACTCTGCCTGCACAGCAATCTGGCCCTGTCTGTCTTGAATGATACTGCTCAAAAGAACGAGGGTCTTCAACTGGTGTGTCAGCTCACAAGCTGTCTTGCCAGCTTCGCTGACTGAGGCCAGCTCCGATGGTGCCTGTTACAAGTCCCTTGTGTCCACAGGCATATCCTCTGCAATCGGTATTTCTTGTATTTTGACCAGGCTAAGTGCAAGTATCACAAATGATGAAGTATCCTGAGATACTTCACTGCAGTTAGACCATTCCTAGCAGCTAGTCTAAATGTTAGAGGCAGAGAAAAATGTATGGAAGATCAACAGTCCCCCCTGAGGCTATGGAGACCTCCTGTATGTTGTTGAACTGCTATCCTTGCATTTCTTTGGCATTTAAATCTTACACTTAAAATACATTCTCAGCAAAACAACATGTTCTCAAGACTGCAGTCATACTGTAAACACTTCCCAGGTATTTTGCTTCTCTTTGGGTGTCCTTGCCCAGCAATGCATCCTGGCCAGCAACCTAAAAATGGAATTCCAGGTACTGTTTGCACTGGCACTTTTCTGCAGCTCTCTCCTTCCTCTCTGATACAGCTTCTCTGTCTGCAGCAGCAAATTACAATGTCCCTTTTCTACTGCCATATTGTATTGCAGTCATATGAATTTGTTAGCTACATTTGGGCCTCTTTCGATATTCCCTCAGAGGTTAGTATTAATAATAATCACCATCCTTTTCAATTTTAATTCTCCATAACAGACTTCACCAACTGCCTACATGCATAATGGTTCTCTGGATCGATCCCAGCCTCATGTCTCTGTGCTTACTCATAGAAAATATTTTACATAAACTCAGTATACTCTCTTACTGCTTAGGGAGAGAAACAGCAGTTGAAACAGATCTGTAAAAAACAAGTGAATTAACTTGTTTTGATGTGGACAACCAAGAAGCTTTGGGTGAATGGCCCATGTCAGCAGATTTTGGGCATTTCCTGCACCGTGAGGTACTGTGACATAGACTATTTTTTGTTTATTGAATATCTGGAAAAATCAAGGCTTAATTCCAGCAGTATTTCAGCAGGGTTGCTTCATTAAAAACAAAGGCAGAACTTGCACCCAGTGTGCTGTGTTAGGTCACCACATTCTCTTCCTCTCTCTCGCTTCCTCTCTATTTTTAATGTCTCCTCTTGCTGCTTTTTTTACTGAAGAAGCATAGCCAATTGCAAGACACCTTGCTTTCATTTGAAAAAGCAAACCTGGCTACTCTCCAAGATTTCTCATTTTAAGTTACCTGGAACATCGTTTTAAACAGGAACCACATGTATTTATTGGTAGGCAACCCAGTAATTTCACTCTCCGCAGGAATCTTTGGATGCACACATTAATGGTAAAAGCATGGGGGGAAAAAAAGTTATTCTGAATGAGAAGCCTAGTGTTTACAAAAGCAGTGCTTGATACTTCAGCTAAAATAGTCCTTTACAGGGGCAAAGAAATTATGAAGCACTAAAGGCATTAAACACATATTCCAATCAGTCTTTAAAAAAAGAAATCATTGCTATCACTGTCACAAAATACCATGGGAGGGTGGAATTTGGTTTCATTCCCCAGCATGTTAAACCATAACTAGGCATGTGTGATTTAATATAGCAGAGTGATTTCCTGATTTGTTTTTAATTGCCAGCATACACAGACTGCATTTTCAGCATGAGTTATTTTTATTTTAGATGAAAGAAAATGGGAACAATAACAAAGTCTTCATGAGAAAATACTTTTCTGTAACATATCATGTTGACTCTGTGTTGCAAAAGGGGAGCTGACTTTACAGAGAGCCAGTTTCAAGAAATATCAGGATGTCCAGAAAAGGAAACCAACTGCCTAAGATCCCAGATCAAGAAAGGATTCAAGCACAGGTCTAACTTTAGTGGGACTTCAATACATGCTTTCCTTAAGCACATACCTAAAAGTCTTCATAAATCAGGAGTTTGGTGTCTATACACATACATATATATGTATGCATTTATTAAAATGTATATATGTATTTATTAATCACTGTTCTTTGTAATGGATTAATGAGTAAGAGAACCATGTGTAATACATGCCTAACATGGTTTCTACTACATGTTTATACATAAGTTTTATTCTGTATTTGCCCTTTGGCTGAAGGCAGCTTGTTAGGAGGGGAATTGGCATTTGTTCATTCTCAGCTCTTCATCTGTGTTAAAAGATTCACATTCTACTGTAACATTTTCATTTACATCCCCTTCAGGCCAATAAAAAGCATAATCATTTTCCTCCCCAGTAACTGCATGGCCATCAGCTTTAATTTCAACACACTTTTCTCTTCCTACACCTTTTTGTCTAGTAACAGCTGGTCAATGTATTTCTTCATTATGCCCCTTTTTCCAAAAGCAGCTATGCCACGCTCCCAGTAATATACCTTCTTGACAACACCTTTGTCCTACCTGTTTCATCCCTTGTAATTTTATGCACATCCTACTGATGGATGCAGAATGTCTGGGAGGCATATATTATAGATTCTATTTCCTCTACCATGTTCATCCAGTTCCTGTGAAAAATAAATCGTATCTATAATAAATCAGAAAGTCCAGGAAGAATGCAGTGAAAGTTAGCAGGATGATGGACTCTGATACAGAGTTTGTATTTGCAAATAAAATTCTACTTCATTTTCTCCAGTGCCCTTTCAAACGTATGTGCAAAAGCCTTGTTTATCCATTTGATCCAGGGAGATAAGCAGCAGTTCTAACATGCCTTAGTGAATGTATTTGAAATTGTTTCAAAACAATTGTGGACTGTTATCAAACAATTTCTTCACATAATCCAGAAACAACCAATAAACTCCATGAGTTTTTGATATCCTGGCCAGTCAACAAAGCTGTGTTCTGCTTTGAACATCTGAGACAAACACCAGCTATAGCTAACTACATGACTGATTAATCATATCTGCAAAATCCAGATGTAATCTCCATCTCGGTTATGTGTCCTGTGACAATGTGAAGGATTTGAGCACCATTCATTTTCTGTCACTTTACCACCCAGAGCTATTACTAAAGTCACCAACTTGCATTCTTAGGAAGCAGCATATTTTTTGAGGCTGCTTTTTAAAAACCCCAGTTATTCTAAGTAATTCTGCACACTACCCCATAGCACTCTTTCAGTGCCTTTCTTTCATTCTTGAGGAGTGTTTTAACTCTTCCAGTTCTGGACACAAATCCTTTGGCATATCTAGTTAAAGAAATGCTAGGCTGCTGGCAGGTTCTTATACCACAGAACCATATTTACCGTTAAATATGTTGGCATAGGGTAGAACCTACTAAATATTGTCACCTTTTCCAGTGGAATAGACCTTTCTTCTTGCTTATGGAAAATTAGTGATGATGCTTAAATTAAGGCAAACAAGAAATAAAATTTCCACAAAAGTGATAAAAGACTGTCCCATAGCCAAATCTGATGGGTGAAATACTCTCACTGCTCAAATTCTTGGCAGAGAAAGAAACCATCTTTCACAATTAAGAAAAAGGTAACAAAATCATGCAGGCAAAAATTATACAAGTGGCATTAGTAATTTTGGTTCTAGTTCAGCAAAGCTCTTTAGGACATACTTAATTTGTCTGCTTTTATGAATCAGTCATAATTAAGATGTTCTTAATCACGTCTTTCATTTAGTGAAGGAAGTCTTTTTCAGACCAAATCAAATGGAGATTGTACCTAGAGTACTAATACAAATTAAGAAGCGGAGCAAGAGTTTGGTGAAAAGAAGGGAAGGTAAAGTTTAAACCATTTTAGAAACACATGTGTTGTGGTTTAACCCCAGCTCCTCACTCACTACCTCCTGCCCTGGTTGGATGGGGGTGGGGAGAATCAGAAGAGTGAAAGTGAGAGAACTGAGATAATGACAGGCTTTATTAGGTAATGCAAAAGCCGTGCACACAAGCAAAGCAAGACAAGGAATTCATTCCCCACTTCCCACAGGCAGGCAGGTGTTCAGCCAACCCCAGGAAAGCAGGACTCCATCAGATGTAACAGGGACTTGGGAAGACAAACAGCATCACTCTGAAGTCCCTCCCCTTCCTTTTTTTCTCCCCAGCCCTTTATATGCTAAGCATATGTTATGGAACATCTCTTTGGTGAATTGGGGTCAGCTGTCCCAGCTGTGTCCCCTCCCAACTCTTGTGCACCCCCATCCTCATTGCTGGTGGGGTGGTGTGCGAAGCAGCAAAGGTCTTGGCTCTGTGTAAGCGCTGCTCAGCAGCAACGAAAACATCCCTGTGTTACCGACACTGATTTCAGCACGGATCCAAAACTCAGCCCCAGCGCAGTTACTCTGAAGACAATTAACTCCCAGCCAAAACCAGCACAACATGTTAATACATGTTTATCATTGAAATATTACAATACCTAAACCTCTCCCCTCTTCCCACCTGCCCCACAGGGTAGCCATCATTAGTGTAACTGGCTGATTTTCTAAATGCACCTTCCTTAGGAGGAATCTTAAGGCAGAAGATCTAAAGCAGGAGAATCATAGAATCACTTGGGTTGGAAGAGACCTTCAAGATCATCAAGTCCAACCACAGCCTAGTCCACCTCTAGGCCATGTTCTCCAGCACAACAACTACACACCTTTTAAATACCTTCTGGGATGGTGACCGCAGGACTTCCCTGGGCAGCCAGTTCCAGTGCTTGACTGCCCTTTCAGTAAATAAATTCTCCCCTGCTGCATTTCCTCTCGCCCTATCACTTATTACCTGAGAGAAGAGACCAACCTCCACCTCACTACACCCTCCTTGCAGGTAGTTGTAGAGAGCGATTAGGTGTCCCCTCAACCTCCTTTTCTTAAAAGACTAAGAAGCCCTGGTTCCCTCAGCTCCTTCTCATAGGACTTGCGCTTCAGACCCTTCCCTAGTTTTGTTTCCCTTCTCTGGAAATGCTCCAGCATCTCAACATCCTTCTTGTAGCAAGGGGCCCAAAACCAAACACAGTACTCTACGTGCAGCCTCACCAGAGCTGAGTATAAAGGATAATCACTTCTATGGTCCTGCTGGTCACACTATTCCTGATACAGGCCAGGATGCTGTTGGCCACCTTGGCCACCTAGGCACACTGCTGGCTCATGTTCAGCTGGCTGTCAACTAACACCCCCAGGTACTTTTCCTCCAGGCAGCTCTGAGTGGCTCTCCAAATCATTTCAAGGGAAGCTCTCCATGAACACAGAGCAGCACAGAACGAAGCTGAGGGACATCTGTACCAGCAGCTGACAAATGCAAACTGTTGGTGGAGAGAAGACAGCTGCTGCCAGGACAGACAAAACAACTAGGACCCATGAGAGTGAGGACAAAAAGCATGAGGATCCAGAGAAAGTATTAAGTTCAGGCAGGGAGCTGAGGTGGTCCTTGCAACCAGATTGTCACTGAACTGTCAGATTTCTGGCTGAAAGCCCTGTGAGGCCTTTGCAGGCATAATGGCAGTGTCATCTTTTCTTCCTCTGCTGTGTCAGTGACAACTTAAATCTCCTCCTCTTTGCTGTGTATACAGAAAACATCAAGGAACCGTGTAAAAAACTCAATGCAGTTATTTTGTTTCTCTTGTCCAGGAAATACAGATGATGGCTGATGTCTGCCAGGTCCCTGAAAGCACTCAGGGGTTCTGCAACCATTTTCCCAAACCTGTCCCTGGGGTTTGGCTGCCTGTACTCAAGGACAGCTACAACATGGTGCACCAGTGTCGCTTTGGGTCAGATTGGCTTTTTACCTCTAGCTAGTGGTTAACCTGAATCCCTCCACGTGAAGCTCAAAGCATTTTTGTCTGTGGGCAATGGTGTGGCAAGACATAAGTAAGGCTGGACACCATCCCTCTTGAAGTTTAGAGGAGAAAGCACACCATAAAACCAAGAACTTCTAAGGTTTGTTTCCTGATGTTTTATTCATCTTACTCAAAACATAAGTGGATATCTATGATTCTATGTATTTTTGTTCATTGGTAGGGTCTTAGTTGTGTGGTAGACACAAATATAGGCACAACACCTGTTTGGATAACAGCCCAGCCTGAGCTTAGGAGCTACCTCTCAACTACCCCTTGCCTTCCACCTCTTTGATCCTTGAAAACATTTACCTTACACCAAAAGCCAAAACCTCCTTCTAGGCAACTAAACCATCAGCTGCACAAACTTTTGAAAAACAGTTTCAAAGCTTTTTTCCTACCAAAAAAAAAGCCCAACTTGATTTGTTTGGTAAGGTCTATTCTCTATAAACTTGCTTTGATTCTCTGTTTATGGATCTGTTCCCTTCTGGAAATATAGGATGCATCTGCTTGCTTGGTTGTAAAGGGCTTCTGTGTGATGAATCATTCACATATATGCCTGTCCCGCATACAAACTGCCTTGCAGAGCTGTATCAAAAATTGGCTTAAAGCTTTATAGCTGCAAGTTTAGGTCTGACTGAGAGCTTCTCGACACTTTATACTTTGGACTGTGTAATTTTTGTTGCTTGAAAGTAAATTTGTAAACTACTACCCCTGGCTCCTTTGGACATTTTTTCTCTATGCATTTCAAAATACATTATTAATCCAGGATAGGTTCCCCCACTCCCCTCCCCCTCTCCCCATTAACTTAATTTCTTCTTTAAGTACAACTCTGAATTTTGTTCTCTGATAAGATACTGCATTTGCTAATTCTTAACCAAAACCCTACCACACTCATATAATCTTTACATTGACTTCAGGATGTCCTGAAATAGGCTTTAAGCAACATGGCTAGAAAAGTATCCTGTCCCCACAAATCTGACATTGCCCCTCTACAGACCTCTTGCTCTGTATGATTCTTGTCAGTATTGGTCTTTTCCAGCCCTGCCACGAACGGTTTACAGCCTCACAATTGATTCTAAACATATCTTGTAATTTCAAGAAGAATCAACTGGCAGGTGTGGAGCTCCTCTTCCATGTAGTGCTTTCAGACAGAGCTCTCAGGCACTTTCTGAGGTGGCATATGACAGAGCTGCCCAAGTGCTTTCCACAGCGGTTACTTTTGTGAAATATTTGGTTTTGGCTGATAAAATCTCTTTTTTTCAGAGAAAAGGAACAGAAAAAGGATGGGGAAAAAAATCACTGAAGTATGTAAAATGTCACATTTAAGTCAGCAAACTGGCTCCAAATAACTAAGATGTGAGATAATTATTTCTCAAAAACGAAAATGAGTGTGGTCACTACATTCTGAGCACAAATGCACAGGTCCATCAAACTGTCATAGGTCCAAGTGCCTCAAAAAAAAAAAAAAAAGAAAAAAAAAGCTGTGTTAGCTAGAGTAGCCAAAAACAAACAGAAAGAAATCCCTGAAGTGTCTGGGTGACTAAAAGCTTCCATGTTTTCCAGGGGGCTTAAAGGGAAAGAAAGGAAAGATATGTCGAGAAACACGGAGGAAAACTGGCACAAGGTATGGTTATTTCTAGTGCAGTTCACAAGGTTTTAGCTCTTGGTTGCTTTGGTGAACCGCTGGCAGTGCACCTGGCTTTGTTGTAGGTTGTGCCCAGAACACCTTCAAGGATCAAGATTAAACAACACTAAGAGTAAAGCAGAGTATTTTCATTGGCAGATAACACATAGCATTTGTGGGGTTTTTTTAAAAAAGCAAGTAAAATGGAAGTTAGTTCATTTCCCAGATTTTAGAAGTAAACGAGCAAAGGAAAGACTTCTGCTGAGTTTCAGCTACTTTTAGCCAACGGCACCCTAAAATTTCAGCCTTGCCTACAACAGAATTCCTGCTATGAATTTAGACTTTCGAATTTACTAATATAAATACAAAGCATTCAGGCAGTTCATCTGCCATGTATGCCGTGTAGCTGCGCTGTCAATTTTGTCAACGACAGGGATTAGACTGGGACGCCTCCACAAGCAGCACTGATCTCTCACTCACACAAAGCTGTACGCAGCTTACTATTAATACTCGCGCAAGCCACGTTTTACCACTATTTATCACAGCGTGGTTCAGCCAGGAATTGCAGGTTTCAATAAAAATGAATAATTTTACCAGTAAGCAACACAAACTTGAGATGGCCTTCACCACTCTCAAAAATATCTTGTTTTCCTGGATTGCATCCATAGCCTGTATGTCAATGGTAGCTGTAGCCTAGCTGAAGTGACTCAGTCGGATTCGAGGCGCAAAATGGGTATTTTAATATAGACATTCATGCTGAATCTAAGATTACTTCATTTTCATATAAACTTGTGGTATTCTGGGTGCAGTTAAGCCAGCTCCAATCACTTTTACAGCACCACTCTTAGGGACCCCTGAGGATATAAATTTTAAGAGCGGGGCCCACCCCCTGTGTCAGGAGCCTCTGCTACAGAAAGGGACTAGAAATAAACTAGCGTAGCTGGTGGAAAAATCCCGCGCTTGGCAGAGGCCTCTGCCCGTGGCTCTCCGCCTCCCGGCCCAGCAAAACAAACCGCTGATAACACTGGGGCGGGCTGTGAGAGCCGCTGTTCAAAGCCGAGCTGCGCCTCTCCCAAGGTCACCAGCTATTTGAGGCACGGTAAACAGGGAAATATGGCGGCGGCGGCGGAGCCCGCCCCACAAACCCCGGGCACCGTTGCCACGGTGACACCGCCCGCGAGCCCCGGGGCCCCGCGTGCCCCGGTCCTTGGCGGTGGCCGTTGGACGGCGGAGCGGGGGCGCGGGCGCCACCTGGCGGCGCCCCGGGACACAGGCGCCGTCTCCCGAGTAAGCCGCGTCCTCTGGGTCAGGCCAAGTGGTGGTACCTGAAACCCCGCCGAAAGAAACCCCGTCGGGAGACGAAGAGGAGGAGGAAGAGGAGGAAGAAGAAGCCCTTCCATCTTGCAGGGGGTGGAAGCGGCATACATACCGCCTAATCGTACCCGGGGCCTGCCACCAGCCTGAGGCAGGCCCGGACCCTCGTAGGCCACTCTGCCTTCAGGGTCCCTGCAGTTCTGCATCTGCACAGGACTCCCGTGCATCCCGTGTCTTCTTTCCAACACAGATATAGGGGGTTTGGATGAAATTTCTCAAGCACAGTAGTTGGCAGGCTTCGAAGAAGATGCATGGTTCAGTTGAATAACTTGGTGGTGTGTCATTCTTACTGCAGTAGGTCTATTTAAAAGTTGGGGGTGTATAACCCTCCTACAGACCGCATGCAGTGTGCCTTACACCCATGCAGGGTGCCCTTAGAAGTCTTTTGCTAGTCCAACATGTCCCATGAATTACATTGGCTTGCCTGGCCTGCAGCATCAAATAGCAACAGTTTACTAAATTACACAGATTATTTGTCTTTGTGGCTGGGGAAGCCCCTCTGTGATACTATTTGAACATATGCTCAAACCCAAATGCGAGTAATTCTTTATAACAAGGACAATATTGCATTTCCAGGCGAGCGGGATAAGCGGTGTTTAAATATACTTACCTGAAAGAACTCTGCTTTATCGTCTGAATAAATAATTTCAGAGAATAACAGCAATAACAACCTATTCATTTTAGCATCAAAATAGCAAGAATATTTTAAACCAACTATTTTTTTCTGTCCCGGGAAATGGCCTACCTCCTTTTTTAAACACTGTTTTTATAACTCCCAGTGGCCTGGATTCAGGATAGAGTTAATATTTTTCTCCATGACGCAGCAGGCAGAACACGCTGAAACTTTATGAACCCAGAGGCGTATTCTCTATGATAAACAAAAACAAACTAAAAAAAATAATCTCTAAGGACCCCGCCAGTCATACGGCTTTTGCCATCTGGCATACAGTCCTGGCACACTGTAAATCTTTGCAAGTGGTATCTCTTTACAGACCCTAATACATAAAACCCATATGCCAGTGGCTTTTAGAGGCCGCCCCCTTAAGTTGCAGACATCACGTTATGACAGCGTCAGGTCTTCTATGATGACAAAACTTTGATGATACATGGTAAAAAAATAATCCATAAACTCCAAACCGTAACAGTATCGATGCTGTCAGTGAGGGAGCTTCTGGTGATGGTGCCTTTGTTTAGAAAGGTCACCAATCACACTCAACACAAAGAGCTGGGAGATGAGCAGAGGCAAAACAGGAGGAGGGGTTGAATGTTGAGTGCTTTAAAGATAATGCCAGTGTTATCTCTGGAAAAAAAAATAAAACAACTCACATCAAGACCTTTAGTAATAGAAGATACTGAGGTTACATTTGATGAATACCAACCCTAATGATAAAAATATACTCCGTGTAAACCTGAGCTCCATGACTTTTTGGCAATGATATTGCCCAGCAGCTCAAAAGTCCTGGCACAGGTTATCAATGTGCCCAAAAGTTTTGCAGGCACAGATGCATCTGTTAAATCATTCCTCCATGCTCCCTTGCAGTTACCAATCTCTGTGTCACGCGGCACACCTGGCCTGTCCAGCAGGAAGGGAGTGAAGCACTGAGGGAGCTCTGAGCAGGTTCCCTGAAGCTGTGTCTCTTCCCTGGCATCTGAGGGGACACTGAAGAGCAGAAGGCCCTTAAAAAAGGCAGATTAGCCTCACTGAGGGCCATCCTCATGGACTGCTAGATTTTGATGCCAGAAGGCATCATCTAACCTTATGAATAATGCACATGTGGTAATGGATCCAGCTCATCTGCTCTCCAGACTCAGCATCTTTTTGATCTGCTAAAATGAGGTTAATGAAGATTATGAGATGTCTGTATCTTCCCCAAGTCCTCATTTTTTGCTTTCTCTGAGGAGTCTCAGCATTCTTACCTGAACTAGGGAAGCTGAAGAGCTGCAGAAGGATAAACACCAATTATTTCATAATTTGTTCTATTTGTGGTGGCAAGACTTTGCCCAAACGTTGAGGTCACTGAGCAGCTCTTCCTGATGGCATCGCTGGTGAAGGAACATCCTGTGAGTTGCTGTGTCTAGCTTCTCCTAGAAAGCGGGGGTTGATCAAGGGGGCTTCCACAAAGAATCAGCCTAATGCACATACACACACAGAGGGTTATGCACCTTAAAAGCATGTTAGGGTGGGATATCAGAATGAAAAATTAATACAGTCTGGAAAAAGAGTTTCTTTTCCATTCATACATCCACTAAAAGCTGCAATTAATTACATTTTTATTCTCAGATAATCAGATAACTGTATCTCTCCTTTGTATAAATCTAAAAGGTGAATAGAATTCCTGCTGTAAATATACCAGCAGCAACTTCCGTAGCCATTCATGGCCATTTTCTGTGCCTAAGGGCTGCACCAAGAGAAGTGGAAGAAAGCATCTTCTCCTCATGTGCCATCCAGTGACTTTTTCCCCGATGTTCACAGCATTCAAGTACAGAAACTCTACCAACGTTTTATTATTGTTGTAATATTTTTATTAAAAGAATAAAGAGAATTTTAAATAGATGAAGAGATTTTTAAATTGAAAATGCACTAAAATTTGTCTGGCCCCAAATTTAATACCAAAGCAATAATAAAAAGAATTTGAGTTTTGTTATGGCATGTTACTTTTATACTTTTAAATTACTAATTGTTATTCTATTACCATCATTTATTCCTCTTACCACGGCACCCACAACTCTGTCATAGGTTAAGATTTCACTATACTAACTACTGTAAGGTGAAGAAAAGTAAAAATAAAATTAAATTTAAAAAAAAATAGCCCATTCCCCAAAGCCTTTAAATTTAAGGGTGCATACAGCAAGTCCCTTGTAGTACCGGGGTTACAAACAGTATCAGGAAACAGTGAAGCTGGTTTGATCAATATGATGGACTGACAGCAGCTGAGAGACTCTGGCTGCTCTGGAGGCACTTGCAGGATATTTCACACAGGAGGTTTTTAGAAGCATTTACAGGCAGATGACACAGTAACTCTGCATAGGTTTCCAGGGAAAACCTCCAAAACCTAATGCTGTGCGAGAGGCAGACTCACAAAGGTGTATTCCAAAATGTTAATGGGTGGGTGATGGATGCTAACAACGAGACAGGAAGGGGAGGCAAGGGCTTAAACCTGATGTGAAGAGATGAGTGGGAGTAAAGTTGGAGGAAGTCTGAGTGGGAAGAGCAGGATACAACGCCATAGGGGTTGAAGAACAGGGTGCCCATGTGTTAGCACACAGGAGGTGACAAGAACAAGTAGACCAGTCTGTGCAGCAGAACTGTGAATGGATCTGATTCCCTTTGTCAAGCTTAGAGGGGGGAAACAGAACTTCAGCTTTGAGATGTAGCAGGTATCTCACAAGGTAGAAAGAAACAGCATATTGTAGAGACACTATACTGGAAAAAACTGCAGGATTTAAGCACAGCGCTACTGCACAGCTCCAGGGATGCCTGAGTTATATCACAGGCCTGTGTGATGTTGAAGAAAATGATGTTGCTTATTGTCTAGGAAAAACATTCTGGGTAAGGATGGAGAATTATATCTGAGCCTGAATAGGAGGAGGTGTTAAGAGGTTTTGTTGGGAGCATGATAAGCAGAATCTCTTTTCCCTGTTAAGTGTTGCACTATGATTTCTGATATAAATAGGGAAAAATATATAGCAATATAAGTCTTGACAGTAATATCTACCAAAGATATAAAGTGTAGCACCACGGCAAAATGAGTGATTGAAAACAGGGAGTATAGCAGAGGAAGTAAGAGGTAAATATGACTCTGGAACTTATGTTCAACAGATGTAGCAGAAACTGCAATTCAAAAATATTCTATATATTCCTTGACATTAAACATCCTTAGGCAAGAAAAGTGAATAAAAGCCCAAGTCAGAGGTAGCTGAGAAATTTCATATTACTAGCATTTTTTTATTAAAGTGAGTCTGTCTATTCATATCATTCTTTTTAGGCATCTAATTGAAGTTCAAGTGTCATGATGAATTTAAGCTGATCTAATACCAGACCGATGCTGATATCTGCAGTCCAGCTTCCACCACATTTCTGCTGCTTCTTTTCTCTAACCAAGGTAAATCAATTTAAAGTTAACCCTGGGAAAACATTTCCAGTTTTAAGCAACACAATGGATTGAGCTGATCTCCCCATTACTGCTCAAGTCACTATAGATCATGCAAGGGAGAGAGCAGGAATGAGCAGTTCTGGATGGGATGGAGAGGGGAAAGGCAGGACTGCTCCTTCCAGGGCAGCAGCTTTAGCCAGCCAGCAGTACTAGAGAGTCAAGGCTTGTGTCACAATTAGATGCTCTGAATGATGATTAGGAGGAGTCTCTAGGTCTCCTGAGCTTTGGGCATTACTCTCCACTCTTCAAGAGTTTTACAGTAAAGGAAAAAATATTCTATGTAAAAGTGCAATGTTTAAAAAAACTTCTATAAATTACAGTTTTTCAGGGATAAAAAGAACTTTTGCCACAGATTTTCTTCCACATTTTTCATTCATTTCAGTCCTTACATCCCACAGAAAAGCATACGTATTTTACATTAATTGCATAGTTCAGACTGTTGGTGATTCAAAGACTGCAGCAACCTTTTGCTTTTGCTGAATTTTTCTATCCTTAATTTATTTCCAGATTTAGCAAATACAATATCAATCTGAACAATTTAGCTCTGTTTCTGTTTTTTCAGAGTATCATACAAAATCCACCAAGTTGTTCATACCTGCTGTGCTTTCTTTTTTTTCTTTTTGCTTTCATCATTGTTGTTTTTTCCTATAAATGACTTGGAGCTTGTGCCTATTACAATGATCCTGCAAAAACATACATTATGTAGCAACTGAAAGCTTGGCAGGATACTGTTGCAAAAACTCTATAAATATTCCGTCACACATGTTTAAGGAAAGAAAAAAAAAAAAAAGAAAAAAGCCCAAGCACATATTTTCTGTGAATACTTGGCAATTGAAATCTACTGACATTCATGTTTACTGAATTTTAAAAAATGTAGGCTTGAGCTCATAGAATTAGATTTTAGGCCATTCATTATTTTATTAAAAACTGCTTGCATGCTCCTCCAATCAGGAAATATGAATAATGTGTGATTTATCATGCTTACTCAACTAAGCAAACCAGCCCATAGTTTAACTATCTAACAGTGATGCTTGTGCAATTTATTATAAGTGAACTTAAAAATGCATTGAATACATTCCCATTGTGGGTAATTTGGGGAGGGCATTGTTATCTGTTGCAGATAAATCTCAAGCAATAAAAATAGTTATATTGTTATTGTGAATTAAATGTTTATCTCCAGCCAAGTGACTGCTGAGCTTATTTTAGGTTAGATCCAGAGATACCAGTGAATAAAAGCATTGTCCTTTTAAACCTATTTTATCAGCTTTGAATTGCTCTCTAAACTTAATTACTTTTCCTCCTCTTTTCCCCCTCATTTATTGCTACATTTCTATTTTAACCATTAGAATCTGATATATGTTGCCCATAGTCTGCCTTTTGTCTCAGCATGTAACATTGTGTATCAATGTTGTTTTGGGTTTTTTTTTAATATTGCATATCAACATGTCTTCACCCTGTGAAGGTTTCTTGAGAATCATGACATCATAGAAAAGGCAACCTAAATTTAAAAATAGGAAATCAAGTGGGAAAATAACTTAAGAAAAGTCAACAAGGGCTTCTATTGCAGTAATTGCCCTGAAAATTGTGCAACAGATCCATTCTTAATGAAACAATATGCTGAAGAGATCTGTTCTAATGATATAAGTGTACAGAATATCCTTCCTATTTTAGGAATCCATGCAACATCTAAAAAAAGATGTTCAGAAAACAAATGAACGGAGTATGTAACTCTCAAGTATGCAATTACAAAGATACAATAAAATAGAAGTGCTGAAACAATTCGAACAGATCAACATTTATGAAGGCTACAAATACATTCAGATAGTACAGGCAACACTGGGTTCTGTGCAGATTCAGAACTAGTCAAGAGCAAAACCAGGAAGACAAGATCATGTTTGTCACAAGCTGAAACCAGGCACAGCTGCGGCTCTTGCTTTCGCCTGTGCTGTTGTGACTGTCTTAGTGGGTCTGATGGTACAAAAGAGCCTGATAGACCTCAGTTCCTAGCTCCTGTCCTGTTTTATTTTGATGCCAGGCATCCTTCAGACTATCCTGTATCCCATCTCCAGAGCTTCATATTGACCCTTAAAGGCCTCCTGTTCAGGGAAGTTAACTTTAAGCATGTGCTTGATCACTTTCCTGAATCAAAGCCTAGAAAATCGACTTTCGTAGTGCTATTTATGGTAGATTTTTATCGTGGCAGAGGTTTTTTTCACATGGCAGTTTTTATCAAATTAGAAGAGACAATCCACTCTGATGCCTTACTGGTTTTAATAATTGATATTCTTATCTGGCATTTTTACAATCTTACATTAACTGTGAAAATTTCCTGTTGAAGGTATAAAATAGCCCTTCTGAAATACATGAGCAAGGAAGCAGCCTAACAGTGTGTTCACTGAAACTGCCCTGATTCTGCTCTGACACTCCCCAAAGAAAATGAGACATGATTACCTACCTGTTTCTTGTAACGTTTGTTATTACTGAGGTTGAAGTAGTTCTCATCCTATAAACCTTCTTGTGCAGAGTTACATGAAATCAGGAAGTTAAAAAAGGACTTTTTTACTTTCAAAGGACATTAATTTTTATTTAATACTTAACCCACTATTAGATTAGGATAATCTATATATCCATCTTAATTACCTAGGAATTATGATATATGATAGGATATGGAATAGCCATCCCATTATATGGTATGTTGTTTAAGCAGTTCCTGTATTGCTTGAAAAGAAGTTCACCTAAATATAAAGTAGCATGATAAAATTTTCTCACTGGTCTCTTAGATTCTGATCACTTTTTTATACTCCATCCTTTAAGATTTATGGAAAATCAGATCCTTTCAACAATACATAAGGGATATCCTTCTCTTTAAAGAGAGTCTCATCTATCAAACCTTGTAAAAAGCAACAAATCGTCATACCTCGTCTACAGCATCTGTTGCTAAATTTGCCCCTTTTCTACTTACTGAAATGTGAGGAATATTTCTAGAGGCCTGCATTTTATAGAGTTGACATGCCAAAAGTTCACTGACCACACTGCCATCTTCATAATAGCTTTGTTTGCTAGTTAGTTGTTTCTGAGTGCACTTGTTCAAAAGGATTTTGAAGCTGCTGATGTGTTGTATTCAGTTCTTTTGAAATGCTGAAAACAGTGTCTTATTATGTTTAGCTTTTAGCTTACCTTTGTAACCAGTTCTAATTGTTTAATTTACCCATCCTCTTTTAAGGTGGACAGCAGAAAAATCCTCTCTTCTTGAATTACCTGAAGATTATCCTTCAGTCAGCTGTCATTACATCGAATTAGTAATTAAAGGACTTTTTCAGTGAAACTAAAAGGCTTATTTCCACTGTGAAGTTAAAGTACTCAGACAGAAGAGTTGAGGGCTTGGCCAAGCCTTGGGCAAGACTCTCCGCTTACTTACATCTAACTTTATCCTTTGTAAAATGGAAAAAAAAAACCCCAGCCCCTCTCTTCTTCCCCACCTTTTCATATTACTGGGGTTTTAAGCAACAAGGATCAAGAGCTTTCACTAATTATACAATAAAGACCATAAGTTATTAACAGATTTAACAGGTTCATATTTTTAAGAGTAAGAGCAGTCCCCCTAAGATGCTCTCTATGTGGCCTGTCTTTTCAGAGCCGTTAGGACTATTCACAAAGTATGAAGACTCTTGTGGCATTTTTGCAATTAGGATGCGATTAAATGTCCTGTTCACTCCCATTTTTAAGACAGACTTAGAGCCAGCTCTTGGCTTAGACAGCATGATAATGACCAAGATAGAATGAAAAGAAACTGTATTTCTCTTTGTAACATTGAATCCATGGTGAAGGTTAGATCTAGCCTACCTTTTTATGACACAGAAAGTGATACATGTTTATCTCTAAATATCAGGTGCGCTTTTCTTCAGCTGTCAGTTAGACTTAATTCTGTTGTTCAAAGGATTTGGCAGTTTGTGGCTATTAAAAACAGTTTGGAAGGGATATTGCTGCTCTTGGCTGAGCTTTACATTTTAGCTGTATCACTGTTTAATACCTCTGTATTTTCCATGTCGCATGAATTCTGAAGTGTCATCTTTCAGAAGAATGGACAACAGCCTTCAGTACAAGTATATGGAGTATACCTATCTTCCCAATATCCTGTTTATGTCTTTTATATATATGCTGTACATTTACTTAAGCGCTCATAAAAGAGACTAATATCTGCACGTTGTGCCAATGAAAAAAAGTACAAAATTGTCACAAAATGAAAGTCAGAATGACAGAATATTCGTTTTATATTCCTACCATCATCAAAATCTAGAAATGCTCTAAACTAAATCTTCTCAAATCTAAAATTCCTAAATAAAGGACAACTCATATGAAGGTAACATGCCCTGAAGGAAAACGAATACATTTAAGCTATTTTAGATTGGACAGAAAAGCAAGGTTCTCATTTGCAGACAGCTTCTCAGAGAAACCTCTATTTTCTATTCTTAGCAACAGAGGAAATTTTAAGTTCAGTGTCTCTGTGACTTACGTCACTTGATACCTGATGTTTGAGTGTAGTTTTTTTTGGGAGCGAGGTGCATTCCTATATGAGGAGACCATGAGTATGCAAGTATTTCCTCCATCTCTGATACAATAACTTTCCTTTAGGAGTGTCTAAAGTAAAGAGTGTCTTCCTTTCTAAATGAGATGAATTTGGTTTATTGATCAGATGATAGAGCATTTCTGCTCTCTCTGCATTTGTATCATGTTTTGCTAAGATCTGATCCTTCTCCTTGCATTGGTTGTAAAGCCCTTAGAATGGGAAAGAATTGTGCCTTATTCTGATAAAATGTATGTAATTTATGTGTATATAATTTTTTTCCCCAGTAATGATTAATTACAAAATATGCTCAAAAGATTTCTCCAAGTCTCTTACTTCCTAACATGTTATACCCTTGATAGAGAAAAACTTCTCAGCCTTTGAATATTTAAACCAATAATAGTTTCTGTCAGCATCAAGTATGAAGTTAACACCAGTTATGAATATAACCTTCCCGCTGGGCAGTCATTAAAAAGTTGTTATTTCTGATTCCTGTATAAATATCTAGGTTAGTTTCTTAATAAAAATTCTGTGAACTTTAGTTGAAACAAAAATAACAGAACTATTTGAGGATTGCTACAGTCACTTCTATATCCAGTTGACCTTGCCCCAATTTTAGCTTTGTTTCCTTTTTCTATCAGGCTTCTGGGAACCTGCTTTGAAAATAAAATCTACTCAGAGAGTCAAATCCTGAATTTCTTGCTCCAATAAAACTTCTGTCTTGCTTTTCCTGGCAAAGACTTGAAAACAGTTGCCTTTGCACTCCCCATTTTTTTCTGAATCAGAGCTAAAGTTCAACTGCTAAGGCAATGAGAAACTAGAACAAGTTAGGATATATTGAATTGACTGAATACAGTCAACTTTTGCTAAATGAAGATTCATAATAGTGAAAAAAATTACTACCAGTTCAAGCATATGGAATTGTAATACTAAATATTTGTATATTCAACTTTAAGACTTTGGATTTATTTTTAAGGGAAAAAAAGGAAGAAAAAAAGGTAGAGAAAGGGAGAGAGAGAAATAAATAAATAAATAAAGAAAGAAAGAACGAAAGAAAGAAGGAAAGAAAGAAAGAAAGAGAAAGAAAGAAAGGAAGAAAGAAAGAAAGAAAGAGAGAAAGAAAGAAAGAAAAACAGACCAAACCCACCNCAAAAAAAAAAAAGAAAAAAAAAGAAGCCAGAAACCACTTTACCTGAGAAGCTAATTTTAGGTTCTAGTATTTTGAATTCAGACCATATGCTAAGGACATATGCAAGTACAGAATACTTTTTCCAAGTTTTCATCCTGAGGGGATGGGCAGGGAAGGAGGTGGTACACATGCTGCTCCTTTCCTCCATAGGTTAAAGACAAATTGTCCAGCTTTTAACATTATGAAAAGCAAGATCATCACAGGTACCTGCCTGTTCTTTGTCCCTTTTGCCCTCAGTGGGAGCATATGTCTTTTGTCATTTTGTTTTTTCCTCATTTTCTTGCTCTTCCTCACTTCCTGGATTAATCAAGATAGTATTATCTTGACCTCTTTTTTAAAGTGCTTTAAAATGTTTCATAAATACATCACATTTGCAGGAACAATTGCTGGGTCACTGGTAATTGTTAGAGGAGTTTTGCTTTTAAATAGCAATGACTGACAGTCTGTTTAATGCTGATGCAATAGGTACCAGCAAAGCTTAAATTTCCCTGTTTCTCTTTTATGCTAAAAAGATTATATTCTGCTCTGATAAGCTAAAAGAATCTTAAAACTTAAACCTCAAAGGTCTCATAAATCAGGTTTGCCTAGGGACATAATATACATTTACTGTGATTTGCTGTATTAAAAAATCAGAAGGCCTAATGTGTAGCCACCACCGCATTATGAGCATTCATAAGCAGAGGAGAGAACTGATTACTTCCACGTAAACTCTTCTGATCACCTAAGTGGTGACACCAGCGGAGCACAAACATCCATGTGCGCAGGCCTGCGCCCTGGTACGTGTTCCAGTTCTCCATTAACACGGTTCATTGCTGAGCGTCAGATGCTGCCACTCGGTACGCTGTCAGTGGCTAAGAATAGCTCCTTCCCGCCTGGCCAAGCAATAGCAAATGAAGCACTCCACAGTGCAGACCAGAGCTGCAGTGACCTCCACAGTGGCAGAGGTGGCCTGCGTACAAATTTGGTGGTCATCCCTTGCCTTTTTCTAAGTCAGTCACATGCTATGGTACAAAAAAAATTGCTGAGGATTGCATAACACACCTATGAAATCTCCAGTCTGCAAACCCTTCCTCTGTCTCCTGTTGTTTTTACCCAAAACACAGAGGGAAGTCGAAGCTCTGCATTCTGCTTGCTTTACCCAAAATAGTAGACTCTACGTCTAATAGAAATAGCCTCAACATTAAGACAGATAGATCCGTGGGCCGGTATGTCCTTCTCATCTCTTCTGCTGAAGGAAGTACCTACTGTTTGTTTCTTCTAGCAGTATAGCTGTTGATGTTGTGTGGGATTATCAACAAATAAGGGAGCGGATGTTATTCCTACCGAGCTAAATGTTAATACTCCCATAAGGAAAGCAGGTGCTAAGAACTTGCAAAACAGGTGCTATAAAACATATAGCTAAATTTGGAAGAGATTTTTGGATACCACCTACATGGCAGAGCATGCAGTATTGATTTCAAACTGTTTAGACATTCTTATGGAAACCACACAACAAAATGATTTGAGAGGGAATCTGCAGCAGAATAGATACACAGTCACAGAAATATGGCAGCAATTCCATGAGATGATACATTAACAGACGAACAGTAAACCACCATATTCAGCACATGACATTCTACATGTTGTATTTTATGTCCAGCAAAAGATTTGCAAGTAAAATTCTGATGTACTTAAGAGTTTTGAAAAATTATCTTTGCAATCAGCCAACAAGATACAGAAAGATTCTTCCCAGGATGAGTTCTAACATCCTTTAAAGAACCTTAGCTTATAAAATAATGCATGTCACAGTCAAACTATGTTCTGTTAACTGAAGTAGCAGAAGCAACCAGATACATTTGATTTCAAATAAAAATGATCTTTAAAGAATACTAAAGTAGCAAAATGATAAAATGTCATGGTTAAAATAACTTTGATTTGACCTACTTGAGCATATGCACTAGAACAGTCTTGTTTTCCAGTGCACAACAGTTCCTGGCAAAGTAAAGCTTTTGCAGGTCTTGCTTTGATAAAGAGAAGTAAAAGAGAATGTTCCTTTCTGTATGTCTCTTTTGCTTCATCCACCATCTATCTCAAACCCTAAATGGAGGAGAGGAATCTGGCACGTTAGGCACACAAATTAGCCAAACAAAGGTTTATACGGCATCGTGCATGCAAAATTATTGCCACTCACTTGAAAAGCTTATTCAGAAGGTACAAATGAGAAGTTTTGAGACTTTTATCAGTGAGCCTTTAACAAGCTCTACTGAGGACATACAAATTGTGTTATTAAGGGTTTACAGCTCAGATGGTTCTGCCTGGATGTTCCTCAGATCAGTACATTCATCTGTCTCATTTCAGGACTGTTCTTTCTGCCTTTCAAAATGATCTCAATGGAGATGGTAGAGCTTTACAAAGCATTGATTTTTGAGAAGAGGTCACCAAACACTTGCACAGATACTTCTTTACCTTTCATTTGTTATTTTTCTTTTGAATCTAAGTTAATATATAAAATCTGCTTGGAACAGAGGATGAATGTAGAAATTTTCATTTCAGATTGTTGACACTGGCAAAGCTATAGGCAACTGTAAAGAAAGGAACTATGCAATGTTAACTCTGCATACTAGAACTAATTCCGCCTAAAATACATCAACTTCAGTATTATTTACTCTGCTCCATAATGGGGAAATATGTAGGAATTAAGGCTTTTATTTTTATGAAATGTTACAGTCTGTCCTTGATTATTAATTATTAATGCGGTTCACTTAAAGAACTGTGAGGATCAAATTCCTCCCAGAATAACTGAAGCAAAGTCAATTCCAACGGTCAGTTTGACCCAGGATGCTTACTATTGCTTATGCAAAAACCTTTTTGAAAATGCAGACTTGGAGTATGGAAAGAATGAAGAAGAATGAAAAAAGACCACAAGGTCTGACACGATGAATTCTTCCGTTCCCTTCTCTGGCTCATTTAAGGACTTTCCCCTTGTTCTTAGTACATTCCCCAGGAATGAAATAAGATCATTCCCTGTTTTGCTTACCAAAACACAGAGGGAAGAACCAAGCCAAGGTCTGTTCCCCTTCTGCTCTGGTTTACAAAGCAAGTTTTAATTCTTCAGGGAGTCACCTGCTCTCAACCGCATGCAGCAGTACTGTGAGTATTTCAAATACCTCCTGCACACCGGGAAGCTGCGGGAAGCACTGGGATCTCGTGGAAGCAGGGTGCCTCCCCTGGGAAGTCAGCACGTCAAGGAATGCCTAGGTGTGCTCACAGGCATAACTGAGCTTTCTGTGTTGTGTATTAAAACTCAGATTACTTCTTACACCTTTTAAGTCTACATTTGTGGTTTCTTATTAACTGTTCCTTGAGCGTATTATCAACATCTGATGATACAAAGTCCAGTGTGTGCATTCCTTTACTTTTAATCCAGTTGCTCCAGGAACATTACTGGCAACTATAACATTTGTAAACTTCTGTGTCATCCATCTACCAGCTCCTAGTAAACCGCTCTCTGCTTTCACTCAAATTCCACAGAGAGTGAGAAGACTCATCTGTATTCATTTTTCTACAAATCTCATGAAAATAAGTGTCCAGGAAGGTCAGTGGGACACAGACATTGCTCTCCTGGCAGGGAGGGCTGCATGGCCAGGCATAAGAGAATTCATGTGGAAATTCACCCTCGGATACAAATCATAGAAAATTAGGCTTCATTAATTCCACTGCTCATGGACGTGCTTGTTTTAGGTAATATATCTACACTGGAAATTCAGATGGTAGCAATATCTTTGTTAATTTATAGAGCATTAACACTTTTGTATGCTCATGTGTATGAACAACAAAACATATCGATCGCCTGATCCAGCTCCTATCAACATCAAAGGAATCTTTCCACTGAATGGGAGTCAGACTAGCTCCGTGCATAGTGTTGTCCATCACAGATATTTACAATAGCAACATTAAAACAAAATTTATTCTGTAAAAGACCCAAAAGCAGAAGAAAAAGAAGCATTTTAATCCAGTTTTAAATGCCACCATGTATTTCATTTACACAAACAGCAGCATAAAAGGAAAACATAAATTCATATGCATGGAAGCACATACGAGCATGTGTACCATAAGTGCAAGTAATGTTCACCTCCTTCACTACTCCCGCAACTTGATTACAATTTGGAAATTAAACTTTCCATTATGCTAGTCCTTGTTCATTCACACTATGCTTACAGACGTGGTTTTCTCTGAAGTACGAGATGGCCAAAGTTATTCTGTTGGATGGAAAATCAATGTATATGAGGTATGGAATTCCATGACTCCTTTTTTAAAACATCTATATAAATTAGCATGAAAATGTTCAGACTTAGCTTTCATGGATTCATGGAAGTCCTACAGAGGCTTTGGTAAATGACTCCATTGAGGAAATATTTCATATCCTCCAGTAGCCGGCTATTCCGCCCACGAGATTCAAGTCATATGGTTTTGAACCTACGTTAAAGCTCAGCTAAGAAGCCATTAACTGTCCTGATTAGTCTGGTACAGGAAAATCCTGCATGGGGAAATGGAATTTCCATGGCAAACTTCTCACATTTTCCACTGTATTGTTCTTGTTGGGAGAAAAGAGGGGTTGTGTTCCCACAGAATGAGCAGTGGTTTCAGTCCAAGGGGCTCTGACAGGATTCTCTGGGGTCTAGAAGCAATCATACATAAAACTTCTCTGTCTTCAGATTGCAGTTTGGATCCTCATCTCCCAAAGAACTGTACTATTAAGTTCTCCATCACTAGTTTCTCCTGCCCCAGAAGCCACATTTGGAAGGTCATTGAAATGTATATAGTTGAAGTGTGCTCAGGGCAGAGCTAATGCCAGTTTAACTTTTTTCTAACTTCCCTAGGTCTCTGGTTTTGCGCCTCTTCACTGAGAGAATCCTCAGTCCTATGAAACAGCATCCAAAATAGGATTAAAGTTCCCAAAAAGGAAACACTGTTTCCATCTATAGAATTTGTCTTGGGGTTATGTTCTTTTGCTATGGGAAAGTGCTTGGACTGCTTAAGCCTACATCGTTGTATCAGTACGTATGTGTGCTCACCAAATACTTTTTAAGAGGGAAAAAGAGGTTTAAATATAAGCTATAGTTATGGGAATAGTTTCCAGTCCTGGAATGTGCCTTGACTGGATCCTGAATGTATAGCAGGGTGAGTGTGCAAGCTAACCCTCCTCTCCCATGCTCCTGCTCTTCTTGCCTTCATGGAAAGAAAGCACGCTCAGAGACCCAGCCATAGCATGCCCCATCCTGTCCCCTGAACTGGGTGATGGTGGGTACCCGGCAGCACACAAGGAAGCCCTAACAGAGCCTGGCTGACTCAGAAGGCTGGATGCTGATTTCAGATCGATACAAGCATATAGGATTTTACCCAGAGGACATTAATCACCTATGTACATTTGAAAAATCTAAACCATGTTTCATTCAGGTCACATGGGATGTAGGTTCTTCAATAGGTCTGTGTCTTTGGAACACAGAACTTATGTGCCTCAATTAGCCAGGGTGCTTTGGAAATTTTTCGGTATCACTTCTGTGCTGGTGTACTTCTTTTCAATCCCACACTGGAAGAATTTATGATTCACTTGCCTGCGATAAAAGTACAGTCAGTGAAATCTCAGAAGAAGGAAATCCTAAGCTCTGAATCTGTTTCCATCAATGACAATAGGAATTCTGGTGTTAACTTAAATGGCAGCAAGAGCGAGCTTTATTGTCAATGAAACTGTGACTCTACAGTAAAAAAAGCGAACCACAAGAGACAGCTGTGATTCTGTTTCTTCTGCAAAGATGGATCATTGATAAGAGATCTTTTGTTTCTAAAACCTAGAGATGCCACTGCTGATTTTAAAAGAAGATTTCATCAGTTCCAGTTTAGTTGATCATAAATGAGTACTTATATCCCCTAATAGATATTTTTTTCCCTTCAAAAACTTAAATTATAAGACAAAGGTTTTTAAACTGTCAGGCACTGACTGACACTGCTTGCATAATATATACCCTTTTTGACACGCGTTGTACTAAAATTAGTAGATTGAGTCCTTGTTTCTTGCTGGGTTTTTGCTTATATAGGGCAATTGGTTGTATAAAGTATTTTTGGATGATGATTTTTCCAGTAAAGTATGTCTTTGAAATCCTTCCAAGCTCACAACATATAGTATTTAACTTCATTACCCTTAAAATTAAACATTAAAATATTTTCCATACACTGCTCTAGATTACTGTAGTAACCATGATTCGAGGGAGTGAGGGAAAACATATTGCTACTCCTTATTTCTTCAACGAAATGAAACCTGTATTTTTGTTCTTATCCCCCACATTACACAGATAAGCTCAGCTTGCTGAATGGCATGTATAAAACGATACCCAAAAAAACTAATGAAAGTGAAGTATTTTGCTTAAAATGCAAGTATTTGAGATAATCTAAAAGAAACAGAACTGATTGCTAATTTTGCTTGAGACCAAATTTATTGGTGGGAAAAGACCTCAGGGTGGGGGAGTTTGAAAAGTTATGGCTGTAGTATTTAATTTTAAATATTTGTAAGCAGACGCCTATTTTACTTTTCCGGTCTGGCCGTAATTTTGACAAGAATTGTTTCTATGAGGAGATCACCACGCTCTGCCAAGAACTGAAGAGGACAACACGCCTCTCAGTGCTTAGCTGCATTACAGTTTGGATTATCTGTAATGCGACAGAACGGAAGAAGACTCTTGTAGAGGAGACCTGACCTGCCACAAGAGAAGACAGTAGAGAAACTGGATCAGAATTATTACCAAAGTAGCAAGAAGACAGACTGCATTAAGTTATTTGACCATGTCTGGAGTAACTTGCAACAGAGCTATCTGCAGGTGATTTATCAAGAAAGGTTATCGGAATGATCACTTTCTGAGGAAGGCAGGAATAGAAATGATGCATTATGAATTCCTGATTTGTTCTGGGTTGCAGTGATACCTGTAAGTACGCTAATGAATGAGACTTTACCTGGATAGTAGGAATGTGATGCACCACTGTTTATTGCTGCTAGATTCCCCCTTATATTCACACCTTTCTCTTATATTTTGTTAAGAAGTCCTGTTTACTGTCATTCAAAGTGTTTGGTGCAAAGGAACTGACATTACTCATTAGTATTTTGTGAGGAGGTCACTGAAAGCACATAGTGACTGTTCACTGGTTTGGCTTTCATTTGCCAAGTACTTTTAGCAGAGATGCTTTTAAAATATCAAAAAAGTAACAGTTGACATATATACAGAATGAATTACTTCAACATGCCAGTATTTGTGTCTGTGACATAAAAGCCAAAGAAGGGCTAGGCTCTGTCATTAGACCATCCGAAGGAGAAACGGGAGGTGCATGCTGTGCTCCAGCTTCTTGAGAAGTTCTGAATGGGTGTAACTGCAGTTCCCTAATACACCATGAACGGTGCTTTCTCAGTCTCTTTAATTTGATATTGTTCATTGTGACCGGCCTATTTATAAAGAGGATCATCTGAACCAAGCTGTGGAAAAGCTGCTCAGGAAGGATATACAGGTTCACATCTTCCTCTCAGGTGAACCTGAAGGATCGTGAGGTCCTGAACCTGAAGGGTCTTCTCGCCATTTTCCCCTTCCTGGTGTATCTGATATGAGAAGAAGCCCTGCCAGTAATACCACTGGGAATCTAATTCTCCATCTCCCTGATTTTCACTAGTGTGCACCTGAAAACCGAAACTTTAGAAAGGGCAAAGTAATGACTAAATGCTGCCAAGACATTTCAGCTTTGGAGGATCAAAAAGAAGATTTCCCCAGTCTGGAGGAATAGAATTCCATTCATTTTTCTGGATTTTAATCTTGGTGACAATAAAAACATTAAAATAGCCTTATTGTGTGTGTAATTCATTTGACAGCTGAACCAAAAAAATCCACCCAAAACCCCAAAATAAACAAACAGGAGGAAAAAACCCACAAAACAAAAACCCACAAAACCCCCTCAGAGTCTTTGCCCTGTTCTTTGTGTAATGCAGCAGAAATGAGTGTCACCCTTCGAAGAAAAACTCCTTCAGATTGTGTTGAATAATTCATTTTCTGTTTTCTGACTGAATTTCATAACAGTTGGTTGACTTGTCAAGAATCCACGTGACCACGTAGTGCACATTTGGATACGTGTAAGGATGTTCAGCTTTCTCATCTGCATTTCTGGGAGCATGACAATTGTCTCCGTAGCCTTTAAGTTTCCAGCCAACATTTGCTGATTAGGAGAATGGTCACTGGGGCACAATATTAGCATTGCTGCTATACCTCCTGTATCTTCGAAGAACATTGTTGTTGCATTTGCTGCTGTCTGCTATAGTATAAAGTGAAGAGTCTTAAAGAGAAAATGTCATCTGTTGAGCACATATGCTTTTTTTTTTTTCCCCCAAGAATCTGGGTAATTTAATTATGTTATCTATTACAAAATGTGCTTCATACAAAAAAAAGTGGTATTTGAAGAAATTATTTTAATTAATACCAAATTTTAATGCTAGTCATAAAATACCTGTTTTCCCAGGCGGAATATGCTGTTGCTCACTGATGTAATACGGGTAAACTAATGTAAAAAGAGGATTTAGTCTATTATCTACCATTTTCACCACCTGGCAGCATTCATTCTCCATCTTTTTGTTTGTTACATATTTGGTGCAGAGGCTGCTGTACACCAGAGCACACCTTCAGTCTCTGTTCTGAGCGAGTGTACTTTCTTCCTTCACTACCATGTATGTCCTTTGTCCACTACCTCCATTTTTCTACCAAGGTTACACTTTTTAAATGAAAGCACAATAAAATCTTTGTACTTTGCAAAGACTGTTTAGAGTCTGGACTAGGTTTCCATCTCTGGATGGAAAGTGCAGCATCAAAAAAAATAGTTAGTTTAAATAAATACTTTTTTTCATTGCCTCCTGAGGCTAACAAAACTTGCAATCTCTGAAAATTGAAAAGAAAATTAATTTTGAAGATACAGAGCTGTAGGAGGAACTTTGCTGCCCTACAGAACTCACCCTGTGTTTAATAAAGTCACTGGGACAGTTGTAGCTAGTGTAGTAATGCATGAAGACATTGCTTCAAATAATTCCCTGAATCTTTGGGTGAACTTACATATAGCATAGCAGGGTAAAGTCAAGCCATAAGTGAGTTCTCTTAAATATCCAAAATACAGAAATATTTAGCAAGGTATATTTTTACCCAGGTTCAGTGTAAATTCCATTTCCATTTCATAGGACTGTGTGAACAGAGATAGCTACAACTCAATGAAACCTGTAGAAATTGTGTGCTTTTAAACTGGCTTCTTCATAACAGTCCACATTTAGGAACAGAGAAGAAGAGAGGAGAGGAATACAATATTCACGCAGCGGAGAAGTGTCTTAGGGCCAAAAAGGCAGCCTGCAGATAGATGACTGCCCTGAATGCTGGAGTGGCCATTGCTTCACACAGTATTGCTTCCCTGCACCTTAGAGAGATTTTGTCTGTATTCAGTAAGGCTCTCCTTAGGCCACAGGGGAGCTCCAGCTAATTAGAGAAGGAATTGTAGGGCTTTTTCCCCCAAAATGTCACATTACCTGACAGATGAGACATGGGCCTGGTGGTACCCTGAAGCATGAAGGTAGCCATACAGCCCAAACACCACAAAATTACCAGGTACCAACTTGCCTGTCGCATCTTGCCCATACCATGCAATGAAGACCAGCCCTCCTCTGACCACCACCACTCCCCCCGCCCCCCTCCCACTCTTTCTTCTGCAGCACTGCCTTTCATAGTATTTAAGGCTGGACAGAATTAAAAACCAACACGCAACTTTGCCAACAATATTCACGCTTGAAGTTCACTATTTGATAGTGGTCCATAGAAATCATCTCCTTTTTCTTATGTCAGGCCGAGACTATATTTACTTGTATTTGCCACTTTTTCAGTCTTTGCATTTGGGATATCTTAACAGTATCCTTTTTACCCTCATATATCCTGAAGGAAGACCTACAAGCATCTGTAGACGAAGAAGCAGCAGTTTGACTAACATTAACATTGGCCACTTCAAAGTGATTTTTAAAGATACTGATTATGTAGTTGATCTAACAACAGCAAAGAGAAAGGAAGTGTTCTGCACACAGTGTAGCTGGGAAAGAGGCAGAAAAACACATTTAAATGCATTCCCAGGACTGCAAAAAGCCCTTTCTCTGCTCATCCCCTCCTCCCCTCTACCCAACATTATATTGATAATTTCTGATTTCCTTCAGGTTTCATCTAGCAGTAAAAGGTCATCAATAATCTGTCCCGCCTCACAGAAATTGCCAGCGCACGGCAGAACTTGAGCTGTCCTCTGACTCATCCGAAATACACGCCACAACAAGCGACGGCAGTCATCTGCACTGTCCCTGTGCTGTCGACAAAGCTCATTTTATAGCCCTGTTACACCATTGTATTGACTGAAATGAGTGAAAGCTCTGAACTATAAAACACAGGAGAGGCACATGGTTCAGAAAACACGCACAAATAAAACAGTATTTTGGAATGAATGGGAAGTTTTACAAAGGACCCGATTGCTATGATCTGAACTCTAAACCATAATTTCAGATAATATGCTTGCAATTTAATTAAATATTTTCAGATCAGGGATGAAATGCTAGTGGTGAGGTCCCGGGAAGTTAAAAATCAGCCCTGACTGCTCTAAATGGGCTTAAATACAACACCTAAGAACAATCTGAGATCAAGTCAATGCAGTTCCCCAGTGAATATACTCCCCTGCAGAAGGATTAAGGAGAGACACATTTTGGCATTTAAAGGAATATAATTTAAAGGACAACTCTCAGGTTTTACCTTTTATACATGCCATGACCATTAAATGGATGAGACTATTGATAGACAAATGTATAAGAAAAAACCCATTTTTTTAAAAAATAGCCTCTAATAGCTTTTAATACAAGAAAGAATATTAGTAACTAATGCCTAGTTCACATCTCAGAATTGCAAATATCCTTATAATATTCTAAATGTTGACTCTTCGTTGGTAAGCAGTCCTCCATCCTATTTATTCTACATATCCTATCAATATTGTCATGGTTACAGTCCAGCTAAATTAATACATATGTACAAAAATTCTGAGACTGGTTAGACTTAGAATGAAAGGAAGCTGTACAGCCTTGCACATTGTTCTGTGTCAACAAAAAACTAAATTTATTATGTTGAAGTTCAAAAGAAAGGAGAAATCAGGATCACAGTCGATTAGCGATACATGGATTTCATGCAAGGAATTAGCTAGAACTTGATTGAGTTAATTAGATCATTTCTATCAGCTTCAGTAGGTGTTCAGTCCTCTAGTTCTGTGCATAAAGTTCTTGTAATGAAAAGTTAGCTTCAGTGGGTTTTAGGAGCAAGCCAAGTGCAGATTTTTCTATTAAAAATGTTCATCAGACAGCCATAGTTAAACCAATACTCCTTTTGTCACTCTTAAGCTTTAAATCTCACTTATTAAAAACTGCATTTAAATAGCAAAAAGGCAAAGTATGGAATCTAAACTAAGATGTCTATTTGAATTATTCATGGTGATCTGGAAAAATTAATTGATACAGGGAGAATAATAAATTACCAAGGAGTATTCCTTTTGATAATTTTCACTTTTCTTTGCCTATTTTGTAAAAAGAAAAAAAATACATCTAAATTACTTTGAGTCCTCTCCTGCACTGACACATTTTCTCTTTGTTATATGTTTCTCTACTCAGGCAGACTGAACCCAGAGATACCAATGACAAACCTGCCCTGGCTTATCCATTAATACAAAGGAAAACAAAACAACAAGAAAAGACTTTCCTAATACCCTAGAAACTCAGAGAGATGATTTTCTAAGCTAAAAGGAAAAATACCAGCTTTCACCACTTCTAACTGCTATCTAAAATTCCCACATATACCTTATTGCCTTTTATGACAAAGCCAAAATCTCTGATACAGAAGAGCTGGTAAATGCTTTCTCCTGCCATTTAGGTGGAGTTAGGAAAGGTCTACTGATAACTAATGATAGCTGTTAAGTAGATGTAAAAGTCACCCGGGAATTTTCTACCAAATCAGAGTTTTATGATAAGTTCTCTACAGAGAGCAAGATACTACCCCTGCCACCTCTGTCACATGGGGGCAGAGGCATTTGGAATTAGTTCCTGAAAGAGAAGAGTCTGAACACACCACCTATTTTGTAATGATTGCTTAGTCCCCACTGTAAGAATGCACTTTATAGCTGACAGCCCATCAGGCAGGGGTGATCACCCATCAGCATCGAGCCACGCTAAGAGCCACCAGATGAGCTCCTTATTTGTCACTCACACTCCTTTCCCACTGAACAGCCTGTGTTCCACTGTGTCCCACTGTGTTCATCCCACCAATGCTCTCAGGTTGTGGCAGCCCCTGCCCGGAGGACACCGGCCAAAATAGCAGCTGCGACGACTTCAGCTAAAACAGAAAACCTCTAGAACTAAGGGAAACGCCTTCTCCCATTAATGGAAGGCAGACGAGTTTATCAGGTGATACCAGACCATTATCAAAGTTTCATATATGAAAATGGAAACTTAAAGTTGGGGTTTATGTTCCCCTTTGGTTTCTGTGGTCAGTGGAAATAGAAGCTTTGTGAAGTGCCACAGCTCATTTTTAATAGCACTGTGGATAATATGAAGGTAGGAAGGAATAAGTAAGCCTTTTTTCTCTGCATTTCTTTTTATTTCTTTAAATTTTCCAGAGGAGGTGCTTCCCACTTCAACCTCCACTGTCAGTAAATACAACTGCAGCTTTCAGCGTAAGGCTATGAAGACCTACCTTTCTTACAACCAATGTAAAAGATCAAAGATATTGTAGCATAATTTGTAACAGAAATAACCAGGTAGACTTGAAATCCTGCATAATTATAATTTCTAACCTTCAGTTACAGAATTTAAAAAACTTTATCTTTTTTATATGTTTAAATCTTAATTGCACCTTGAAATGGTTACACTGAGAATGAAAATCTGCAGAACTTTGAGAATTAAAGAACGTTGTAGATTTTGTTTATTCTTTCTGAAAGATACTCTGTAAAGCATATGATGTGATTCCTCTTGCATCACATAAGCTGAACCAAGGAACACGGGCTCTTGTTTCTAAGACAAACAAAAAAATAAAAAGCTGTAAATTGAGAGATGAAAAATGTTATTAAAAAAACTAATGTACTGGGGGCTAGATCTGCTGAAACCTGTATTGGCCAAAAAAAGGAATGTGGCTCAAGATGCTTGTGTCCTTGCTTGATGCTGGATATTAAAACTGATTAAGAAGGTGTAGGAAGGACATGGGCTTTGGTTACATCCTGCTGCCAGTTGTTCTGAGACTCTTTCAAGTGTACCAGGGGAGCTGCAAACTGCTGTCCTCTTCCTGCTCACCTCCTCATGTTCTTGAGACAGTATCAGCGGTTTTATCTTCCTAAAATGTACTAAAGTGAGTAGGATCACAACAGGACTGGAACAGCACTCTAGTCTCAATCTGACCAAGAGATCCAGGCTGAGAAAAAAACATTTCTAAAACTCAATTCAGGATGGTGCCAGAGCTACACTTCCCCATAATGGACTGTAACTGAGACAGAGTGTGAAAAGGCTGTATGTGTCCTGTGTAATACTCATGGATGTGATCTGCTTGCTATTTGCAAATCTAGTCATGAGGGATCACCTGTGGAACCAGATTACCTGGCCAGTAAGAAATAAGTTTTTACTGCTAGTCTGCGTTGTTGTGAAGAGTTAAGCAGACAAAGCATAACAGCAAACCCTTCTCCTTACTATGTGAGGAAACTTGAACAATTTCACTGCCATAAAATAATAGGAGCCCTGATAGTGTTTTTGTTAGAGTTCAAGGATTGGCTTGTGAGAGTTGATTAACCTTTTTTCCAAATTCGTCAGCTAAAATCACTGTCTTTTCTGAAGAAAATAAATGATCTTTCAATTGCAAAAAGGAAAAAATATGTCAGTCAAGCACTCAAGAGAACACATTCATTATATTAAACCATACAAAGTCTCTGATAAATAGGCTCACTATCATGAGTCAAAGCATGCTAAAATGTACCTACTCGGTCTAAATCTTAGTTAAACTGGGAGCAGGTTATAAAAGGTTGCAATCAGCTGGGTCAGAGGGGGGTGGGGATAGAACCATTACCCAGGAGAGAGGAGGGAATTTCTGCTTAAACATAACCCCATAAATAGGGATTTCCTAGAATTAAGGGATCTGCTTTAGCTCAAAAGCAACGATGACTTGAAGATTTCATGAGAAGAACCCTTCTCCTTTAAAGGAGATGACTTAGTTGACATTAACCCCCTATATATTAAGAGGGAAGGACTGGGAGAATAATACCAATCATGTCTTGTGTTTTTATTGTTTTACTGTTAGGAAATGATACAACCTGAAATGTCTACAAAACTGCTAATATCTTGCAAGTTCCTACCAGTGGTAGGATGCTGTTCCCCATAACTGCATCCGTCCTGTCTTTCCCCAGCTTGAGAAAACTTTCTTGTCCGCCTTGTCTCTACCAGCTCATATTAATCCAACCACCCTCCTTCCCACCTTTCTTACTGCTGAGGCTTCTTTCCTCTTCAGGGCTTGTTTCCACTCACCATAGTTTCCCCAACTTTATGCGAAACGTTAACATTGTGAGGCAGGAATGTTTTGAGAAGCAGGAGAGGCTGTGTGCTCTTCCTAACTGTATCACTACCCGAGTTACAAGCAAGTCGTCTTACTTTCCTGATTCTTTCCTCAGCCCCCACCTCAGTCCCTAAGCTTAAGATTCCAAGTTCACACTTGAAAAGATAAATGCTGTCCAAAACACTAGATATATACAGCAACTTCCATTTGCTTCTTACAGCCAAGCTGGACCAGGGAACCTACTGAACGTGTCTTCCTGCAGACAGATAAAGAATGTATGTGATCTTGCACAATGCTGAGTATTCTTCTGATATAAACTGAGTGCATTAACATTTGTTGAAGCCTACAATGAAATCCAGACTTGCAAAGTCTCTCAGTCTACTTAGCAATTTACAGGATGGGTCACCATATTTCTAACTATGTAGAGGAAAAACCCCACAAGTTAGCAAATAGTTCTTGCTAATATACTGAAATCAACAATGGGAAGCCAACTAATATCACAACAAGAAAATAAAACCTGACAAGTAATAAGTAAGGCATAGATACCATTGACAAAATCTAGTTAATGTTATTTTTGCCCTACACTGTTACAAAAAATAACACAGACCAAACAATTGGTATGAATGCTGATATATACTAACCTTTTTCTATCACAGTAAACCCACCACAATAACTTTAGACATATGGACTTCACAAATAGTATTCAAGCTGTGCATAGTTCTAACTAAGCTGTTAAAAAAACGAGCCGTTAGACTGGCTATTTACTATCCATCAAGATAAATAAAGAAGTTCAATTTATGGAAATAGTGGTTTACTTTGGGAAAATATCTCAGCTTTTCTCTCATAAGCAACATTAGCTTCTATGGATGGATGGATGGATGAACTACAAAATCTAATTTCCTTAACACACTTGGCAGATATCAGAAGGAAAACTTCTTAATTTGGCATACATGAAGTTGTGATCAGAACAGCCTTTGACTTTGTCCTAAACATTTTTGCTAACGCAGGTCATCATCTGCAGAACTCAAGAAGGCATCTGCAGAAATTGATTATAGGCATGAATGGAGCCAAGTCAGTAGGGCTAGGTGGCTTTTATGGCCAGTTACATTTATCAGCATTAAAAACTAGTGAGAGCTAGAAAACCCCCTGGAAATAGGCTGTGGTTTCTTGGAATGAGAGCTTCTATCCAGCTTTTACAGACATCAAAATGGGTTTAATTTGCTAAAAAAGTAAAGGGCCAGGTTGAGATTGTCATATTAACCCCTGACATCTGTGAGTTCAGAAGGCAGAATACAGCCAGAATATGAAATGCTGCCTGAAAAAAATATAGAAAACATTATCCAAAAACTCACAGGGGTTTATAGAAGATCAGCCACAGTGGCTGCTGGTGGGTTATGGATTAACTTGGCAGCACTGGTGTAACCAACTCCCACCTGGGGCCCCAACCTCTGCAGTCACCGTATCAGCAGCCTGCTCCCTCTCCCGTTACATAATGATTGCATGATCCCAAGATCACCTTGCATTGTCTTGTACTGCCTGTAGGTTTGGGGGCAGGCTTGGGTTATGGGATGTTTTCGTTTTTTCCTCTTTTCAGGTTATTCTTGATAAGAGCTGACTAGGCCCACACATATGAACGTACCTGATCAAGAGACATTTCTCTAGCACAGAAGATATATTTTGGAAGTAATCCCCCTGGAAAAAGGGTTCATTGTCCATAATGTCATTATTAAAAAATCTTCAGGTTTTTTGTGGACTCTGAATAAGGTTGCTGTTCACACATCATCGGCCAATCTTCCTTTTAGCATTTCATTCTGCTGAAAAACAGAGGATGAGACATTTTGCCCCTATTTCAATCTGTTATTTGAAGACTCTGTGGCTCTGTCAAGTTCTGATGAGTTCGAACTGAAATAAAGAGCATTACAGCCAGGGCCTGGCTTACCTTGACAATCAGCTGCCCACCAGCTTAGTCCTTACCCACCAAATTCAGGCTTTCGTGCTCTTCCTTCAAGAGCTCAAAATCACGTTCAGAATAGGAAGTACCTTACCTAGAACTCTGTGAGCTTCTCTTGGACACCCTAAACTAGGGAATTAGCCATAACAAATTTTAGATCCATTCAGTGTATCCCTTGCCCTTTCTGATTTCATCTGCTTTGCACTGTGGTTATTGAAACGCAGCAGATTGCAGTGAAACAAACACAGTATTTCCAGGTTTGTATTTTAACATTTAAAATCTTATCATTATGCAGCACTATGACAAAGACTGCTGATCTAATCCACCTCCTTCTCTGGTGGACGGATCTTCTGTAATAAAAATGCATATAATCCCTAGAATGACATACCAGTTTAAAAGACTTCTACTTTTCTTTTGTAAACTGACAGCAAATTGTCTTTCCTTGCTAGCTGTGCTTATTTGTTAAAAACATTGTCTTCGCGCTAAAGAAGCTAAAACCAACATGACCTTGAGTGTGATCAATTTAAATACAAAATTGCATTTCTAGACACAGCAGTTATTTCTCCTGGTATGTTCCTGGTAGATAGCCTTAAATAGACATTGACTCCTTAGTTCTTTAACCTTGCAGCTTTTAATATACATATTATAAAATGCTCAGATCTGAAAAAAATCCCTAAACTGAATGCACAACAATTTCAGTGTTTTAAATGCAATGTGAAGAACTGCACCTGTAAATGGCTGGTCCTGTTCATTTATAGATAACTTAATTATAATTTTTATTAATGTCTATTTTCTAAATTTGTGAAAAAGCATGCCTGAGTAAATTACTCATGCTGTTGTATTTTAAAATTGCTTATGCAGTTGCTCTGAGGCCATTAAAAAAGCAGGTCCTTCTACTTGTATGTTCCATATGAGCAATCAAATATGTACTAGAAAAAAGCTGCAAACAATTCTGCCTGTCAGTTATTCTGGACTTAACATTTGAACTACTGAGCTGTCCCAAGCCAGGGATTCAACTGAGAGGAAAAGCTTCTAGGATTGAAAAAAACCCAACAGAGACTACCTGATGGGGAATTTATTTATTATGAACTGGTGCAAACCAAGTGTTTAAAAGATTGTTTCTATTAAAATGAATTCTCATATTTGCTTTCCCAATTTCCCATTGTTTTTCCACTTAAAGGGTTTTGAAGCATCTTGCAGCTACTATTGCAGTAAGTCCATGGTATCTCAGTGTAGAAATGAGAAATTATTCTTGTGTGTTTTAGACTGCTTCAGCACTGCTCGTATCACTGGCAGGTTTCATCTTGATCCTTTTTTTTTTCCTGGGACTAGAGATTGCTCATGTGTATAACCTGTTTACGAAAGAGTTTATGTCAAGAGACTGCTACAAAGGAGACAAAAACAATCTTACCAGCCTAAAGAATAAAAAAGGAATTTAATGTGCAACAAAGACACAATGATGCACAGAAAAGAAACTACATTTTTGTATAGAAAAAAAAAAAAAGTACAACTTCGGTGTTAAGATCACCAATGTTCCCAAAATTCAGAGATACGTAAGGAGTTACCAGTACATATGAACACAGTAGAAGCAATCTTTTAAATAAAAATGAAGACATTTTGATATTTTCCTTAGTGTGTGCATGCGTGTGAAGGTGGTTTTATTTTCCATAGTATAAATGTTATCTTCACCTCTGTCAGAAAAGGAAATCTGTATCTCAGCTGTCATTATTGCAGCTATCAGGCTTACCAGGAGTTTTACCCTGAATGCCTATTTTTCACAGCAGCAAGGGGAGTGAGCACAGGGCTGAGGAATTAGTGAAGGGGGCAGCAGTTTTCTCACAGCGCTGCCTGGTTTTGCTGAAGCTCTGTATCACATGAAGACCAAGAAAGCTATACAGCTCCACTCAATTACTGCTGGAACTTCATCCCCCCTAGATGTGGCTTCAATACAATACTAAGATTATGGGAAAATGAGCCCAGGAAATTTCAGCTGCTACAGCCTGTTTATGAGAATCTTTTTCTTCCTCCCACAGTTGTGTTCAGCAGTATTTACTAAACTGTTTCTAGGGAAAATTAAGAGCTGAATTTCACTTCAGTAGCCAAAGCTATTTCAATCAGTAGACCCCTTAAAAAATCAAGAGGCAGGAAGAAGCAGGGACAAGTGAATCTCCCTGTAAGGATCCTTCACTGCTTCTTGCTGGGAAAAGCAGGGATATCCACTTTCTCTGGAAGGTCATCAGATACGAGATTTGCTGATTTCCAAAGAGCACCTCACGGTCCCCATGGACTCTTCTCAGGTTTGGGGCAGGAGCATTCTCTACCTTTCCTGTTGAGCCTGTGCCACTGTGCGATGAAGTATTTAGATTCCTGGGGCCAGAAAAGGGAAAGGCAAGCATACTCACAAGCGGTTTGTGATTTGCACCTAAAGGACAAGGCATAAGGAGACAAGAACCCTACATTGTGGTCCTTGCTGCAGAAATATTTCTCTATTTTGCTCCCTTACATGCAGCTATCACTGGGTAAACAGACAGTCTATGAAGCAGGGTACTAATCCTGTTCACAGCTGAAGCTTCTCTCATTTGGCAGTCAGCTCAAAAGTTTGCTCTCTTTTTTTTCTCAGGGCCCTACAAAATTCTTATCTAAGCTGTCCGTAGCTTTCCTCTTCATCTGTTTTTGTACTGCTTCTAGCGCTTCTTTGTTCATTCCCACACAGGCAAACAGGCACAGCAGGTCCAATGAATTCTTTGTGCATTGAGTATACTGCACATCAGTACAGTACATGACTGGTAGGTCTGGCATGTCTGGGAAATATTGAACCGCCTGTGCATGCAATCCAACATGTCTGGGATTTCCATGCTGGCTATGTTCACAAGTCCTGGAAAAAGTACCTACATATTTTTCAGAGACCAGTTCATTTTTCCACATGAGGGGATTAATACACCGTAATCAGTTCACTTTTCATCTTTTGATACACTAAGCTTATTGAATTCCAGTCTCTGATCATGTATTGTTCCGTGCAGCATCCTCCCTAGCACTGAAATCGCTTCTGTGGCTCCTTTCTTCACAATCTCGTGGCTGCGAGCACTGTTTTAAAAATACAGCCAACGGGAACTGCGCGCCTCATCCGAAAAGCAGCCGCAGCGACGCTATACATAGAAGGTAAAACCCCTTCACGCGCCTCGTCAGTAAAAGACATGACCGAAAGGCAATGTTTCCAGTCCGTAGGAAGCGGTATGTTTTTACAAACTGCCCTCATCCAAATCACAGTGGGTTTTGGGCTTGGTTTTTTTTTTTGGTGGAAACTTCTGGTGAATCAAAAGTACCCTGACCCCTGCAGGTACTTCGGCAAACTGACACGAGAGGGCTGAGGCCGAGGGAAGAACCTGCAGGTTTGGGGAAACGGTACAGGACTCCTTGCTGGTGGCGTGCTGCTACACCTGGGAGCATGGCCCGCTTGCCGTTAACATTCGGAGCACGAGTCCTTGGCTAACATGACCTCCGGGGCACTCCCCTGACTTTCCGCTTCCCAACATACAGGAACACTCAAGGGTTTTGGTTGTCCTCAAAACATATGCATTGGGTTTGTTTATACTGAAACACGGTGCCTGTAATGAGACCAGTTTGTCATTTAGTTTCCGAATCTATCTGAAAAAAGAGTAGCACGGTATCAGTCTGACGACTGACGCCCAGTAGACGGCTACTTATCGTTGTCCATTAGCTGTTGAGACACATGAGCTGAATGGCCCTAATCCATGTAATATATGCTGCACTGAGAGCATTTTATCACAGTGATGGCATTTCACTGAAAAACAGGGCGATGCCTTGCAAACTATTGGGGCTAAGAGAAACATTCGCAGCTCTCGAAAAATAATATTCTGCAATTTAGTTTAAGTTCTGAATGCATCAGAATATGGTCAGCTGGTATGACAAAAACATCATCATTTTCACTACCAGAAAAATAAGGGGAATGCTTTTTCTGCATGATGTTAGATGGCTGTACTGCTTCTGTTAATGATGGGCCTGAGTAACAGGGAACCTTTGTTCCCAGAAGGCATTCAGGTTGGAGTGTCTGCCAGTGAGTTATGGTGTTTTTTAAAAAGACACCAAAGGAGGACACTATTGGTGACAAAGCTTTACACTGTAGTTACTTCTGTTACCAGTACCACGTTGTCCTTTGCCTTGCCAGGGGGAGCAGCTCCTCCGTGGACCCAATAACTGGTTCTTTCTGCCAAAGAATGGCTGCATGGGACTGGAGACACTGCACAGCCATACCTTGGCACTCTCTGTAATAACCTGTATCAAGTTTCCAGAACCTCTCTGCTAACATTTCCCACATGGCTGGCACCACAGTGCGCAACCCAAGACGTGCCCGGCTCAGCAGCTGACACAACCCCACCTGCCGAGTCCATGACTTCACTCTCTCAATCGCCACAGCTTGAGGCATTTCTGAGACCGCAGTACGTTGCTCCTAGAGCCGCCTTCGCACCCGGGGTGACCCTGTGCGACACGGCAACAGCGGATCCTGCTTCTCGGTCACACCGAGGGGCTTCCCCCCGGGTCCCCGCGCTATCCTCTGCCCGGTGGCTGCAGCCTGCGGTTACCGAGCGCAGACGACCCAAAGGTTCGCCTTTGGGCAACACCCTTCGCTTCGTTTTCCCTCCGGTCGCTCCTTCGTCCCGGCTCGGGGCACACCGCTCCCACCAGCCGCCCTCCGCCGAAGCGAGAGCGGCGCCGAGCGCTGCCGCCTGCCGGCCCTCCGGGGGCGCCGCCGGGCAGCGCCTGGCTCCGGC
>VZTU01007188.1:303028-357593 GCA_013400835.1 Zapornia atra
AGGTGGCGGGAGGAGGCGGCGGCGTCCGCTGTGGGGCCCAGGCTTCTCCTCGCCTCCGCTGCCTCTCTCCCCAGCCCCAGGATCTGGGGCTGCGGGGGGGTGCCGAAAGGCGGGAGGAGAAGCGGGCGGGGCTAGTATGGGCGGCATCCAATCAAAAGGCGCGAACGGGCAGCTGGGCGGGGCGAAAACGATCACCGCCCAATAGGGGAAGGGCAGAGGGCGCACTCGGAGTGGGGCGAGTCGTAAGCAGGAGGCGAGTCGGGACTCGGGCAGCGAGCGGGGTAGAGGCAGTCGCTGTCGCCGCGACTGGGGCTAGCTCATAGCCGCTCGCGCGGGGCGCTGCTGCCGTGGACGGCGCCTCGAAACCGGGAATCGAGGGACGAGCGGACTGACGGACGCCGCTTCCCGGAGGGGACAGCGGGCGGAGCCGCCGCCGCCGCCCGGAGAAGTTTGGCTGAAGCGTCCGCCGCGAGAGGAAACTTTTCTCGGGGGGCCGGAGGCGGGGGCGGCGGCGGGAAGGAGCTCGGGTCCGCCGCCCAGCGAGGGGGCTTCCGACAGACTCCCCCCCGGCCCAGGCCGGGCTGCGGCGGCCGGGATGTACCTGGCAGCGGTCTCGGCGGGGAGGAGACGCCCGGGCGGAGACGGCGGCTGGCACCTGGCGGCGGCGGGGTGGCTGTTGCTGCTGGCCCTGCTGCTGGGCGAGTCGGGGACGCGGGCTCTCGTCTGCTTGCCCTGTGACGAGTCTAAATGCGAAGAACCGAAGAGCTGCCCCGGCAGCATCGTGCTGGGGATCTGCCGCTGCTGTTTTATGTGCGCACGACAACGTAACGAAAGCTGCGGGGGAGTCTACGGGCTGCACGGAGCTTGCGACCGGGGCTTGCGCTGTGTCATCCGTCCTCCGCTCAACGGAGATTCCATCACCGAGTACGAAGTGGGCGTCTGTGAAGGTGAGAGGTGGCAGGACATCATCCGTCCGTCCATCCGTTCCCTGGGGAGGGGGTACCCGGTGGGCGGCGGGGAGGGAAGGAGGGTGCTTTAGGCGCCGGTTCGTCCTCCTTCCTTCCCTGCTGCCCGCCTGTCCCATCTGCGAGCGCGTCTTTTAAGCTTTCCTCCCTTACCTAAAAAGTTTTAGCCTTAATTTTCTTCGGTTAAACTTCCAGGCTTTTCCGCTTCCCCGTTCCCATTAGCGTTTCACTGGTTTACCGATCGTTTATGTCAACACGGATGCCCAGCTAGAATTCCTCGATAAAAAGAGCTTGGGAAGGGTTTGGCAGCTGGAAAATCGGCGGAGGTCAGTCGTGCACACACGATGCCTGTTCCGGATTCCCTCCTCTGTAAGGAAACACAAAGGCTGATCATCTGTTGTAAAGTTTTTTCCTTCCTGTTCCTGTCACTGAATACCTCCCCGATTCGGTGCGCGATGAGAAGGGATGTCTTTCCCTGCTGGAGCATCAAGGGGAAGGGAGAAACCCCCACGGGCAGAACTCCCCTCAAAGTCACTTGTGCATCCTGCCGGCAGCTTGTGAGGTGATGAGCCGGTACGAAACGAGAAGGGAGTTGAGTCGTCCCCCCCCTTCAAATTTTCTGTCAGGGTCCCTCGGATCTATTTCTTTACGTATACAATCTAACATAGGGCCAAAGGCAAATCTTGAGTCCCGTTTTTGGTCTTCTTCCTCCGGCTCTATTTCTTTTCTCCCTCCTTCTCCCCTCCCCCCGGTTGAGGGGAAAATATGGCGCTGTAAAGAGATTACAAATAACCAGTAGTTTGGGATATGTATATATGTATGTGAGACCGGGAGCGGGAGCTTCGACAATTCTGGAAAAGGAGCGGGAGGCGGTCTGCTCTCGGCGGGTAGAGGGCAGCAGAAAGTCCAGGGAGATGGGGACGCAGCATCTGTCCAAAAAACCCCAAACAAACCCCACCAAAAATCCCAATCCCAAAAAACCCCTCGCACTTCAAACGACGCACTGTTTTGAGAGCGCTGAACCCGGTTATTTTTAGTGGGCAGCTGACCTTTCTCCCGGCGCTTGTTACTAGCTTGAAACTCCTCCGGCTTCCCTCACAAGTAAACCGCGAACAGCCGCAGAGCAGGGCGGTGTGTCCCGCCCGAGCTACAGCCCATCAGCCTCTGCCGCTGGTGCGGGGGGATGCAGGACCGGCCCCAGAGGGAAAAGCTCTGTTCTTAAATAGCTTAAAAAAAAAAAGAATAAAAAATGGCCCTATGGTACTTTGCAGGCTTTGGGTTGAGACCGTGTGGCTGGATATGCTGTAGTCCCTCTCTCTTGTTTTTAATAAGTATTGGAAAAGTTTTCTTAGAAAAGTAGAAGCAAGGAAGAGGCGAAAGGCACTTTAAAAACCTACCTGATTCCGGACGAGTTTCTCTTTTTGCATGTTTTCAAGTAAAAGCTTGGCTTCACAGCTTTTTCGGGTAGGCTTTGTTTTTTCCCCCTTCCCCTCTCAGTTAAAGGAACTGAAAGGCTGCGGTGATTAAATGCCTTAATGTTCAACTCCCTCGCTGTATCGCAGTACGGTCCTCTCTGGCAGTTTAGGAGTATTTCATTCCTTTGAAGTGATGCAATGTGTACGTTGCTGTAGCTCGACTTGTAACACGTCCCATCTACTGTTGAAAATAGTATGAAGCATTTGTTGGCAAGATTGCGTTTCAATTAGTGTTGTGGTTGGGAACTAGTTCCAGCTGTCCCTATAGGAATAGCTGGGGAGATAACTTATCTATTTAATTTTCATTCTTGTAAATGAAAAGCAACTGAGCTGAACTGCCAGCTTAATAAATAGTCCTGGAACACCTATTACTGAATTGTCAGGAAACTGCCTCATTCTGAGGAACAGAAGTAACATATTGTTCTTCGGGGTGCGTGTGGTGTACCAGGGTGGCAGAAAGGAAAATGGGGACTTCATGTACTACATCCCATCGCTAAAGAGAGGCTGATTAGCCACATTTATTTGATAGTCATGACCTAAACATTTGTGCAGTTTACAGGCACACGTGCAACAGGCTGGGCTGGAGATGCCTGATGTGTGAGTAGTATACTAAGTCATGTCTCTAGTCACTAACAGAATAAAGGATACATTTTTCTTTATACTGTCTACTGGGACTGCAGACCCTTTCCTACTTCAGGGAGGAGGAAATGGAAGTGACTTACAGAACCATGTGAACAGAAATTGATGTTTTTACTCTCCTTCCTGTCTCTAGCCTCTTCTTGCACTGCAATTTTTTACACTGAAATGACCCCTACTGGCTACAGTTATAAGCTTTTTTTTTTTTAATCATTTTTGTAGCTTCAGCAGTGTCTTATTTTAGAGTATCAACGCACACTAGGCTACAGAAAACTTTTAAGACCTGGAATTGCAGCAGGTAAAAATGCTTGTCTCAACTTAGTGTTCAGTGCACTCGGCGTGAGCTCTGTAACACCTGATGGAGGAGTCCCTGTGGCATCTGTCACTCGTAGCCTCTCTGAAACTAGAAATGGAGTAGTCTTTGTTAAGCCTGTCTTTAGTAATGAAATGTGTTGCTCATTATTGGTTCTGTTTTTCATTGTTCAAAAACCTGAAAGAAGTCTTTGCTCATCTGGCCACCTTCACTGTTCACATCTTTATGCAATTCTAAGGCTCAGCTTGTGGCATTATACTGAAGTATGTAAATGCTTTACCTGAATGTAATTCTGCTCTTGGTAAAGAGTAATTTTGAGGTCAGCTTCCACTGGTGTGAGTGCGTACCCTTACTGAAGGGCAGTCTTGAGAGACTTGCCTCCAACCTCCGTTGGCTCTACAGGGATGCTGCTGCTGCTGGATTATCTCTATGAGGTGTCAAAAGTTTACAGCCCCTTCTGAACACTCTTAGCATTCAGAAGTTTTGATTTCGGAGCAGATGCTGTACCTGCTCTCTGCCTAGGTGACCTAGGTAGACCTAGAGCCGTCCCTTCTCCAGGAACCCGTTAGCCATGACTTCTGCAGCAGTTCATCTGGGCAGGGCTCCTGCCTTCTGGGCAATCAGAAAGCCATGGAAGAGCTCTGCCAAAGGATTTTTGTTGCCCTGTGAAGGCATTTCTTGTGATCACCCTTTTCTTGCCTGTGTTTCAACACTTCCCCAATTTTTGTTGCTCTTAGAAGAAGAGGCCTCAGTTGCCTTGCTGAACTCATTCTAAGGCATAACAGTAGCATATGAAACAATGTTGAAACAGTTATTTTTAACTGTATAATAAAGTGTAAGTTTTTGCACTATATACTTGAGATGCAAAGTTAATGAAACTGCTGGTTTTGCTGTATCTGTAGGTTCCTTTAAGAATATAATTCCGTATGAGTTGGCTTGTAGATAGCTATTGAGGTAAGGTATTGGTGACCTACTGGCTCACTGATAGCATGTTGTACTTTACTTGCTTCATGGGTTTTTTTGGTAGGTTTTGTTGTTGGTTTGGGGTTTGGTTTTGGGGGTTTTTTTTTGGGGGGAGGGTGAGATGGGGCAGTTAACTGCTGTATTCCTTTTGTCTATTGTAGGTAACTTAAGTCTTGCCTTGAATACTTGAGGCTTTTCTGCCTAACTTGTAGCTGTAGAAGTGGAGTTCCCTTTGGACCAGGAGAAAGCTGCTGTAGTGCATCTTAGGCAAATGTCAGGTAGTGGATGGGTTAATCAACTAGGACGGTGGTAGAAGCTTGCCCCACTGTGACCAGTCCTAGTCTCTTATGCAGAACAGCAGTTTTTTGGGAGGTTGGAGCATTGTTTGTCTGGCTCCTTGTTGAGGCAGGTGGGGAGAGCTTCTGTTCCTTTACACCTACCCTGGGCTGACATTCCTCCCCTAGAAGCCTGTAGCAAAGTATGATCTGCAAGGGCACAGTATACTGTCTAACCAATGCAAAGGGTAACTGGACCCAATGGGAAGAAATGAAATTTTTAAAACTTAGGGGTTCCTTTACAATTTCGAGGAGGGGAGTTAAGGGTTTTTTTGGTGTTAGAGCATCATTTTGCGCATATGCTAATGGAGTTCTCTTCTGCTTGTCTGAAGTAAGAACAACTTGTTCACAGCCTTGTTAGTCTTTTTACCACAAGTGGTGCTGCTGGTTGTAACTTCTGCCGCCAATGCTCTTTGGAGAACCTTGTTTTCAGCTGGTTTTAGTCCTGTGCTCTGCATCTAGTGGGTCAGTGGACCCAAAGACTAGAAAATGATGTCTCCAGACGGACTGCTGTACAACATGCTTTGCTTCTTGCCTGTGGTGATGTTCAGACCCTTAAAGATCACGCAGTATTGCTTCGAGTTACTGAAGTTGAAGTGATGTCAAAGTTACATGTGGTAACCTGGTTGGTAGTATCAGTTTGACTGGAATATCTTTGCCCAGATTTCTTAACTTATTGTTTGTTTGTTTTCTTACTCTGTTGTGTAGTGAAGGGCTGGGGAAATGTACAAATGGTTCTGATGTCCATGTGTTAGTGGAGGAAGTTCCTTGTACACAACAGCTGTTAGAACTGATGATCAGGTTGGGGTCTTAATCAGTGTTAAGTGGTGCACCAAAACATTGTTGGCATGAAACCAGCAATCACCAGGCTATTGGGGGAAAAATGGAGAGATTATCCATGGTGTAAAAAAAAAAAAAAATCACAAAAATTACCAAACTGCTGAAACTGGAATGAGAAGTAATTCTTTAATGGGGAATGTTCAGCTTCTGATATGCCAGTCTTCACTATATTTAACAGTGCTCTTCCCCCACACCCAAAAAACACTTACTATGCACATGCTGACCTCCTATGCACAGGCTGGATAATTTGTAAGCTGTGTCAACTCTGACTTGTGTCAATGCGGAAATCTCAACAACAGTAAGAACATGGAACTTTGAGTGTGGCATGGAATCTGAATTGGATCAGGTGCTCATTTGACTTGGAAATGTCCTCTCTGTTCCTGGGCATCATGTTTCGATTTTAGGAATGGCTTGTTTCTGATATTGCAGCAGAAATGAGTAGTCCAACGGATATGAGGAGGGATATTGATTCGGGAATCTGTAGGTTTTTGCTGTTGTGGGTCAGCACAGTTTAAAACTAGAAAACTCACTGTGAATAGGCTGAATGACTAAGTCTCTTAACTTACATTAAGAGGAATACTGTCTTTTTAAGCAAATAAAAATTAATAAAAGCCATTTGATCTCCCTGTGACTGTGTCAGTCATCCTCTGCTGATGTGAATTTTTCCCTGTAGAAAATGGTTATTTCATTTAGCTTTCCCCCCCTTCCCCAAATCATCCTGCTTGTAAAGAATTTATTTTTTTAACTCCCTTCCAACTTGTCAGTAATTTCTACACCCCTAGGCATGGTTATACTGTTTTAAGTACCCTCTAGCTGGTTCAAGAATACTTGCGTAATTTAAGTTTGTGCATAGTACTTAGTCAACCAAAATGTCATTTGACTGACAGGCACGTTATGCAATAATTAATCCATTCAGATGGCGCAGAAATGCCTTTCTTCCCCCCTCCTTTTGCAACCCCCCCCTCAAGGATTCCTCATCTCAATGAGTAAAGGGTATAGCATCCAGCAGGAGGGACCGAATGTTTTTCTGTTTTAATGGCTTAAATACTTTATAGAAGTGACCTATTAAATGTCTCTTGTGACTTGTAAACTGCTTTTCATCTGAGAATCCATTTAATCCACATGTGGCATAAACTTGGCAATGGTGACTTCAGGGTTTTGCCTGAGACTCCACCTGATCCTGGCTGTAGCCTGATGTTGTTCTGTTGTAGCTCTCAGCCTTTTGGTGAATATCCACACGATTTGGACAATGACTGATACTGACAAGAAAGCTTATGCATGTGGAGAAATTTACCAATATAAACTAAGATGTGAAGATAACTTTGTATAAAGGCTATATAGATTAAATTCCACATAAGCATAGGGATTAAAAGATGCTCCCTGAGGGAGCTCTAATCTAAACAGACTAGTTTGGCCATGTTTGGAGGAAGTAAGCCCTTAGTGTTGAGATGAATGGAAGCTGTTCCTACCTTTACTAGAGGCAGTGTTAGGTCTCCAGCAGCTTTCACTGGATCTACTGGGTAATTAACTTCAGAATCCACAAACTGTGTTAACACCTTGTGGTTCAGGAGCCTGTAGGTCTTTCAGTAAGTAAACAAACAGGAGAGGGTAGGGTTGGGGACAAGGGAAAAAGCTCTGGCTCACAGATAGGCACCCATCCCCAGGTTCTTACTCATTTCCAATAATTAAAACCTTATATGGCCAGGTACTTTGATACCAATAGGCTTCAGGAGAGTGTGGGTTTTGTTGGTTTAGGGTTGTTTTTGTTGTTGTTGTTGTTTGGGTTGGTTGTGTGTGTTGGGGTTATTTGTTTGTTGTTATTTGTTTGGGTATTTTTTTAAGTAAAGAAAAAATCTCGCAAGTGTAATGTTTCTCAATCTGAGTGTGCCCATTCTGTTGGGTCACTTATCCTGAAACAAATTAAAGGGTTTTCCTATAGCTGATGTTGTGTTCTGTTCAGGAGGTTTTTCAGAAAGGCTGGATGGATGCGGATGGAGGAGGTGTTTCTTCACTCACTGATGGGCTGTTGATAAAAAGCTGATAACGCTATTACATGTGCTAATATAAAATGTGCTGCTTTGATAATAGATTCTGGTTGATGTCTGTCCCTAACTTAAGTTTCAGAAAACGAGAAAAGCCTTAATGCTGACTCTGAATCCAGTGCATGTAGAGTCTTTCCCTGTAGTCTTCTGTACCTAAGAAATTGGATGGAACTTCTCTGAAACGTCCTGTAATTGTGGTGCTTGGTGATGTTGCCTTAATGACTCTGGGAGAAAAGTGGCAGAAAGTTTAGGGTATCAGGTTTCTTCTAATAGTGTGGAACGGGCTTTGTATAGATTGGTTTATTCATAGCACTGTTAGACAATCTGTCTGAGGTGAGAATTACCGCACTGTTGTCAGCTCTGCCTCTGCTAAGCAGCTTCAGTTTAGAGTTTGCAGGCAGGCTGGTGCTGTACATCCAGGCTTCTGTAGCCTACCGGTGCAGTGCGCAACTTGGGGGGTGGGCTGGGGGGGAATAAATAATAAAATCTTGGTGTCCTTTAGAAAACTGGTACGAAGGTTTGACTCTTTCCTGAGGCTTTAGCAATTTCTTTTTTTTTTAAAAGAGTTTTCTAGAGTTGGGGAGAAAAAATCTGCCAGAGCAGCTGAAACACTGCTGTCCGTGCTCATTCTAATCAGGGGAGTACTGGCAGAAGCTCTGTCTGACCAAATAAACCCTGGGACACTGAAATATTTTCAGTCAGCTATTTACAAATAAGATGTGGTTCTGGTCATAAGATTAATTTATTTGCAAGAAAAAATATTTCAGGTGCTTAAATGTCTAAGGATGGGACTTCAGAACTATCTATTTATCATTTCAGACCATCTTTGGGGCAAAATGTTATTGGAAGTATCATTCAGTCTTGTTGGTGGAATCCTAATAGTGAAAATCTTAAACAAGGCAGAACAAAACACCCCCCCCCTCACCCCCCAAAAAAAACCACCCCAACCCCCAAGAAACCACCCAAACACAGCCCCTGCCCCCATACACCCCAAAACACACACAAAAAAAGGAGGGGGATACATGGAGAACTGAAATACTGCAGATTGTGGGCAAGGGAAAACTTAAAAACTTGAAATAGTTGTCCACATCACATGCTTCACTTAACGCTTCCATTTATCTCTCCGCTTTCCTTGCGGCTTCTGTGGAGTTTTTGATAATTGAGTGGAAAGCTGGTTTGTTTAAATACTTTCTGCATTCCTTAGTATGATATAACTGCCTTGAGACACACACAGAGCTGCTGCAGTAAAAAATTGTTCTTGCTGCATTGGGGATTTGATCACCTGAGATACATGCTGTAGCTTGAATGAGGTAAAGCAGGCAGTCAGATTGGAGACAAGCCTTAAATGTCCAGTGTTCCTGAGTTATCTAAATGGTACGGGATGGTTTTGCCTTCTAGCTTTGACTGGAAATTTTACTGTGAGGCTGCAAAGCCCTTTTGTGCTGACATGCATTCCACATGAAGATTTGATCATGGAAAGTGGATCCTTCCAAAAGGTGGAAAAACTGCTTTATCATAGAATTCTCAGCTCTGTGTCTTACCATAAAAGTTTCTGCCAGCTATGGTCCCCAATTCATGACTTGACTGAAGGACTGAGAGGGGAGAGGATTGCAGCCAGTACATGAGCATAAGCTCACTTCAAGGCTAGTCTTCCCTTTCTGCTGCTTTTCAAGGTCTGGGGCTGGGTTTCAAGCATTCTTTAGTGGTGATTAGTCATTTCTATTGTTCAGCTCCTCCGAAACATGAATTTCCTTTCCATCGTTCTCTTTTTTTTTTTTTTCCTGTTAAAAGAAAAGCCAAAGCCTACTGGCAAGAAGTATTTCCTTTTTTTTTAAAACATTTTATTTTACTTTAGCAAGTCTGCAGAATCCTTTCAGAGTCCCATACCATCTTAATGAATAGCACTGATTTGAAAATACTGTTGTGTATTCCAGTGTGCTGGAGACCCTGGATCTCATTTGATGGAGAAGCCTCTGAAAGGTTCCCCCCTGACCTTCCTAGAGGGCAGTACCAATCTCAGTAGGGATTGCTCCGGTGTCACTGTGAAACCCGTCCTCTCGCAGGATTTAAGAGTGCAAGAGATGCAACTTTGACTATTTCCCTTACAGATTGGCAGTGTGTTTGAAGGTGTCTTTGCTTTTTCAACATAGTGAGAAACTGTCACACTTGAGAGGCAGAAATAGCCGAGTAACATGCTGTGGTTACATGTAAATTCATTCAGTTTGCTCAATTTGCTCCAGTTCTGTTTATCCCCTCACCACTGAACTGTAATTTAGGATTATTGTTGGTGCAGTGCTTGCATATTAGTTTTCAGCAGTGATACTTTAGTGACTGTTACAGTGTGTTGCCTGCTGTTTTGGAGTGATGCATTATCTTTATAACCAGTGAAGGAGAATATTATATGGTTTTCCAAACGACAGCCGATACTTATCAAATGTCCAGAAGGGAAGACAAGGGTTGTGGTACAAAAGAGGAGATCTTGTGTTGGGCAGAGGGAAATGAGGACTTGAAGGAAGGAAAAGCATAACTGTAAGCTATGGAGAAGGAGTCTCTGAAGAGGTCTTTCCTTGTACTTTTAACTTGCACCTGTTTTGAGATGAACCTTTGTATGTGAAGACAATAAATGCAACTACAGTGAGCTACTGTGTACTTTATAGTTTCTCATAGTTTCTTGCTTTTCTGGAAACACAGGCAGCTAGTCAGGTACAGAAGATGTACCTGCTTCAGTCATGAGCATCACACCTCACACACTGCTGTGGTGCTGTGTTGCAAGTGCTGGTATGTAGGAGTTAGCACAGAAGCAGCAAAGGAATGCTGCTTACTAATACTTCTCAGACTGCTTCCCAGACTGGACCTGTTGTTTAAGGACCTCTTGTTCAACTTGTTAATGCCTTAATCCTCTTCCCTACTTTAGACACATGGTATGACAGGACTTGAGAGTTCAGCAACCCAGAGCAGCACTTGAATTGCTAGCAAGCCGAAAGATTTGCTTTGCAGAAAGCAAGTGATTATAAGAGCGATGGAAGAAAAAGAAAGAAGTTTGGAATTAACATTATGCCTCCCCTCCCATGGCTTCCTCATAATATGAAAGCACACTTAGACATTGTACTTTTAAAATTCTTCTTAGACTTAACTTTGGTCTGAGCAAATGCAGAACTATTTTATTGTCTGCAAAGAGAACTTGCCTGAATGAGTTGGAAAGAGTAGAGAACTACGTGTGGATAGAAAGGATTTGAAAGACTGTCTTTCGAGCTATGGTTATCAGCTTCCCGGGAGTGTTGAAACACTTTGAGGTGTCTGTGCAAAAGGTAGGAAAGTGGCTATATAACAGCCCAGGCTATATCTATCAGCTCAGGACTGCAAGGAAGACTGTCCCTTCCCTTTTTTTGCCCCTACCTGATTGTGCCAGCACAATGAGGTAGCGGAAACTGCAGTGAAACTAAGATCAGTTTGGATGGAAACTAATGGTTTGCTTGGGCTGCTTTTCAGAGGGATTGTTTCTGAAAATGTAAACACCTACTTGATTTTTGTATTTTGAAATGCCCCAGAAGTCAGCTAGGAGATAGGATGTGCATACTGAAGTTTGAGAGGTTCTTAGATTCTTACATTTGAGTTTTGTCGACCCTGCTTGCAGAGAAGTAAAGCATTCACAAATGACTGCATCTCAGTGTCATCCAGATTTGAGAGGTACGCATGAAAGAGCACTCCCTTGAAAAGGAAGGCACAGAGAAGTTCAAACGGAGCATTCAGGAGGATATTTGTACTACAGTATGGAATTGTTCATGGACTGTCCCAGGTCTCCAAATCACTGGTGTGTAAAAGTTTTTAGGTTTTTGTGAATAGTCTGCAGGCCATGACTTTTTTTTTTCTTGGTGGGGGGGTGCATGGGGGAGAGTAATAGAGGCTAGGTGCTGTGTGTCACAGAGCCTAGACTTTGTTCAAGTCTTGTTTCCATTATCCGCTTAAATATTTCTGATCTCTAAAGGAACAAGCATGCTGTATTGGACCACCAGTTACCTTCATCAGGATGAGCATGAGATGACTTTGCATCAAGTAACTAAAGCTTTGAATTGAAGTGAGGTGCTGGTTTCATTCCTTTAGCTCATGCAGGTGCTTTCATGAGGGTGTACCTTTCATTCCAAGGAATTTTGTCTGTCTAGATGTGACTTCTAAGGATTTACTCTTAAGTGGTAAACAGGTATTCATCTAGCAGGACCTTTAACTTCTGTTCATAAAAAGACAAAATCAACTAGGAAAAGGAATCTGAAGTCTGCATGGAAGATGGCACTAGACTTTTCATCGATTTACTAAACCAAAATGAGCTCTTGTTACAGGTTTGCTCTTTCATTGATGGGAATCTGGTTTTGAAATGAAATTGTGTGAAAAGCAGTATGGTAAAAGATGTCCAGGCTAGAACTGGACTTGCATTCTTCCCATCTGAATGTGACTTTCTTTGTATTCACTCACAGTAATAAAACCTACTTTGTTTCATGATTCAATACGTTAAGTGTATAGTCTGCAAGTATTCTAGAGGGATTTCTCCTGGCTTTCATCCTTTTAACTACAGAGCTAACTTTAGAGGGGTAAGGCATCGAACACTTTAGGTGGGCCTAGTACTAGGCCATGGGCTTCCTGTGTATCTCTTTTTCTGCTACTATCTGAAAAGCCACGAGAGGTGTCAGGTGAGGTACCAAAAGCTGATATGGTCTGGAAGTCAGATAATACTGTGTGTAGTGCCACTGTGTGTGGTGCATCAACATCAAGGCATTTTGCTGTAAGGGATGGCTCTACTTTCCATGCCAGGTGGGTCCCACCTTATGTGGGGTGAGCAACTCTTGTGCAGTAGGCACTTTGCCAATCTCTGTCAGCCTTGAAACGATCTAGTGTTTAATGCCACAGGGCAAAAACTCAAAAATGCTCTGAACTGGTGTGCTGGGAAAGCAAAAGTGTGCTGGCATTGCTCTCTGTGTGCCCCACCTGTCTCTGCAGCGGTGGTCCTGGAGCCTGGGGCTAGAGCAGCTCTAGGGAGCTGGGACGTGGGGCAGCAGTGCACTGCCTTGTGGGCGCTGGGGCTGCCACAGCTCCTGGCCCTTACGCAGTGGTAGGGGAGGAGAGCCCGTATGTCAGAAACCAGGAGCAATTCAAACCATCTTAAGACCATTAAACACCTGGCTGGGTGAAGCCATGGTCCTGGTGGTTACAGAACTTAAAATGCTGAATCTTGGAACATAGCTATAGCTCCTTTTGTTCTTTTCAGTACGTGGATTACTGCTGTGATGCCTAAAATACAAATTGTCCAAGCTGTATTCCGGCTTCTTAAAAACAGGATGTATTATTGTTCTCCAAATTCTCATGATTGTTGTTTTTTTTTTTTCTCCGTCTACATGCCTGGACTCCTCATGGTGGAAGTGTCTCAAACGTTACTTGAAGCAGCATTTTCTCTTGAAAGAATTTTAATAGTTTCTCTTCAGGAACTTCTACACTTCCTTTGACTTTTATTGATACAGTTGCTGTATGGGATGATAGGTTAAGTAATAAAAAAAAAAAGACAAATTACTTCCTGGGGTTAATGACTACTCTTCCTCTGCTATTTTTATGGAGTAGAAGAGCCATGGTGTTCCCATGGAGGAGATTTTCCTCCTTCCGAAATTGACTTAGTTGTTTATTCTGTGGTGTTTGTCAGCAGAGCAAGCCCATGGTTTTACAGGGAGAAACGTACCTGGGAGAATCTGCCCTGATGCTTTCTGTAGATCACAGAATCGTAGGGGTTGGAAGGGACCTCGAGAGATCATCGGGTCCAACCCCCCTGCCAAAGCAGGCTCCCTATCTCATATTACACAGACAGGCATCCAGATGAGACTTGAATATCTCCAGAGAAGGAGACTCCACCACCTCCCTGGGCAGCCTATTCCAGTGCTCTGTTACCCTCACTGTGAAAAAGTTCTTCCGCATGTTGGTGTGGAACTTCCTATGCTCCAGTTTACAGCCATTGCCCCTAGTCCTGTCCCCACAGACCACTGAAAAGGGGCTGGCCAATTCCCCCAGCATCCCATGTCTAAGATATTTATAAACACTAATTCGGTCCCCCCTAAGTCTTCTTTTCTCGAGACTAAACAGTCCCAGTTCACTCAGCCTGTCCTCATATGGGAGATGTTCTAGGCCCCTAATCATCTTTGTAGCCCTTCTCTGTACTCTGTCCAGGAGGTCCCTGTCTTTTTTATACCAGGGAGCCCAGAAAAGATCACATACTGATAAACAGCTCTTCCCAAGTGCTGTGTTGGTTTTTTTCTCCAAAACAGGAAAAAAACCACAGGTGAGAGGATATTCTGCAGGTTTCAGTGGGTGGATGGTACTCAGATGTCAACCTTTGTGTGTGTGTGTACACTGTGACTTGCGATCAGTTTTTAGACTTCTACGGAGCGTCACACTACTGAATGACAAACAGTTTTTATCTGACTGCACTGAAGGATACCTTCTGATAACCCCAACTGCAAGAGGAAAAATCCACCCTTCATAGCTGGGTGTTGACATGTTTCTTGGCAGGGTCTGTATTGTAAACTTACTTGTTGGTTGTATGCAAAGTAGGGATGAACTACCAAAAGGCACAATGTGAAAGCTGCTGTGAAATACAAGGATTTAAAGATTGAGAATAGGTATATGTTCCTTTCTCATTACTAGAAGTCAGTGTGACTACTATCGTGCTTGTTTTGGTAGACAGACCTGAAAAAAAATCTGGCACTCTATAGCAAGGAATACCTAATGCCTAGTTTATTTGCTTCTAATCTTGCATAAAAAGCATGAGTCTTGTTTAAACTTCTGAGTTGGTGGGGTGTTGCTGTATGTCTGCTTGACCTAAGAAAGCTGAGATTTTGTAGGACTGGTCACCTTGGTGGAGCTCTGGATTGACTGGATTTATCCCTTTCTAGAGGGAAAAAAAAATAGCTTGTTGCATGTAGCTGCCTTCTAACAGCAGAATGGTCAGCTGTGCAGATTATGGGTTATATACGTTTGATGGGACTGCTTCAAAAGGAGCAGAATTAGTTGAGCAGAGACTCGTTCCAGCCCCGCTACACCCCCTGTCACTTGACAGCAAGGAACATGATGTGCTTGAGCAATTCTCTTGGAGTAGGGATGGTAATCTAGGAGTACTGGAAAACTCACTTTTGGTTCTGTTACAGAACTAAGGGCCTGGCATCTTGCGGTGTTTTTGTAATAGAATTCACTCCACAGAGATAACTTTGTGATGTATTTTTTAATCAGGTTTAAAAATGCTTTCTCTCTGACTCAATTTCTACATCTATAACAGCTGCGGATTCTGTCCCAACGTTCTCACTTTAATGAATAAAAATAACTTCAAGTATTTGCAAAAGTTATTTCAGTTAGACTAGCACTTATTTGTACTACAGATGTACTCTGCATTTTCCTGAGACCTCATACTTCATTCTTTTTAATACGGATGGAAGTAAACAATGCCTGTAGCTGTAGCAAAATGGGCAATAGAACAGCTGCAAAACGTTGGTATTTAGCAAATCCCACCATTTAGATTAATCTGTTATTTTTTTTTTAAATCTGTTATCTTCTCTTTAGCACTGTGTTGAACTTGAAATAAATCGTGCCCAGCTCCAAAGCAGCTGAATTTATATACTGCAGCCAAAATCCAATAGTGAGCAAGTTTGTTTGTTTATTTTAGATGAAAACTGGGATGATGATCAGCTTCTTGGATTTGAACCGTGCAATGAAAACCTTATAACAGGTTGTAACATAATCAACGGGAAATGCGAATGTGACACCATTCGGACCTGTAATAACCCATTTGAATTTCCAAGCCGGGATACTTGCCTGTCGGCCTTAAAAAGGATTGAAGGTAAGCACCTGTCTTCAGTAATTCAGAGTTAGTAATTGTTCTGTGCATTTGATGAAAAGCTAGGGTCTAGTTTATCACGTTGTAGGATGACTTGGGTAGTTTTGGATACCTGTGGTGGTCTTTCAGAAGACGGTTGTATGTTTTAAAGGGCTTCAGTTAGCTTGCCCTTCCGAATGGATAGGTTTACAAATGGAAAAAAAATAGTGCTTTGTGTGTTACAAAGTTTTTAAGACTAAAACTTTACTGTTTGTGGTAGCTAGCTTTCTTCCTGTAGCTGTATCAGCATGGAAAAATCTTTAGATGTATTGATGTGACTGAACCATGAATAAATACAGTGAATTTTAATATCAGAGGCATAGAAAAAGGAGTAGTGTTTGATTACAGTTGTATCTTTTCTTATATGAATACATGAATTGCTATTTTCTTGAAATTTACATAATGTAGCATTACTCTAATGCTCTTATTTTTGAGTTTCTGTGTTCCTTTGATTAGGCTTGCATTAGACCACTTAAGTTTATGCTTCTGCACACATACATGATAGAGTTTGTTTTGGTTTGGGCTTTTTTTGCTACTTATGGCCCAACTGGAAAGGTGTTGGCTCAGATATATCCAGTTGGGATTAAATTCTCATGATGTATTTGTAGGATTGTTTTGAACAACTGTCAAAGGTTTGATCCTGGGCCCTTTCTATGATGCTGTAATTACTGTTTATTTTCCAAAGTGTCCAGGAACATGAAAAAGTTGATTAGTGGTGTGAACCTGCTTAATTAGTCTGCTTTAAAACAATGTTCAAAGACCTATTGAAAAGGTAAATGTATTTATAAGGCTACTAACCATACATAAAGTTACTGTATTACTTAAGGAAGTGCGGTCTGATGTCACCTGTTATACTCCTTTTGTGATAAGAAAATGGATTTCAAGTTACAGACTTGAAACAAGGAAATCTTGTGAGAAAAATGTGGCTGATGGAAATGTGTTCATTATCACTGATCATGATGTTGATCAGAGGTGTACAGATGCTTTTTGTGGGTTTTTTTGTGGCACTTTAGCTCTAAGAACAAGAGAGGCACAACCTTTGATCTTTTGCCATGGCAGTAGTGGGCAGTAGGGTATATGGGTTCTTAAGTAACCTTACTCACCACTTCTTTTCTTTACTTGTGAATGTGTGACTAAGACTGTAGTAGTTCGGCAAGACTTCTGTTGGCATGAAAATTTATCAGGTGTTTAACTTGCTAAGAAAGTCTGCTGTTGGATGCTTTTTGATTTCTGCAGACTTGGGAGAGATGGACTTAGCTTGTGGAATGGCATAGCTAAAGTGGGTTGAGGAAGTATCTCACCTTCAGCCTCTTGTTTCTGCTAAATTCCCATTTTAGAGAACAGCATTTTAAGCTTAGCTATGAGATATTCTATGTGTAAACTGTCTGGTGTGAAAGTGATGATGTTGTTTTTCAGCGGTGTAATTATCTATTGTTGTTTGTTTTTCTTGGTTGTCTTTCTTTGGGGGAAGATGGGTATGATGTTCTTCCAAAGACTCAGACTACAGAGCACCAGCAGAAGAGTTAAGGACCTGTTGATTTTTAATTATTCATAGATAGGAAGGGTAATTGGTGCAAGTGATGAAATGACAACGGTCCCCTAAATACCAGAAATCTGGCATTATAACTTAAGAGTTACAACAGTCCAGCCTTTACTTGAAAGAATGTGAATTTGTGTTTGCACGTTCAGACTGTGAAACCCTACCACTATGGATGGACTTGACTTCAAACATTCCTCGTTTCCTAACAGAAAGGCAGAAGTCATAGCATAACTTCTGTTTGTCTGTGTTTACAGGTGCAGTCAGTCAGATCTTCCCGCTGTGATTTGCACTGGAAATGCTTATTCCTTCTGTCCCTAGCTAGGACTGAAAACTAAATACTAACTGCTTATGGAGGTTGTTTCTTTAGGTCTCTTGTTTTGGTAACCAAAATGTATGTTTCCCTCTGTTCCTAAGCTGATAGAAAAGTAAAACCAACTTTTTTCCCCTTGCACATGTTGCATCCCTGCTGGTCAGTGTCCTGGCTCCAGCTAGGATGGGATTAACTTACCCAAGGAGCCAGCACAGGTGAGCCAAGGTGACAAAGGGTGTTTTCTGTGCTGTGTGACATCACTCTTCCCCCCCCTTCCCGCCCCCCCGCCGATGTCAGGGGCTTTGCCTTTGGTTCCCCGTTCTCCTCCCATCCCACGGGGGGTGAGCAGGTGGCATGCGGTGCTCAGGGACCGGCTGGGGCTGAACCCTGATAGTGAGCAAGCCAGGTATCTTAGGTATAGCAGGATAGCCACTTTGGCATGGTTGAGCCAATATGTGTGTATTGTGGGCTTTCAGAGTATACAGTCTAAAAGTTTAATTTGTCCATTTGAAAAGTCCACACGCTCGAGTCCACACGCTCAAGCAGTGTGCAAACTGGAGGGCTTTTTGGGCATGTTAAAATAGACAAACCTTTCAGTTTCTTTCAAGGCAAGCTAAGTCTTAAAACTGTAGTGTCATGCAAAAAGAGGGCAATTCATAAGGTCTGTTTAAATAAGATGTTCCCAAAACACACAGTGCTGATGTTTTGGCTTGTCTGTTAAGGATAACAGCAGGAAGTTTTGGAGCTAGTAATTTAAATCTTGAAATACTCTAATAAAATCTGCTGCCATGGAAAGTGGGACCAGGAAAAGGGTAGTTGAACTTCCCTCTCCTTGCCACACTTAATACAGATAATTAAATACAGAATGTGATTAAAAAGACATAAGTTGAGCACACGAATAATGGATACACCATAATCACAGTTTCTGAAGAAAACTTAAGTGTCATCTAAGCAGCTGCTTTCATGTGTTTCCTACTTTGAGGAAACTTCTTAAGCAATTGAGAATGTTTTGTGGTGGTTGGTGACATGTGGCACTCTGCAAGACATTTGGTATTTGTCATAAGTTTGTGTATGTTTTACACAAGGGGAGATACTTAACGCTATCCTTCTGAGGGGAAAATGGGTAAGGGAGCTTTTTTCTAATTATGGAGGTAATTAGGAAGGAAGGTCCTATCAACTAAACTCTATTTTTTGAGTAGTTACTGTTCTTATAAATCTATTACAGCTTTACTTTTATTCATACAGAATATTTGATAAATTGGAACCTAGAAAATTAGTAGTACACAATGGCATTAGAGTAATTCTGGCACAAGTAGTTTCATTAATGTTGCATAGCTATGGCAAATTATCATGGGCTGTAAAAATTCATTTAACTGAGGACCTGTCTTTCAGTTTCCTGAGCAGTTGAGGGAAAGCAGTGATAGAGGCCAGTGGTTCTAGGTCAGTGTGATTTGCCTATTCTGATTTAAACGTTTAAGTTCTCTGGTTCTTCTTTTTATTTTACTCTTTTTTTTCTTCCTGATTTCTTTGGTTTTTGTTTTGTTATTGTTGTTTTCTTGAAAGAAGAAAGAGTGCAGTTAGGCTGCCCCAACCACGCCAAGTATGCCTTGGTCCCTGCACAGGAGGTGTTGGTACTAATCATAGAATGTGTAAGGTTGGAAGGGACCTCTAGAGGTCATCTAGTCCTAGTACTAAGGTTTTAGGGATTTTGCATGTACTTTGGTTTCTTGTGTCCTCCTGTGCTCACACCTTCCCTTGTAAGTGCTTCTGTAGTAATTTTCCTTTTTTATCTAGTTTGTGTTATATTTAAGTTTTTCAAGATGTGTGTGGTCTTCCCTTCTGGGCTTTATGTCAGTTCTTGCTTACTTACTCATCTAACCCAAAGCTTTCTTTTGTTAGCTTCACATAGGATCTTTCTTCACTATCAGCTTGTGTCTGCCCACCTTCCTTGGTTCCTCGTATTTTGTTCTACCTCTGCCCTTCTCTGCTTCCTTTTACTGCTTTCTTTGCCTGCCTATTTCACTCTGTTTGCACCCCAATTCACCTAAACAAGCCACTTGATACAAATAATAAAACTTGCTGTCCTTTCTTTCCCAAATCAAGCTGTATGGGCTCTAATGTCATGTTGCTTTGATGTCATTGGCATAGCATGAAAGCCATGTTCTTGTCTCCCAAAGTTTTGTACTGCCTGGAACTGTGGTAGCCTGTAACAAGAGTCTGTTTTAATCTCTACTCAAACTGTATGTGATTTCTGTAGGGATGCTTATGTCCATTTGCAAGAAAGTCCTGAGAGGCTAATGTGAAGGCCTCAGTAATACGGGTTCTGAAGGTAGTTGTGGTTCCCACCCCTCTCCCTTGTTTTCTGGGAAATATTAGGGTTAGATACATTTGAAAGGATTTATTTTTGTCACAGGACTTGGTATCTAACGTCTAACTAATCTTCTTGTAGATGTACTGTAAATGTTCAAAGACTTGTTACTTGAATGGAGTATCATAGAGCATAAAGTGTGCTTATGCCGTAGAGGTCTCCCAACTCCATTACCAGGCTTAAAGTGCCTGTGTATCTGCATGGAACATCAGTGACTTGTCATGTGGAAGACTTGTTTAGAGGTTGTGAGCGATCCTACCATGAGGAAACACACATTTGGGGCTAGAAACTGTCTGGAAAAGCCATCACGTAACTAAATAATGATAGATTCCTGTGTTGGGGTAATTCTGTTTGTTTAAAATGCTTTTGCTTTTGGTTATTGTCTTGACAAGTGCCTGCTCTGATTTGGTTCAGGAAATCCTGTGTTCTTGAGCTTAGAAAGCTTGTTTCTATTCAAGAGACTGCTAATGATGACAGCTTTGTTGAACTTGGATCACTGGTGTGGACTGTGGACAATATGGCCAGAGGGTGAAAAGTGATGAGAGACAGTCTGTCTGAATCTGCATATTCTTGCAGGCTGATCTGCTAAGAATTAACTGCAGATAGCGCAGGAGAGTCATTTTGTCAGACTTTGTGTGAGACACTGAGGCTTGGGGGAGAGGGAAGCAAAAGCCAAGTTACCTTTTTCATTGAGATACACTTGTAGGGTGTTGATAAGTTGTAGAATTGAAAACTTGTGCGTTGCTAATCCAGTTAACTTGAAATGAGTTTACTCCCAGGTATGAAGAGTCAGAAGGAAGGTCAGCATCTGAAGTGACTCAGCCTCAGTAGTTTTTGAAGGCTCTGTTCCAGTTCTGGGATCTCTCTCTCTGACTGTGCTAGGCTCTGGCTGCAACTCAGCAGGACCCTAAGGATGTTCGTGAGGATGTTCCTGCTCCTTTAGCAGAGCAGGTCAGAATCTGTGCTCTTGAGTTGCCCATGGGAAGGTGGTATGTTTTCCCCCCCTTCAGAGGTAGAGGCAGGTCTCCGGGATAACTTCCTCAAAAAAATGTTCTCTGCTGGAAGAACAAGCTCATCTTCCATCTGGGAGGTGGGGGGCAAACTCATGTGTCAGAGGCATCCAGTCTGTCGCTAGGTTTGCTGTGCTTCAGGTGGGGATCTCTTCAACTGGATTTACTTAAAAACTTCGGTCTGCGGATTCTGCCAAAGATGAGAAACTTCCTGGTGCTAGCCTGCTTCTTTGAAGTGAGTTGGCAGCAGTGCTTGTTTTGATGATACCTTCTCCTGGTGTGATGGAGACAAAGGTGTTCTCAAGTAGTACAGGGAGCGTAAGTGACACCAGCCATAGCAGAGGTGGTGGGTTTGTCTCTTCCAAGTTCTCACAGTGTGCACTTGAGCTCTAAGAGAAGAAACCAGTCAGCTTTTGTCGCTTCATACTCCACCGAAAGCGTAATTTTTTCACGTGTAAATCAAGCCCAGTCTCGGTTCAGTATGTTTATGAAGAGTAAAATTTTGTACCTTCATTGGGCGATTTGATTGATGCTTTAGGTAAACGAACACGCCTCACTTGCATCTCTCTGCATGCAAACTTGCTGCTAATACTAACTTACCAAAAGTCTTATTTTAAAATAGTAATTGCTTCTTGGTTACCTGGCTTGCACCTTTCCAAACTGTTCACCGTTGTCCTTCATAGGTGACATGAAAAGGCCTTTTAAGCTGCTTGTGTCAGTTAAGCTGGCTTATTGCAACATACTCCTTGCATTCCACTATTTTTTACGTGTAACTGAATAACTTTATACTGGCAAACGTTGCGATACCTGTTGGACCAGTCCTGGAATAATAAATATGAGAAGGTAATTTTATTCTGAATGCTTGTTTGGTTGTTGTTAAGTCTGATTTTGTGTTCAACTTCACTTGTGTGGTCTGCAGCTATGTTGAAAAACTAGAATAGAATACATCCAGCTTTATGCTGAATTACCAGGCAAGGAGGAGACTGAAATAACTTTTCAACTGTGCTTAATCTGATACACTTTCCACTCCTCTCGCATAACAATTAATGTATGTTTTTGCTCAGATAACTGAACTTTGAAGGTTGGCAATAATTTGCAATAAGGAATGCAGTTGTGGCAAAGGTCCAGGTGTTACCCTTGAACATGCTCGTGAGAGCCGAGTACATGCATTTGAAAGCAGAATTTCACACAAAATACCGAGGAAAATAGCAGTATAGCTTTCAGGCTTTGTTTCTGAATGCATGGATACAGAGGGAAAAACCATTTAATGTGGAAATAGTACAAATTAGGAATGCTGATATAAACTGGATTGCACAAAGAAACCTTCCCAAAACCGAAAGGGAGGAGAACTTGCTCATTAATTGATCAGAGGCTCTTGTGACAGTGGCACATCTGGCAGTGCAGTTGCCTTCACTGCATTATGGAGAGATGTTAAATTTGCAGGACTTGTCACTTTCCTGACTCTGGCTCCTCCGAGAGCTGTTCCCCGATCAAGGAAGTATAATTTTTTTCTTAATGTATTGGCTCTTTCAGCATGTCCTATTTTTAAGATGAGTTGTCACACAGAGAACATCTGTGCCATGAAATTTCAAGCTAAGAGCAAGAAAGCCTTGCAGAGCTTTCAGAAAGATAATCAAAAGGGAAGACTGACTTTTATATTTCTGTATTGATGTGGCTGGATACCTAATTTTAGGCTTAATTAGATTATGAATAATGCTGTGTGTATTAATGGGGGGAAAAAAACTGCATTGCGGAAACTGTTAGGAGGGAAGATGGATGAAAGAACCCAAAACACAGCAGCTGGTTAGAAAAACCACGAGGAGTGTTAGCATCACAGAAATTACTGACAAGTATATCTTTACACTTCTGGTTTTTTCTTTCCATTTTATGTAAATTTGTGGGTTTTCTCCTGTGTGGGAACTGAGCTTATTGTCTTCTTGTGCTGTGTCCTCCAACCCTGGAAGTGTTTTCCCCCTCCCTGGCAGTGTTCAAGGCTGGATGGGATGGGGCCTTGAGCAGCCTGGTCTAGTGAGAGGTGTCCCTGCATGTGCAGGGGGGTTGGAACTAGGTGGGTTTTGAGAGCCCTTTCAACCCTGACCAGTCTGTCATGCTACACTTGCTCCTGTGAGCTTCTGTGGAGCATCACCCTTGCCTTTCCTCCTTTTACATCAAAATCCCTTAGGTATGTAATGCATGTGGAGAAGGTACCTGATCTTCAATTTGTGATGCTCCTGTTTCCTTCAAAGCTTGCAGTTTCCGAGATGGTTTTGGGCAGAAGCCTAACCTTAACTGGAGGCTTTGGAATAGCACTGTGTGACAAAGACATCCTACAAAGCTAGCCATCAGGTGTGGATGGTCAAAGTGTGGTTGCTCCTAGAGACAAAGGAGCATTCTTGACTCCATTTCAAATGCTTACCTTCATCAATCTGAAAGTGAACTGGATAACCTATTGTACCTGGGGTCTCTGTAAGATAAGGAAAAGAACAGGACAGGTATCTTATGACTGGTAAGATCGATCTTCGGTAAGTTCAGTGCCTTCCAAATGTTCTTTTTCATCCTGGCAAGTAGGCTGTGCTAAAGTATGTCTGGTTCCATTGTCATGATGTTACAGGTTTCAATAAATGCTTAACTTCTGTTAAAGTGGGGGAAGACAGAGAAAATGGAGTAGGTGACACTTAGCAGAACGTTCCAGATGCAGCCTTGATTTTAAGGATCAGAAGTTATCTACAGGTGACAGAAGAGGCCTGAGCAAAGGTCTCAAATTGAAGGGTGTGTAAACATTAGGCTAACGTTACAAACTAGCAGGAAGCTATGTTCCTGTGGCACTTGGTGTGCTTGGTCACAGGTCTTGTTTGGACAGGGCAAGTATTGTTTGGAAATCTGCCAAGCTGATGCTTACAGAGATAAGTGAGCATTGGATGAATGTATCCAGTGATAGTGATACCAGTGACATACTGGTCAATCTGAGAGTTTTAATACAATGGTTATGTCTCTTTAAATAATGAGGAACGATTTGTGGGAAAATAAAGTTGGGTTTTGTTTGTTTGACCATCAGTAGACTTTACAGTTGTCTCTTTATAAGAATGATGCATCAACACTTGTAATTCTGAATGGTTGTGTAGTGTGGTCACACACTATTTTAGCTCTGTGTCTCTAAATGCGGGCATTGAATTTTTTGTGGAGCTTTGCTGTTTTCTAAACAGAGAGAACACCACGCAGCTTCCACAGCATCAAACTAACTTTTTTGTGCAATATAATGAAGCATAACCAGTAGTATGTGTGCCTGTGACAAGGTGGGTGGATGGATGGAGACTGGAGTTGATGCAAGATCCTGTGAACCAGTTGGGTTTTGGAGAAACTTTGGGAAGTGAGATAATGCTTTGCAGAGAATAGAAGGTGGGAGAGGGAAGGGGAAGAAAACCCGTGTTTCTGGAAAACTTCCATTGGCTCTACTTCAGAATAGGTTGCAGATAACATGTTTAATAAACTCAGTTTGTACCATCAACTTTTAAGTAGAGCAAGGTTACTTGTATAGCTATTCCAGCTGTAGCCTTTTCAAGATGTTGAGAATCTCAGCTAATGCTTTCCAATTTAAACATTCCAAAAATGTGTATGAGCCTGTCTGTGTTAGCTATTAGAAGATTAAACATGTCTTTTCCCCCATATACAAAAGCCCTTTCTAATTAATATGGTAATAGAAGATGTCTCTATCAAGTAAGTTGAAATGTAAAACTTTTGCTCTGTTAGAAAGCAAAAGGATTAATATTGCAAGTAGGGTTGTGATATTAGTGTGATAGAAGTGCAAAATTATTCCCCCACTAAAAACATTTGTGGTGGTTTTTGTTTTGTTTTTAAGCTATGATAATATTTCATGTTCTCTGTATTAGCTTGTGTACGCTGTTGTGAGGGTGTTTTTGGGATGTTTTTTTTCTGTGCTGATACCTGCTGCTCTTGGAGTCTAGCAGAACTCCTGCCCCCCCTGCTTCTAGTTACTAATAAAGGGTTTCTCTACACAAATGCTTGGGGAGAGGGTGGGTGTTTCATAGGTGAAGCACTGATCTCAAGGTTGAATGGCCTTCTCAAAAGAAAATCCCAAAAACCAAGCCAAAACCCACAACCCCAAACAAACCAACCAAAGACGTGCTTAGCCTTAGTGCCGATGAGAAATAGCTGTATCCTCTGTGTGTTCCTGCCCATGTTCTCTTTCCCTGTTGCTCTGGATTCCCTTGTGTTCTTTATTCAAAGCATTTCTTTAAGTTCTTACTGTTCAAATCCAAGAAAACTTTATTTCTCACTCATGAATTAACTTGTATGAAGTATATGAAATTGCTCTTTTAGAACCAGAAATGTTACGTCAGCTTAAGGTAGAAGATGTAAATTCTGTCTTTCTGTCCAGAGGAGGTAAAGCTTTCACTAACTCTTAGCTTCTGTTGGGAAGAGAACAAATAGTACTTTTGTGTGAGCAACTTTGTTCTAGAGACATGTAAAAATTGTTGTCATAGTGACAAACCAATCTACATAATTTAAGGTGTTAGAATTGAAATGACTTGTCAGACGTATGCCAGAATCACAGCTTCTATAAATGAATGCGCTAATATGTTAAATGTTAAACGTGTTTGGCACCAGCGTGTAACTTCAGAAGGGCAAAGAAAATGCTCCCTTGTTTTAAAACAAACAAAGAAAAAAAAAAACCCAACCCCAAAACTGGAAAATCAGATCTGCTGTTGACCCCTGGCAGGTAGAAGCAGTCACGCAGTGTAGCAGAGGAAATGCCTGACATTCTAGCCTCCTGCACTGGGGCTTCCAGCTATTTGGCACGCTTACACGTGTAGGTCTGATTATTTTGTCTTAGTTGTCATTGCAGGCTTCTTGTAGAAGTGGTTAAGGGACAGGATAATGCCAGAAGCAGCGTGTTTCTTCTTTGGGTTTTTCTGTAAAATGCATTTCTTGCTTTATGAGAGTTCAGAACATGAGTTCCTAATGTAGATTTTTAGAAGCCAGGTTAGAAGACGAGTATCATGATTTTACATTTCCAGTAAAAATACTGTATTTTCAAAAGTCAATCCAGATACTCCTGAAAACAGCACACTTCAAATATCAAAAACTGTCCAATAAACTTGTGACTGTTATGCAAGAATGCTGGATAATAAAAAAGATATAAAACAAGTTTAAGCACAACTTTCTAATTACTGTGCTGTTATAGTTTGTGGGCAGTGTGAGTATTCTTTGCCTGGCTAAGTCACGTGTGAGAACTAACATCTCGATGCTGCTGCTTTTCAGAAGTTTTGTATTCTGTACTGCCTCATCACCTGTAGCATTAGAGCATTTAATTTAGTCTGTGACACTGTTCTAAGCATCCAGTCCTTACCCGCTCTCTGCGTATGAGCCACTGCTTTCAGCAAGAGGTTACCTTCTTCTGGGGCTTTGATGTCCTGTGAAGTAAACAGACTGGGTAGAAGAACAAACACCTTGAGCCTGGAACTCACCTGCTAGAGTTGTAGAGCTATCAGGAGCTAGATCAGGTCCAAAGAGGCAGGATTTGACCCTGAAGAGGATGCTAGCAGCTCCCAGAAGACCAGAATAAGAGGACAGAGTAAGGCAGGACCCCTCATCCCATCTTTCCTAGAAGCTGAAACAAGAAAGAAGTACCTTTTACTTCTTTTCAGACATCTCCTACTGTTGGAGATAAAATGCTTAACAGTTCAGTTTACTTACGCTGTTCCTTCTGTTACTTTAGTTGTATTAAGCAAGAAATCGAGTACTTCAGGAAAGTGGAGTTTTTGAGAGAGCTTAGAAGTAACCAGTGATGGGATGGGACTCAGATCCTCACTAGGGCTGTACTTGGATTGTAAGGCTCCGTTGGCTATGAACAAACAGGTGAACTGACGGATAGGTCTGGATCTCTTACAAAATGTGATGTGTGTGTGTGTGTGTATATAAACCCCTGAGTCTGAGGTGCAGTTCTAGAGATTCATAGAAAGCAGGAAAAAGAAAATTGTTGCCTCCCTCAATATATAAAGTGTGCTATTTTAGAACTTCATTTTGTGGTCGATTTGGTGGGGATTTTTTCTGGACTGAAACACTGAAACTTTCTGTTAATTACTAAAGAATCTGTAGTAGATGTAGCCCAGATGTGCTCTTAGTTTACTCATGGCTTACCAGGGTTACCAAAGTTGACAAATGGGGGATCAAACCTAAAGCATGTGAGGAGGGTATAGCCTAGCAAGACAATGAGCTAATTTTAAATTGCATTGTCAGAAGTCTCATGGAGGAAACATATGTCTTATGCAGTTTGTTACCTGGCTGCATCTGTGTGAGGTGGTTCTCTGACTGTGCCTTTGATAGGATTTTGTTTCTTTAAAAATAAAAAGAGATGCAGTATGCTGCTCTACTTTGTAGTCCAGAGGTTTTGACCCATCCTGACTGAGTTGGATGAGTGATACTTCCTTTATCATTTGTGTTTTGTGTAAACAAAGACTGACCTAGTTTAGGCATTAAAGTGCTTCTGGCTTTGAATCCCAAGTGGGAAAGGGGGCTTTTGAGTTTATGGCCTGGCAGAAAGGGTGGTTTCTGCTAGCTGCTTGCCCTAAGGAGTTCCTGCTGCTTTGTCCCCGTTGCCTTGACGTGACGCGCTGTGTGTCCATGCTGTGAACTGGGCAGGGGAATCCCTGGGATAACAGAGATTCTTTATTGGCAAACTGCAATGCAGAGGGTATCATGAGGAAATGGAGGCTTTTGTCATATCTGCCGTTCTTGTGTTTCCTTCTCTCTTTCCCTGCTGCCGGCCCACAATAATTTTGGTGATTTATCAGATTCCAGCACTTAGGACAAATGGATAGGGACCTCAAAGATACTCCTAATACCAAAAATCGTCAGCTGACTACAAGAGAGACTAGTCAATGTGAAGTCAACTTCAATATTAAACAGCAGAGAATCTATGAAAACTGAAGGAAGGATGAAGAGAAATACACCATGGCTATCTGAACAGCTGGAAAAGCTTCAATTGAAACTCATCCTCTTTGCTGCTACAGAATGCAGTTCTGAAGCAAAGCCATGGGAATCCAGGCTTTGTAATTGCAGTGCTGGTGAAATGATGTTCTGTGCTGTCAATGCTTGCAGTTTAAAAAAAATAAAAAACCAAAAAAAACCCCCAATTAAAAGATAATAATAATATGGTGGAAACAGTAATTTGAGGCTCTAGATGCCACTAGGTGGCAGAACCCCTGCATCTATTCTGAATATGCCTTTTTTTGTGTCTTGATTCTTCATCCGAAATATATGAAAAATACTTCTCAGCAATAGTGTAATGAAAACAGACATCTGTAAGGATGCTCAGGTGCTCTCCTAATAGGGCTCATATTGGTCCTTGTATAGGAAACATCCAACACTAAATCCTTTATTGTGCAGACTTCTACCCCGTCTGAACAGCCTGCTGCTCAAAGCAGTTGCTTGTGTTTAGGTGTCAATGCACAACTCTTCTTCCCCTGTTTCCTGTTTCTATTGTTAATGGATCAGAAATGAGGAGATGACAGAGTGATGTTTGAGGAATGCATAGTAAGGACTGGTAGCAGGAACATGGAGGTGGTGTATCTGAGTTTAACCTATGGTGGAAGGCATGATTTTTTGAATGGAAGCTTCCAGTGTTGTGGAGTAACTCCTTTCTGTTGGTGTTGGCTTTGTAGATGAATAAAGTTGCTCCCTGAAGCATTGCCTGCTAATGACTCTTTTTAGTCAAGATTCCTCTTCTATTAGCACTAGTCTTTGATCTGGGGAGGTGGCTCAGAACAGCCCCAGAACTTACTGGTAGAGGGCTCTCTAGGCCCTGGGTGTGGGGACATGACAAAATCTGCAGTTATTACTGTATGTTTGCATGTTGTAATGCTTGCAGTACAGCCCTCATCTTGCATTTGGGGATATGCTTGGACCAAGCCAGAAGACATCCACATCCTTGGGATCTACTTCATAGTATGCCACCTCATCTAATAAAGACCTCAGTGGGTGGATGCCTAGTAGTGAGCCTGATAAATGCTGAATGACAAATCTGGAAGCAACAGTATGGGTTACTTTCTTTGGGTGCTGTATTTTACAGAAATCTTCTAGATGTTTCAGTTTGGAGTAATAATACTGATTAAAATTAAAGTGTCATATTTCAAAGCAACTTGACAGGCTTCTGAAAGGAGTTAGAATCACTTACCAGAATTTGATGCTTCCTCTGAATTTTGTGTACAGTTGACATTGTTCTGCAACCAGGCAGTCGAATGCAGGTACTTCTGCTCACCTGTGAGGAAATATGAAGGGATGCAGCTGACTCTGTTTGGGTAGTTTATATCATTCATTTGATGGCTAGCTTGTAATTTTATTTTGTAGTTCTGAAGTAACTATGTGAGTGTGCAAAAAGCTTCTCCCCACTTGTAACTTATTTCCAGTGCTTACAGTTCGCTCTGCACAACCTTCTTACTCCTTCACCTTTCTAACACATCTTCTGTGCCTACTCCTAATCCCCAGCTCCCCTCTATTAAATCGGTCTTCTGAGGATCTTGGGCATTCCCAAAGCACATGGGCACCTCATTCCTCTACCCTTCACGGATCTGCTCTGAACAGCTAATCAGGGGATGCAAGTGCTACTGCCACCACTGTCTAGCTCTGTAGTACTACTTTGAGGATGAGGTACAGGTGTTTGGGAACTTCTTCTCTGGGTGTTGCTAGGTGTAACACTCATTCTAGTCTGGACAGCATTGTTTTGGGTTGTGTTTTGGTGGTGGTGTTTATTGTTTGGTTGTGGGTTTTTTTCAAGAAGGTGCTTGTAAGCTTTCAAATGTGTGGCTTACTTTGAAAAGTACATGTGTCTGAGGCTGGATTGTCTTTACCATTCCTTTACAATTATTAGTGTTTGACTGTGAAGGAAAGAAATTCAGCCAAAACCAAGGGTAGTTTGCAGGAAGGTCCTTCTTCCTTTATCAGAAGATAAGTGAAAGTGCCAAATATCAAAAGGTCAGCTCTTTTTAATGTAAACATATTTTTAAAAATACGCCGTGCTGGCAGAAATGCTTGAAGCATCTTGGTGTTCAGATTTGTGTGATTTCTCTCTTGTATCCTGTTCATGTCAGGCAACTCAATATAATGGCTACCATTACCACAGAGGTCATACAGGAGGCTTTATTTGCAGTGTAAAAGCTATTGGTACTTACAAGACAGGATTGGTTTTGTGAATTACTTATCACTAATATATACCTTCATTTCCTTGCTTGTTATTACTTTACTACTTCATACAGTATTTTGAGGATGACATTTCTTGAAAGCTTGAGGAGGTCGGTTGTTATGGTGATAGCCATTTGAATAGCTAAAGATTTATTTGTTTGTTTAGAACCTGACATTTCTTTAAATATTGTGCATAGAAAGCAGTCTTCCTTTCAGAAAGAAATGTGTTGACTCTGCTTCCCTATGCCATGTTGAAAATAGCTGGTGGTTGAACCTTGGCAACTTGAGAGCTCTAAGTGAGGTCTCTGGGATGCCCAATGAATCTTAATACTGTCATTTAAGGTAGTACACAGCCTAGCATACTAAACTGGTGATGAAAGCAGCTTTGTACTGAGCAGATGAACTGTGAGCAAGAGTGATGCCTGGATGTGACATCCCGAACATGTTGACTGTTTTACAGTGATGATTTCTGATGAAACCATTGCAGTGATACATTATATATAGAGAATAACTTAAGTAAGCCTTGCCAGCTATCTCAGATGCTGAGACGTGCAGAGTCCCAAAGCATGTAGTGTTGGTGAAGAGGATTGTGGGAAATGCACATGGGGAGACTGAAAAGACTATTTTAGTGCTAATATCCTGAGTACGCTTCAAAAGATGGCTGTGGGATATGCATTCAGAGAAGTAGTGTTAGAGATAAAGCTGTATATCTGTCCTATTGATGAGCAGATGACTAATTTTGGAGGGAAGCCCTCCTTTGTGGCTGAGGACTTGTGTTGGGGGTCCTGATGTCTGTTTAGAGAGAAGAGCTTGAAATCCCCCGTGCACAGTAGGAGAAAAATACATTATAAGCCACAGTTTACATTTAGACCTTGTTTTGGAGAGAGTGAGACACTGTATGATGTCTGTCTGAGATAAGGAGATATACTTTATCAAAGAGGGGTTTGGCCTTAAAACATGACTTTATCTTGCCCCTGAGACTGTATGAGTGCAACAGGCTTTATTTAGAGAGGGTGTTGCTGAATTCATGAAAAGTTGATCCTTTAATTGTTCTGAGGTGAGAGACAGAGAAGACTGTCAGTGCTGGCTTGTATGTCGAGATTGTGGCTGTGGTCCTGCCAGCCTGGGAAGAAGAGAGTTTAAATAAGTTTTGTGCCACCTTCTGCATGAAGAAATTTCATTTCAGCCTTTGCAGCTCTTTCTCCAGTTCACAGTAGGTGTAATTGCTGACTGGGATGTAGGTGCTTGATTCTGCAATATAGCTCTTCATTTCTGCTTATCTGCGAGAGCGCCATTGGGGAGTAGCGCATTGGTCTTGTGTGCCTTGTGCCCCTTAGGGACTGGTGTGACTTTGGGCTGTTGGTTTCAGAACGTTTCTGTGACTCTGCCTGGCCAAGAAGCTAGACAATAAGGTTTTGTAGCAATTTCATACTGAGTTAAGTAAATTAGACTTGGACTGTACAGCCAGTGGTTCTTACCAGCTCCAGCATGATCCTTTTTAGCAGGTGGATTAAGTCTATCAGCTCTGCAGTCCCTGGCTTCCATCAGCCTTGAGCCTGTGGATTCATTGGCACTGGAGAAGGTAAGTCCCTTAAAAGGGAATTTTCTTTGGAATAAAAAAAAAAAAATCAAAACACCAAAACAGCCCCAACAAAAAAAACCAAAACCTACCACAAAATGCAGCATCCCTTTCAGACAGGTTTTGAGGAAGCAACTGTAAGAGTTAGCAGTGTGTGCTTAGACCTTTATGAATGAGTTTCCTTCCCAAGAAAGCTACTTGAAGTCCACTTCCTGTTAAAGCTCTGTCACTAATTCTGTGCATGCCGAGTGATCATGCTGTGATCATAATTCTTAGAGAAGTGTTTCTCAGTGTGGCTTTTTGAGGCTCACAAAGTTGAGGTGGTTTTTTTTCTGGATCCAAGGGGGTCACAGAGTACTCAAGAGCAGTACTGTGGCTCCTCCTCTTGCAGCCCAGCTTTGCTTCGTTTGGTCAGGGTGGGAGAGGAAGAGCAGGCTGCAGTTACTGACTGCAAGCCTTTGCAGAAAGTGACACCTCTTCCCCTCCTCTGAGTGGGACATGCCCCCAGCAGCTCCTTGCTACTCCTGCTTCATGGTAGCAGAGCTGCAGCTGATAAAAAGATCTGTGCAAGACTAAACAAGCTGAGCAAGAAGCGTGCTTTCCAAAGGTTTTGTGACACTCTGCTCATGCATACAAAGGTATTGATTTCCTTCCGTAAGGGCGATTGGTAGAAATATTTTAAGTGTCATAAGTGGTTGTTGCCTTCCCTGCCCCAGTAAGATTTAGCAAAAGGAATGCTGAATGTACAGATGTTTTATCTGTGAAAACATAAAGTGTCTCTTGAATAGTCATGTCATACAGTTTTCTCTCTGTTGTTAAAAAGTTCATGGTAGACTGTGGTTCTTAAAGATGAAACGGTTGTAACTACCATGGTACGTGGCTTGAAGATCTCTACGTCTTTGCAGTTCTTTCTGCTCTGCTGTGAACCTTGTGTAGGAGTAGAAGCAAAGATGACCACTGTCTGAGTCAGCTTGCTTACCTGCTTCCGACACAAGTCCTGGCTACACAGGAATTCAACTGCATCTCAGTTTTCAATTCATAATCTGGGAAACAAGAAACAACAGAGCATTAAGAAAATGATGATGATGGATCAGGAATTTCAGAACCGTGAAAGAGGGATGAGGGTTGAACACAGTCCCTGACTCACTTTCTAGGCGTTCATAATGAGAGATTTAGGTTTCTGATGCTACCAGGGTTGAAAGCTTTCCACAGAAGATACTGAACTCTTTGCCTTACAGTATTTCTACTCTCTTTCCTGGAAAGCAGGTGCTGAATCACAAGCGAATGTTCAATGCAAATTATGGTATTAGTGCACTGTAGATCTCACTTCTGAAGCTTCTGTTGTGGCAAATATGAGATTATTATAATCCATGTGTTATTGTTGGTAGCTTCCTTTTGGTCAGTCAACAAACACGATGGAAACTGACCCACCTTTTAGTTTTCTTGTTCATTTTATTTATCACAGTTTTCTGCCTGTAGTCATTTTCTTTTACATACTAACATGTATGTTGACTTTTTCTCAGCTAATAGAGGGAGCTTTATATTTTTCTATTGCACTTAATTCACCTATAGGGTTAACATTTTAGGGAGAAATTCACCATTCCCCATTTAAAAAGTTCTTCCCCTCTAGTCAAGGCACCTGCTTTATTCTGTGCTGTATTTCTTCAGAAACCATGAAATGTTCTCACTTCAGTTTTACACCAAAATTGCTCCTTGCTTGTCGCACGTGGATACAGTACAGGATAGCTTGTATTGTTGTTTATAATACTTTTGTTTATACGCTTTCATGGCCAAGTGAAAAAAAGTATTCTTAAACCTACTTTTAGAGTTTAGTCATGAAACTTTTACAACTATATTTAACTTTAAAACCAAGAAAAAAACCCCACCCTACTCCCCTCAAAAAAAGAAAAAAAATCATTTGGAGAAAGTAGAAGCAACAGCCACTACTTTTTTTTTTTTCCTCCTGTCTCCCCTTTATAGAGAAGAGGAAGCTAAACTGAAATAATTCCTAGTATTTTGCTCTTACATAGTCATATTTAGATCCTCTAGCATTGTGTGGCCTGACTGTCTGCCAATTACACTTTTTTAAAGTCAATTTTCCTTACTTACTTGAAGGCCCATGTTATTTAAGCAGCAGGTTAGTTTTGCTAGTTCAGCAGACTAGCAGAGTATCATTAGTACTGTGCAAACCAAGCCCCCAGAGAGCTTCCCAGTCCTTCAGTATGGTGGGATTTTCCTTAGCTGCAGTTCCCAGCTCAGAAGCAACCTCACTCGTGCTTTTTCAGCACGCTTGTCCCTTTAATGTGAGGATGGCTAACATAACCAGAAATAGTCAAAATTGGCTCCTTGACAGTTCTTTTTAATTCTTGTGTGAAATATTTCATCCTGCAGTTTAATTTTGGGGTTTTGGAAGTAACTTTATTAATTGTGACAGACTGCAGAATAGCATTATGTTTTCTAGTAACTTTCGGGGGGTACAGTATTTTATGGAATGTTTAATAAATATCACCTTTTGTCTGTTACATATTCTCCACTTTGCATTGTGGACAAATCTTTGCTTGTCTTAGTCTTCACCTGTAGTACTTCTACCACTATTTGAATTCTTTTTACTCTGATGTGTTTATACAGACATAGTTAATTTTTGTATTCCACACTCATCAATATTCCCATTATAATACACTCCCATTAGATCTTAGTATCTAATAGCAATTCCATATTGTTTGATACTGGGAGTTTTCCAATTGATTTATGTTGTAGCACACCAATAATTTTATTCATTAAGAATCCTTTGGTTTATGTATATGTATATGTATATATAATGTATATGATTTCAGATTATCTGTTCTTATATTCTTGTCAACCGATATATTGCTGACTTAATTCCAAAATGTTGATTTTAAACAGTTCCTATTATGGTATCTCAAGTTTTGGGTTTAAAAAGGAGGGGGGGGTGGGAAGGGGGGCTTTGTGTCCCTGTAAGAACTGAAGAGCTATGCTGAAATATTTTTGGAGTAATATAATATTGTACTCAGCCTCATTCCTGTCTCTGCATTGCCTGCCTGTTGCCTTTTACTTTCAAAGCTGGTGGTACAGGTAAACACTTCAAAGATTGAGGAAGAGGATGCACTTGAGCTCCCCTCAAAGCACTTTAGAGAGGAAGTACAACTGACCCATCAATGAAATTCACTATACAGCAAATGCTGGTAAGTGTACTAAATGAACTGGAAAAAAAAAATGTCGATGATCTTTAATTTTAACAGTCCTGTAACAGGACTACGGTGTCTAGATGAAAATGTATATTTGTTTTTTCAAGTTGAATGGTGCTAAATTAATCATCCTGTCTTTTAATTCTTCCCTTCTCTTGTCTTGAATCTGCAAATGTCCATTTCTTTCAGATAATCTGAGAAATTACTTTCCCTAGGCTGCTGCCTTTCCTGGCCGGCTTTTCCCTTACAGCATATTCTCCTGTTCCTTTCACAGTAAGAACATTTCTCATCAGCAGCTCTACTTATCCATGTGTGATCTTAAAAGTGTAGCTTTTCTAGCCGAGGAGGGAGTTGTTTCATGAAGAATCCATGGAAGTGTGCTTGAAAGTGCCTTAAATCTGCACTTAAATCTTGTAGATTGAGTGTAACACTCAAACTATTTTGAATCCTCTGTAATCAGATTTACTTTGTCTAAGATGTGGGAATGTGTGAGTTGGTGAGTGTCAGTTGAATAAATTGTAACTGCTTCTCTCCACATGCATAGCTTACTGAAAATGCAAATTAAAATTCAAAAGTCTAGTTGGAATTTGCATTTGGGACAGAAGCAGTACCCTGTCAGGTCTTGGCACAGTTTAGCTGCTAAGTGCAAGCTTGTGAAGACAAGGTAATACTAATATGGTTTAGATAACATATTTATGTCCTTGGCCTCACTGGAAGTATTGAGAATGTAAAAATTGAGCAGTATTAATCCGCCCTTGATTTCTATCCTCTTATTATGTTTGCTCTAGACAGTACTGCAGTAATGCATGCTGTTGCTCTAAATTACAAAAAGAAAACACTTTTTTCTTCTTTTTTCATAAGCCAAAGAGAACATTTTCAAAAATAAAATAGATTTTTGAAACTTCTTTTAGATAAATTTTCCTTGTGTCAATTTCCTAGAAAAATACAGCCAGGCATTTTCAAATGCTTTTTTGTCTTTGATTCATCCTCTCCCCTCCCCCACTCAAAGATCCTAATACACTCCCTCACTAGTGACTTCTGAAGATGTTTGGAGTCAACAGATGCTTAATTCTGGGTAGCTTAAAGTGTTAGATGTTAATTTGCTCAGCTGAAAAGTCCTGTTGAAGTACTGCTTAGTCCCCAGATGATTGTATTTCCAGTGAGACATGGCCTTCTTGTGCGCTTTAGGTGGTTTTAGTTTTGTGTTTCGTTGTTGGTTATTTTTTTTTGGAGAGCTGCATATAGTGGACTTTCTATTAGTAGAGGCTGGAATCATTATTTCAAGGTTTTTCAAACACAGTTCTTGGTGGCTTGAGTCCTTGTATTTTAAGCAAATTTCTGCTTGCTTAAAGGCTTTGCTTGCATTAATAAAAGCAAAAATACTTTCTAAGTACTAGTTCTCCCCTCTTCTGCAGAGCTATCTTACACCCTCGGTAGCACTTAACCAGAAAAGCCTGAACTGAGTATATTCCTGGTGAAACTCCTTCATATTCTAGTTACTGATGTCATTATTTATAGTGAACCTTGAGAAGCAAACAGGCTTTCTCAGACTTTTTTTAAAATAAATATGGGTGGAAACCCGTGTTAAACCTTCAGTAAGGACTGAAGGAAATGAGGTGCAGTCTTGTGGTAGTATTTTGGAGATTAAGGCTCTGAGGGGCTTTCCTTCACTCCAAGTTAATTTTTAACCAGAATGTAGCTATGAGAAAGCAGGATTCAACGACCAGAAAACTTTAGACCTTCCACTTGAATATTGAGAGGCAAATGCTGATTCACAAACGTTCATTTTAATGCACTGCTGCTGTCTGGAAACATCTGCACAGAAATGCTTTCCTTCAAGATATGGAGTTGATACCAAGCAAGTATTAATGTTGTGTGTGTCTGCTTTTTTATCAATGCTGCACAGAGGGTCTGAAAACTGAAGTGGGCAAGTAATAAATGCAGCAATGCCAGTTAATGGGAACTTTGATTAAAGGAACAGGCAGTGGCATGGGCAAGAATTGGATTTTGGTTTTTTTAGATATGAAAACAGAAGGGAGAAACTAATGGGTGATAAAGTTGACAGACAGCTTAAGGCTATGGTGAGAATCAGGGGAAAGACTGTAGCTGGTGTGGTGCACAGAAAGGCCTAGGAACGGAAGTAACAGAAGAGGTGTTAGCAACATGGCCAAAGAGGGTAAACGATAAAAGATGTGTAAGTTATGTGCAGCTCTGAGAGGAACAAAAGGGAGAAGGTGGTCACTAAAAGATACCCTGACTCTGCAGCTGTGGTACTAGGTAAGAATGAGGCAGTCAGGTGCTAGTGCCGCTCGAAAGCGGTTGAGGAGAAGCCTGTCACCGTGAATGGAAAAGTATCGCTGCTCATAAGGAAAACTGCCTTTCTGGCTGACGAGATGAATCAGTGACAGGGAAAGTACAGAAGATACCAGTGAGCGACATGAAGAGTATTAATTCGCGGAGGCAGAAAGGTCAGCTGTGGATTGGGAATTTAAGGGCTCTTTTCTTTTGATCTTGACAGAAACTTGACATCTAACAGAAGCAAGTGATATAGCCATCCTGGAAAGTCATTGTAGTGTTAAATACCTGTTGAAGGGCTTTTGACAGCCTGATGGTTTACAAATGTGTTCAGGGATCATTTGATAAGATAGATACTGAGTAGTGGCAAGGTGCAGTCTGTCAGGGTGAAGAACTGCAGCATTTCCTACTTATGAGCTTGTTTTCCTGGGTTTGCACATCTGTGTGAAGAGATGCTCCTTCAGTTATCCTGAACAACTGTTTATTGCCTGGGGTGGGGGGGGTGCAGGATGGAGTAGCATTTACAGCAGCTGTTCAAAGCCTTTGGTAGATATCTGCCTGCGGATTTTCATGAATTTTAATTCTCATGGTACCTACTGGATCAAGATTTTTTGTAAGCACATAGTACAGGTTAAGCCTCTAGTGCTTAAAACGCTGAGTTTTTTGGTATTTGGGTTTTTTAAAGCTTCTGAGCTTCCTGCTTAATGAGAAATGTTTTAGTTGGTTTTGAAGTTTTGGAAGAATTCAGCTTCTGGCTTCAAACTGGGAACTTTTAACTCCTATTCAGTTGTCCTAGCTAATTCCACATGCAAAGGTTCTTTGCTTTCTTACAGATGTTGTGTGGTTTTGACTGGCAGGAGAAATTGGGTACTGCTTCTGTTGTTGTTCTGGTCTTACACAAGCTAAATGCTTGTTTCTTTCCCCATTTAATATGCTTCCTAATGTTCCTTTGCTTATTTTTTTTCCCGCTAGTATTTTCTTGGTAACTGTATTGCCATAACTTTGGTGAGGTGGTTTGTTGTTTTTTGGGGTTTTTTAAGCTCTGTCTGAGAATTCAGATGCCATCATCTGACTCCCTTTTTTTTTTTTTTTTCTGAGAAATTAAATAATATCATTTGGAGTTACCTCTGTGAGAATACTCTCTGAGAATAGTCCTGAGTAATCAGTAAAGAGGAGACTCCATTCCTTCAAAATTCTCATCTTGGTGGGGTCATTTTCTAGGCCATGCTCATCTTACATGTAGTGAACTCACTGGGTGTAATTCATACTGATACTGCTTCACTGACATGCTGTCTTTTATTTGGATTCTTTATTTGGCACACAGGATGTTTCCCATGATTGTTACTTAGTCTGTCAAATAATGACAATTTTTCTCATTTGCTAATGTTTTTCACTTCGCCCCTTTTTTCTTAAATAACTGTAGTTGCTGGATGCTTACATGTAACAAGCTGTAATAGAAAAAACCCCTAATTTTTTGAGCTTTCTGCCTTTATAGAATAGTTTCTGTAAGAGATAGTACTATGTGACTGCACTAGAAAACTTTTTACTATTTGTTGGATTAGTGGTTTATTTTCAGCTTCCAACTCCTAAGATTCAATTTCAAAACCTTTTTGTGGAGAAACTTTCTTGTGAAGAAAGCTAGCACTAGGGAAAGGTGAACCTCCAACAGAAAGGTGATCTCATTCTTGCTTTCTCTCATCGCTTTATGTATCATCACATCAACCTCTTGTCTGCCACTAAGCTTTTTATACCCTAGAGTTCTATGGAGATTACGAGCTTCAAATGTGATAATGCCAGTAAGTTGGGCAGCTGAGATGCCTGTCACTTTCACCTCAAAATAAAAAACACTTTCTAAAGCAGTTGTAATACTTGGAAAAAGCATGTTAAAGGCAGGAAATCTTATGACAACTTTGTCAGGTGTCCTCATTTTAGACAGATAAATTGTCTTACATCAGCTCACATAGTTCCTAAAAACACTGTTTTGCTCTAGTCAATACATTTTACATTCCTCTTCTTTAAAGACTTCTGAGAATTGGTAATTTTCCCCCCTCTGTATAAAGATCAATTTAGCAGATGTTTTCATAAAGTCCAACAAAAAGGAATATGTAAGTGTAGCATCCTTGTCTACCACCTTTTAAAAAAACTTGTGTGCATATAGTGCAATTAAAGAATTTACTGATAACACAGGTACAAAAAAGAACAGTTTTTTACAAATTTAAAAGATGGCTTATATACGCTGATCCCCTGTAAAGTCTTTCTTCTGGAAGTTACATTAGTATAAAAAGCCCTTTCAACTATCTTGCCTTCAAAGGACAGTAGCTCATCTAGTTAAATACTGCAGGTAGTTGGTGGATTTTTGACCTGGTTACACATCATCTTACTGTAGCAGAAACACTAAGTGTTGATAGCAGCAATGAAGTCCTATTCCTGTGTAACTTGCTATGCCCCATTAAGTTTCAGCTGTTCCAGTATTCAGACTACACAGGTTTGGATGCAGGCCTTGAGCGTGCGCTTGGCCTCGGGTAACTGTTTATAGCAGCCTTTTTCTTCCTGATATCTTTAGCAGAGGTTCCTATTTAAGAAATGTGTGGCAGGGGAGAAAGAGAGAAATCATCTACAAGCCATCACTTCTCTCCAGCCTCCTCATGCCACAAGCAGCTACTTTCCTTTTGTTTCTTTTTTGCTACAGTTTGGTGAATTTTTTCTAGATTTGCACATGCAGTTTAGGTCTCCATGCTATGGAAATGTAACTGAGATGGAAGTGCACAGGCTGGTGCTTCCCTAATGACCTTGATTGACAATTCTTTTGCTTCCTGGTAGGTGGGAGCCATAACGCTTAGTATAAGGACTCTGTTGTAGGCTGGAGGAAGAGGAAGACTGCAATAAACAGGACTACAGGTAAGTAACACTTCTTCCCCTCCCATACAAGCCCTCAATGATATATGGTGATTGCTGTGGAAAAATGGTTGATTCTAGATGAAAACGTGTCTGCTCCTGCCTGAGGCTTTCCAGGAAGCTTTCTGTATTACTGAGGGGCACATCTTAAATGCTCAGAGGCTTATGCATAGCTAAGAAAAATTGTTCCAAGTGAAAGGGGTGCAAAGGGCACTCCGAATCCGAGAAGTTTCGGAGTAGTGGGATTTTTGATCTCCAGCATCTTTCTGAATTAAAAGAGCTCAAATACAGCGTTAGACAGCATATTAAGAATAGAAAGTTCATCCTCAGCAAAAGCTATCTAACAGAATCAAGTGAAGAACGTGGTTTCCCTGTTAAAGGAATAAAGGCATTTCAAATTTGAATGCTGTTAGGCTGTATAGCATTTTTATTGATAGGCAAACACATGCTCATTAATTGAATTACCTCTGGTATGTGTTTGGTATGATGTGTTTCTTTTCAGTAGTCTCTTAAAGTCTTTAAGGTTTTCTGGGTAATGGTATGTTAGGCTTGAGGAAGAGAGAAACGTTGGTGTTTGCATATTGGTATCAGTAAAGTCTATAGCACATTTGTTTGTAGCCAGAGGGAGAGAGAGAAGCACAAACTAATGACAGCTGCTGATCTTGTCGATCTGTACAGAAGAAAAATGAGCGGTGCCACTTAAATTCAGTATCTGTTGCTTTTCATCCAGTCTCTCAGAACAGGTGATGCCTTGACGCTGCATGATGAAAACTATTAGTTTTACATATTGCATCAACATTACAGTTCTCTCTTAGTATTGATTTTCAGTGGAAAGTACATGAATTATTATTAGGCTAGAGTCAGGGCTGAAAATTAATGGAAGCATTTCGGGAATCATTCTGTTTCTACACTCAGCTCCCTAGGAAGTTTCATGAGGTTTTGGAGGGCAATGATAGTACCTAGGGAAAAAATCTGGTCACAGTAACCTGCAAAAGCTACTGTGATTTACAAGTAAACTTTGAAGTGTTTTTACAAGTGTAATTGCAAAAGAAGGTTGTGTAGCTCTAGTTCATCAATTGGTCCTTTGGCATCCTTCTGAGAGAGCAGTGAGTTGGGGTAAATTTGTGTAATCTGAATGGAAGCCTCCAGAAAGCCTGGACCAGAGTTGGTAAAGCAGTCTGTGCTGACAAAGAAGTTTTCTTAGGGAGGTATTTTTTTTGCATTCTTTGTTGAAATTTGCATGATGCACAATGATAAAACGATGCTGTGAACTAAGCAGGGGAACGGATGGATTACAAATGCATTGTCACATACATGGACATGGGATATGCAAGAGTAAATGGTTCCTTTCTACAGGATAGAAGAAAGGTTTGTTAGGAAATAAATAATAAATAATGCTGTCTCTTGCATGTTTCAACAGTAATTTAATAAGAATTGGTAACATTGGAGGATGAGAGAAGACTTGCTTTCTTAATGAGTTTTTATTTTTACATGTGTGAATACAAACTAATCTTTGAATGTCAAACTTTTCCTTCACCTCCAATTACACAGAAGTGTTGCCTTCATAGTGTTTTGCTTAATCATCAACTACATTTTTTTTCATAATTTAATGCTTCCCTTATTTTTATTGTCATCAGCTTTTGCAGGCTAGAGTTAATGTTGGCAACATTACTATGTTGTCACAGATTTCTACCCTTAATGCCTTGAAACCATCTTAATGTCTTAGAGCCATATTAATGCTTGATCAGACTTTTTTCAGTTCAACTCTGGATATCAGGAGTTTAGTCTAGTAGCTCAGCAAACATAAAAAGCCAGAATATCAAGTTTTCTGTAAGTGTGTCAGGCTTCATTCTGAGCCCTTTGAAAAGCAAATACTCTTTCTGCTCCAGTATCTCCATCTGAAAAGCACTATGTATGTCTGTGGAGCTTGATACACATTGGAGGGTGCTCATGTATTTTAGTATCTTTAATAACAGAGGTGGGTGAGGCTTAGGGGCTGGGCTTGCCAGCCTCTACAGAGAAATGGGGTTATCCCATAATTGATTTTAGTGGAGAGTTACATTTTAGCAAGGTTACAGGAGCTGAAAAGAAAGCAGTACATTAGTACTGAAAAACTATTGGCATCATCTCAGAGCAATTAAGTCTTAAGTGTTTAACTGATTCTCCTTCCAGGTACTTGGAAGTGAACATGTTTTGGCTATACGTTGTTCAGTAAAGTATGTGCTAAAGGCTGGTGGGTATGCCTTTTAGCCCTTAGTTTGCTGCACACTACATAGTGTGCCTTCCCCAAAACAGTTCATCTCCTTGCACTGATCCTACTGGAAGGATGTCCAGTAGTAGCACTGGATAGAAATGTTACTGCTTTCTGCTTTGATACATCTAGTTAGCATCCATGGTATCTTACCACTTCTAGTTGGGAGCAAGGGGCATGATAGTCAGCTGGAAGAAGAATCAAACAGGATTGGTGCAAGACAAAGCCTCTATAATTTTTTTACCCTTCTTAAAAAACACCAAAAGCCACTTAATCACTTCCTTTCCTCTTCCTACCCCTGTCAGAGTTATTTGGAAAATTGTAGCAGTAATCTTCTTGCAGGTTTCCGTGCAGCTTTTCTTTTCCCTTCTGCTTGTTCTCACGTGTTTCAGAAAAGCTGTCCTTCCTCACTGGCAACAGCTGATTCTCCTTCTCAAAGGACCTGTATGGATATGATGAATAACTTCTACTTACATGTGAAATATCCCATATGGAGACGATCAAAGGACATTTAACTATGAAATAGTGTTTGTGATGTGGGAGTGCCATAGTTACTGATACTCATTTGGGTGCAGAGGGAAAATATAGCCATCTGAGTAATAATTGATATCTTTTAGGTGATTATAGCTAATGATGGTTGTTAAAAACCCTCATTATACGTGGACCCTAAAGGGAGAAAAGATCTTCAAGACCAGAAATGATTATAAATGTGCATTATGCTCAAAGTAAGGAAGAACAAGACAACCGGTCAATTAAGAAAAAATTTTGGAATCAGAGATGACCAGAGCTTTCAGGAAAGGCACTAGGAAGCAGTTGGTGAGCGATACATAATGAGAAGTAGTACTGCAGTGTGAATTAAAAAAACCCCAACATAGTAAACCACAACTGAAACTTCCCGTAATGAAACATGCAGCCAACTGCATACGAAACCAGAAATGCCCACTGTGACTACTACATCAGGCTGAAAGAGCATTTGCTCAGTGAAATCTGGCACCTAACCAAGAGGATTATTTAGAGTTAAGAAGTAAGTAAAAGTTAACCAAAGCAATACAATTTCAAAGTTTCAAGGGTAATGGGTACAGGCTGCTTTCCAGGCAGCTGGAGCCAGTGTTGGACCACCCTTCCTATGAAGAATATTTTCCTTGTGTCGAACTGGATCGTCCATCGCTGTGGTTTGTGACCCCACTGTTCTCGCCCTCCTGCTGAGCACCTCTCGAGAGTTGGATGCTGCCGCCTCTGTGGCTGCCTGTCAGGCAGTGGAAGCGAGCAGTTGGAGCTGCTTCAGCCTGCTCCTTGAGGCTGAACGATACCATGTCTGTTTGCTTCTCCCTGCATGCTTCAGAGCCCGTTAGTCCTGGTGGCTCTTCAGGACTTGCAGCAGTGTGTCAGTGCCACGTCCTGAGGGTCCTCAAACTGTATGCCCAATGTAGTCTGCCAAGTCACAGCTAGAGAGAAATAATAATTTTCTTAAACCTGTTGGATAAGCCCTTGCTCATGCAGCCTGGTGTCTGGTAGCCTGTGTTGTCACACAGCTGCCCAGCCAACTCATGCAAGCTGTTGTCAAATGAGGCCCACAGGTTGTCTTGTGCAAAGCTGGTTCCTGACCAGCTGGCCCCAGCCCATGCTGCTGCCTGGGGTTACTTCATCCTGGCTGCAGTGATTTGTGCTCTCTGAATGTCAACCTGTTGCCTCAGTCTGTTAAGATTCCTCTGAATGGCCTCTGGCTTATCAGCCTCTCCTCCCAATTTGGTGTCATCTGCTAACTTACTGAAAGTGTGTCCTGTCCTGACATCCAGCTCCATGAAGATGATAAAGTGAATTAGTTGCTGTAAAGGAGCCTGAGAAGGACTGCTGGTAAGGGTCACCCACTGGACATCAGATGTGTGCCCAGTGTGCTTTAAGCCTGGTAGTCTAGCAGGTTATTCACCTACCTTATAGTCTACCTGTCCAGTCCGTTTCTCATTTGTTTGGTTACAAAGATGTTACAGGGGACCCATATTGAAAACCTTTTAAAGTCAAGGTTAATGATGTCTTCGGCTCTCCCCTTATCCACCAAACCAGTCACTTTGTTGTAGGAGTGATCAGGCATAGCTCAATTAATGGTGGCTGTTCCCAGTCACTTCATGTACCTAGAAGAGGAACTTGCTCCATGTCCTTCTTGTGGACTGAAGAATTCTGCATGTCCAAAGCTGTGGCTCCAGCTCTGTTTCTCAGCCCTGAGCTAGTCCTTCATCCTCACAAATGAATGGTGGTGGGGGTTCAGGAGGGCTGACAGTAGACCTCGTCATGAAAGACCGTGATAAATGAGACAGAGCAAATCAGCCTTTTCCATAAGTTCCTATTGCCATATCCTCCATCTGTTGGGTAGCTGCCCCTACCTACCTTAATCTTTTTGCTGACAGTGTAGCCTGGTTTACTCACACACACACACACCCCCCCCATTCAAATTCAGCCCAATTTTGGCTTTCTTAATTCCACCCCTGCATGTCTGAGCAGTGTCTTTGTTTCTCCTGAGTAGCCCAGGAGAAACTTTATTTCAGATTTGCACATCATCAAGAATTCCTCATTCTGGGAGTGTCTGGGAAAGGTTGGGTTTATTTTAGCTGTTCACAGATTCAGGCTATTGTATACTGAATATAACTCTGCAGATTAAGAAAAGCTGGACCCTTTTTGCAATGACAATGGACTTTAAGTAGTTTGCAGTAGTGGGGTTAACGACCTTACAGGTACACAAGAAGCAGGAAAGCAGTGCTTTACCAAAAATCAACATTAAAAGTTTCAATGAAAAGCTTCACCGTTGTCTGTCCTTGTTCCCAAGATGTTAGGTGTTACATTCTTTTCCTCAATGAAGTTATATGGAAAAAAAAAAATTAATGTTTGAAATACAGTTTAAAGCTTTAGAAAAACAGCATTTGATCAAGTTTATTTCTACAACTTTTAACAAAAAAACCAGTTCAGATGATGAGAATTTGGCAGTTACTTGCTAATAGCAATCTTAATTAGGGTTGGGTTATTTGCACTGAGAAAAAATTTGTTTTCTTGCAGTACAGTTATGAAAATCTATGAAAGAAAGTTACAAAAATTGCCTATAACTTTAAGGCTCTTTGCATTTACTGGGAAAGGATGAAAATGTTCAGACAGTTAAACTATTTTGCACAGAATATGTTCTATACACTTGGAAGGCAAGTGGGAGAGTGACCTTGTGTCTGGGTCTGTGAGCAAGGACCATTGCAGGGCAGAGCAACATTTACCACAGTGAGTTCCTCAGCAGAAGGTCCTGATCAGAAGCATCTTTGTGAGGCTTCTCCTGTGGAGATTTCCTACTTTGTGTGTCTGCTTAAGGAAAGTAATTTGTGCTTTGCAGCTGTTCTGCCTTTTGATTTTTGCAATGACTCTATAATCTATAGCCCCCTCACTGATTTTGTTGGCTATAATGTACTATAAGGTCATGTTTTTCATCCTTACTGTATTAAGTAGGTGATGGGAGTTGTATAGGTGATTCATTAACTGTGTAATGTTGAACAAGATAAGAAAGAATGGTGGTGAGAACACCTGAATTTGTTTCCTCTAGTCTTGGTGTTTTGATAATATTGTCAGCTCTTTGCTTTGTTTGTGAGGACTTACATTAACACTTGCTTAAAGCAGATTTATTAAAGCAGCATTTCAGACACACCTGAAGCTGAAATGATCCCACATGGGAAAGCAGCTTAAGTGTAATAAAGGACAATACTAAAAGTTATATAGTGAATGTTAGAGTACCTATGTATTAGGGTACTGCGTTGTGTTGATAGAGTAGGTTTTCATGGTGTTAGTCAGTGATCTGGGAGTGGTAATAAGCAGGGTCTGTATTAAAGCTTCTGTATGATTATGAACTGTAAGAAGCAAAGTATATTCTGTGTATCCAGAGAAGCTAGACATATGTAACAATTTCTACTCTGAAATTTTCTCTCCATACTGTTTATCTCTTGGGGGAGGCAAAAGAGAGGAAGAAATTCTAAATAATTACTGGGGAGAAGGGGAAACCCAAAACCTGATCGTTTAATGAACAGTGTAATGATTGAAAGTCTTTCGGGATACAGCTGCAAGGACATGCTGTAATTAGGTAATCTGATGATCTTTTTTAAATAGCCATTGCATACTAGAGCAGGATTTGAGGTCTGAAGCTCTGCAGGGAGTCACCATCTTTTCATCTTCCTTCCTTCGGTGTTTTTTTCCCACTTCAAATATGTAGAGCTTGCATCTGTTAGTGTTGAGATTTCACAAATGGAGATTTTAGGTCTGGAAACTTGTCATTCTTGGAACTTCATTTATCTCCTCCTTTTCATGTTCAGACTCTCTTGTTGTGATTTCTGTGCACAGGGAAGCATGAGCAGATTTTTGTAACCTCATAACTCCCTGTATTTCTTGTTTTGAAAGCAGCCACATTAAATGTACATATCAGTCACAGTTTTAGGATTAAAAGGAACGGTTTTTATGACTTTAAACTTCCTGACTCGGACTGTAGCAGTGAGATCTAGCAGTGACTTGGACAGAACATCCCAGGAACTGCTTCATTAAGGGAAATCTGGCAATTTATTTCTACAGTGTCCTTAAAATTTAGGTTTTTGTGCAACTCTGTTCATTAATTATAAATTCTTTCTTCTGTTTCATAACAGGAGCACTTGAGAGTTTAAATATTTCATCATCTTTGAATCATACTCCAGATTTTAGGTTTTGATTTATTTTTTTTAGAGCAATATTCAGGGTTGAAAGCAGATACACTATCAGCAACAAAGTGGAATGTTTTTGGAAGGCAAGCCATGAAGCAATGGAGAGAAAATCCTTACAACTGATTTGAAAGATTCTTCCATTAAGTTGCTAATCGTGTCAGTTTTCACCTCATGCTACAGTACAAATGTGGGAGTATAGTACTACCTATAATAGATTTTACTCTGAGATAGTAGAAATTAATGAAAACAGGCATCTGTTTCCTGGATGTTTTTTGAAAGTAAGGGGATTGCAGCGTTTATAAAGGAATTTGGAAAGCTCTTAAATTTGGAGTAGTGGTTCCAATAGGCTTCCTAACTATTCCTGATCTCATAAGTAAATTTATTCCATAGAATTCATCATACTTGGGGTAACAGCACTTTCAAACACTAAATGCTTGTAGTTTAAGATGGACGATACAGTGAAGTCTAACTTCCAGCTTAAAATGACAAATTATTATTTTAGCCAGTGAAACATAATTGAAAAGATTAATATCAAGATGATCCATATGCAATAGCCAGTGAAAATACTCAAAAGCAGTACACACCTTAAACCACAGCACTTACTCTTTCCAAAGGAAACTTTTAAATTTAAAGTCAGACCTTACTCCAAGATGAAAATGAGCATTCAGGTTAGTTTTTTTCAGAATGTATTAAAAGCCAGTGTTCTGGTTTTAAAAAAAAGCTTTTATCACAGAATGGCCTGGGTTGGAAGGGATCCCAAGAATCATAGAGTTCCAACCCCCTTGCCACAGGCAGGGTCACCAACCTCCAGGCCTGGATCTACACGAGGGCAGAGTAGAGAGGGACGATCACCTCCCTGTCCCTGCTGGCCACCCCTCTTCTAATGGAGCCCAGGATACCACTGGCCTTCTGAGCTGCAAGAGCACACTGCTGGCTTATGTTAAGTTTCTTGTCCATCAAACTTTATATAACATAAGCACTTTTCCTCAGAATGATTTTAACTCTTTTGGAAAGAGAAGCAAAGATCCTTTTTATATGTGTGATAACTTTGCTACTTTGAATGCCTTGAGGTAGAACTGTCCTGCTCCATGCTTACAGTGGCTCTTCCTAATGCAAGTTTTCCCTTGAATAGGTTATATACAAGTGCAAAATACCACCTAAGTCAGTCTGTGTACCATGGGAACTCACATCCAAAGTGTTAAGATTAGTTCTGATTTTAAGCCATTAATCTTCCATTTTTGCAGAGTTTTGCTTTCCAACTGGGCACTTCTCAGAGGCTTCCTGAGTTGCAGCAAACCTTTCCAAATCCCCACCTAGGCCCTGGGAAGGTCCTGTTATCTTTCTTATATCAGTTGCTTGTCTGTTCACCTGTTCTGCTTTCTTAGGGGGGTCTGCTTGGGATCCTGGCTTGCTGTGTCCCTGCCTTCTGCGGCACCTTTCCCTGGCTGGGTAGGGCTAGCTGACTCCAGGGAAATTGGCACTTTTCCCTTCCTTCATAAGATCTCACGTGAAAGAGTTCAACAGGCTGGACATAGTAAACATTCAGCCTTTCTCATGGTTATTCCACTGGACTCAGTGTTTACCTGACCAAAGAATAACGTACTTGAGACTTCAGTGCTAGAAGCATACCCCTGCGTGCGGCGCACTGCTATGGGTATACCCATGCAAGCTCTGAAATACAGCCTTGGGTACTGCAGGAGCATCGCTGTCCTAACGAGCTCCTGGCAGGTCCATCCGTGGCGTGTTGGCTCTGCTTTCTCTGCCGTGTGTCTGTATGGGAAACTGGCAGGAGAGCTCCTCGGCAGCCAGCGGTCTGCCTTGGATTCCTGCGGCAGCCCCACAGCGCTCCCAGCTCACGGTTCACCACAGGGTAGTTGCTTTGTGGTGAACCAGAGGAAGTCTGACTGGAGACTGTCACCGGCTGCTGCTCCCAGTGCTGGTGCAGCTCCAGAGGCAGGAGGAGGCAGAGCTAACGCAGGGTGGTACGACCAGTAAGGCCAAGGTGATGATGAAAACCAGAAGTCAGTCTGAAATGGTGGACATAAAATAAAACACATCCTTTTTTGCATTCTGATGCTTCTTTAAAGCTTTGCAATAATAGCCTGTTCCAAAGGTGGTATTTCTGGAAGAAATTTTCCTTTCACAAGGAATCATAAGCCTAAGTTTGGATTTTCTCTGTGGCAGTTAAAAATGAGATGAATCCCCACACCAGCCTCCCCTGCACTGAGGACATCTCTTTCAGTTGTGCGGAGACAGCCATTCTGCTCTCCTGGCCTGTCAGTCTATCACACAGTATCAAAATGTACACAGCCCAGCCCGTTTGGGATCACAGCTTTGTTCTTGTTTAAATTCAGCTGATAAAACTAGACAGGAACCTTGAATTCCAGAAGGTAACAATTTCAATATTAAATCATCAACACAATCTTCTATTGCAATCATATGCTCATGAACAACTCTTTCATTTTTATCCACAGTATGTATTAAAAATGGATATTTATTCTTTGTTGTGAGTTGTAGTAATGAAGTGTAGCAGTTAATAGATTCATCAGTGTGACTGGTAATACAGACAGCCTGGTTTGGAGGGGTTGGTTTTTTTTTGGCTGTTGGTGGGTTTTTTTAATGACACTGTCTTAATGTGTGCTTGGCTTAGTGGGCCCAGTTGCATTAGGGGCTGTACAGATTAAAAACAAATATTTTTGTCCAATCTATACAGACAGTAAGCAATGGATACAGCAAATGTGTGACTACAAGGAGTCAGTGAAAGGTTGTCTAGTATAGAGGCTAGCATTGAAAATGTATTTTTGTGAAGACTTGGATTTGGTATCTTAGATGAACCTTAATAAGGGTCTAGGGATAATGATGCATTGGGACAGTCTAGTAATCTGAGGGTAGCAGAGGCACTTTGTTTTGGAAGGGTGAGTGACCATTTGTCCTTCAGCCTTGCTGTTCAACTGTGCTTTTCTCTGTTTTTCTTTTGATTATGGTTGCAGCGTGACAGGATTAATGTGTCTGGATGATAATTGTGGTGCTTGAATATTGACTGCTTAATTATTAAGCAGTGAGGAAATACAGGTCAGTTTAAAGCATAGGTTGCTTTTTCAGGGCACTGTGACTGAACCTTGTCTAAGGTGGTAGCATTAGATGTGCACTCTGCTTGTTTTACTTCACTCTTTTTCCCTCTTTTTTTTGACTTGCTGTATATACACAGCTCTTCTCAGTACTGTGAATGCATTTAATGTAAATTCAGATCAAATAATACTAATTCAGAGCTTTCCTGTTACTTTTTTGTGGATTAGTTTAAAAACCTTACCAATGGTAACTGGGTTTTGCTCTTAAGGCAGGAATTTTGGATGTGTTTGGAACTTTTTTCTAGAACTCGAAGTTCATTCCACATAAACTTGGGATTTGGTGTATAATGAGAAGTCTTACTGGTTATTTTTCTTGCAATTCTGTAACAAGAGAAAAGCTCCCTGTAAGTGGGGTGTCCATGTAGATTTGGAGGATAAAGGTACAAGAGATCTAGAACCCGAAAACTAAATCTTAAGAAAAAAAACCTCATTAATGCAAAGGCTGATTAAGCTGTAGATTTATTCTTTTTTTCCTACCACTTGCAGTTTTGAAATCAAGATCTGGGAATCTTTCTAAAAAGAGCTTCATTGGAGACAACAGCTGCAATGGTCGTTTTCGTGTCTGTTAGGTCAGTTTACATAATACCAAGGGGAAGAACCAGTATTAAAATTGTTCAGGGAGCCATATGTAGGAAACGAAGTTTATTTGAATAAAGTGGGGGAATAATGCACATAGGCTACATTAGGAAAGATGTGAAAGTCATTTGGACTGGTCAGTGTGGATTCACCAAGGTCAAGTCATGCTTGGCCAAGTTCATAACCTTCCATGTCGAAAGCGAATGGCTTGGTAGATGAGGGGAAAGCAGTGGACAACTGTCTACCTTCAGTAGGGCTTTTGACACTGCCTTCAGCAAGATTCTCATAGAGAAGCTGATGATGTATGGGCTGAATTAGCAGTGAGGTGAAAACTGGCTGTATGGCCAAATCCAGAGGGTGGTGATGAGCAGTTCAAAGCCTATGCTGAAGGCCAGTAACTAGTGGTGTACCCCAGGAGCCAGTAATGGATCTAGTTCTGTTGAACAAATTTGCTGATGACCTGGGTGGAGTCCCTGATAAACCAGAAGGTCATGCATCTGCCATCCATCAGGTCCTCATCAGTGTGGAGAAATGGGCTGGCAAGAACCTCATGAAGTTGAACAAGGAGGAGTAACAAGTCCTGTGCCCGAAGAGGAAAATCCACATCCATCAGTATATGCTGGGGGCCACCCAGATGGAAAGCTGCTTGGCAGGAAAGGCCTGGTTGTCCTGGTGGAAACAAAGCTGACCATTAGCCATCAATATGACCTCATGGCAAAGAAGGCTGATGGATCGATCCCAGGTTGCTTTAGAAGGAGTGCTGCCACCACATGGGATGAGGTGATCCTTCCCTGTTGCTCAGCACTGATGAGGCCACATGTGGAGTTCTGTGTCCAGGTCCGGCCTCCACAAAATGGGAAAAACATGACATAATGGAGAGAGTCTGGCAAAGAACATGAAGATGAAAAACGTCTGGTGCATCTCTCCTGTGAGGAAAGGCTGAGAGAAATTGGGACTGTGCAGCCTGGAGAAGGGAAGGCTCAGAGAGGATCTCATCAGTGTACATAAATACCTGAAGGGAGGTTGTAAGGAACACAGAGCCAGACTCTTTTCAGTGGTGTCTGGTAACAGGACAAGAAGCAGTGGGCACAAACTTAAAAAAAGGGATTCCTCTGAACATTGGGAAACGTTTTTTCACCATAAGGGTGACAGAGTGCTGAATGTTGCTGAATGTTGCCAAAAGAGGTGGTGCAGTATCCACCCTTAGAGATACTCAAAAGCTATCCGGTGTGTTCCTGGGCAGCCTGATCATGGCAGCTCCGCTTGAGCAGGGAGATTGGACCAGATGACCTCCAGAGGTCCTGTCCCATCTCAGCCACTCGGTGATTCTGTGAACTAAGACTGCAATTTCATCAAAACCTTTTTTTTAAAGTAAAATTATGAATGTGCCTTTAGAATGGTATTTATCTGCTTCATAGCTCATAATGTGATTTTTTTGAGGTTTTTCATGAAATTGAAGATACTTTAAGTGTGTAATGCTGAAGTAAAGCCCTGGGGTTAGAATTGTTTAAGTTTGAAGTTAGAGCTTGTGTATTTCTGTCTTCCTCATTTTAACAGGATAGTACCATTTGTCAACCTCTGTAAGCAAGTTGTGTGCTCCAAACAAACCTTGTGCTGCTTTGGTAATATTTCAGCAATGCACACCCTGCCTTAGACAGAAAAGCATTGTCTTTGTGGGTAAAACAACCTCCAAAAAACAAACAATAGCAGGAGGGGTTGACGCACTCTTTACAATGTGAACTTTAATATAGACCTTCAAGGAGGAGGATGTGTTGTAGTATCTAGTGCTTGGCTGAAAAATAGTGCAGTGTTTACTGGAGGGGGAATTTTCCAGGTGTGCTCGTAATGGCACAGAAGACAGGAACGCACTGCCTGGATCATGCCATTCTCTCCTTTGAATGTAAAGACAAGTTGTTGCTGTGAGTACTACTAAAATAAAACCTCAAGGGTTTTGCTTCTTTCCCAGAATTGTGGACTAATAGAAATGCCATCTAATTCAAAAACTCTGATAATCATGGACCAGATGTTTGAATTTCATCTTCTGTTTTCTGAGTGTGCTCCCATCTTAGTGTCATAGATATTGCAACTGTTCTGTTATATAAAAATATTAATGACACATTTTGCATAAAATGATAGCTTTAATAGGGTGTTACAATACCATGGTATTGCAGCAAAATTACCATTTTCCAATGTAACTTTCATATATTTTTAAAATGTTATTGCAGTCTTCTGCCCTCAGATCTTAGAGGAAGAAGATGTAATTACTAATCCTGAGACTGTGGCTTTTATTTTTTTAATGCTAGTTAAGAAGAAAATGGCTCCTGGTAGTGTGTCTCACCTCATATGCAACATTCATTACAATACACTCTCCCTTCATACTATCCAGTTTTTAATTTCAAAATCCAGTTGAGACATTCTTGGCTTGTTTCAGAAATGAAGAAGTAGTAATGATGAAGTATTGTCTGAAGAAATCCAGTCTTTAAAACAAAATGTTTTAAAATGCAGATAAAAACACTCTGCAGGTATTTACATTTTGGGGAGGAAAAGTCCTATGATTGTTGGCATCCAAAATTATTTTTTCCAAGTTATATTGCAAATAAACACTGAGCAAGAGCTTTTTTTTTTTTGTTGTTCTGCTTTTGGGGTTCTGCACCTCTCTCCCTGTTGCTTTCCCTCTATGTCCTACTTTGCCTCAGCAATCTCTTGGTGTTTTTCTGGTTGACTGAATGTGCTATAGAGTTTTGCATTTTGACAGTGTGAAAATTCTGACTTACACAGTAAACTGTAACTGTTTGTTAATATGATGGTAGCTCCTTTAAATTAAAAAAATGGAAGATACTGTAAAGCTTTCTGGACTGATCTCCATTGCCTGTTTAATCCTCTAATTCATGGAGATAACTTAAAGCAAAGGAAATCTTGTGAAAATACAGCGTTTCTATTTTAAAATGTGCTTTCCAGGTCACATTAGCTTCCCTTAACAGTAGAACTTCAGTGGGGCAAAAATAGTGTTTTAACGTGTGACATGTTTCCTAGACACAATAATTTTCTAACTGTCCTCTATAAAGCCTTGTCAAGGAAGGTGTGAAAATCAAACTGTTCTCACTTTTTTCACGTGCTGCTTGTCGTATAACTTTAAAGCATATGGATAAGTAATCATCTGCCACTTGTCTGCATTACATTTGGAGATCGATGAAGCTGCTCCTTGAGTTAATGAGGGCACTTGAGCTTCTATCCCTGAAGTTAAAGGCCTTCAAAAAGCAGCTTTGTAGAAGAGCTGTGAAGAGCTTAAAACCTCCCCTTCAAACAGCAGTAGGAGATGTTTAAAGCATCTGATCGTGAACGCTGGGTGCTTCCAGGGTTGAGTTTCTTCCCATCGCTGGTTTGAACAGCTCCAGCTCTACTTGTCCCCTTTGAGCTGTCTGTACAGATCCGCCTTGCCCAACCCCTCCTCCAGTGTCTCTTCCATGCTGCAGTTTTTGCCTCTTCCTGTACTCTTCTGTACAAATTGTGGCACAAAGTTCATGAATATAATGATGACTATCTCTTTGCCCTACTTCTAGCCTACTCAAAGCAGTCTGTTTCACAGCCAAGGTTTTGTACAGTGTGTAGCATACTGAGCATACTCTCGGCCTTGGCATGGCGGGGGGGTAGTATAAAAATTACCCATAATAATTAATGAGTGACAGGTTAAAATTTTCTTTTATAGAGTATTTTTTCTTGCATCATACTCTATTTTCCCATGGCTCTATTTGAGGGGGGAAAAAAACCCCAAACTCTGCATGTTTGTCAATACTGTAGTTGTCCTCGCTTTTTCTCAAATGTTGAACAATATTTTAACTCTTTCCCATTTCATACTGTAACAGAGCACTACTCTATGTAATAAAGTACAATGGCATACCTCCTCTTTGAAGAGGTTGAAGATCTTACTGGTCTCTTTCAATTAGATTAGTTTCTGATAGGTGCAATTCTAATACATTCTACTCTTTTTTTTCATGTGTCAAAAGTAAGGACTTCACAGAATCATAGGGGTT
>VZTU01007189.1:2657-33520 GCA_013400835.1 Zapornia atra
TGGGGTGGCGGCGGGAGGGGGCCAAGTTTGCAAGTTCAGTGTTCGTATCTCTGACCCTAAATAAAATTTGGCTGATGCTCTGTAGACTAAGGAATAGTCTGGCTTCTTTTCACACAGATACTTTACACCTATTTCTCTGTTACTATTCCTCTGGGTACACTTTGCCTTTCTGAAAGCATTTCTGTGGCTGTCCAGGAGACGCATCACCTCAGAAATCTTTGCGAGGAGTTAAGAGCCCCTTCAGAGAGAGGCAGCGACTACCTTCAGTTGTCTGAGGGAGCAAAGTGTTCTCCACTGCAGAAGCAACTTTTCCATCACAGATGCAAATAACCTCAAGTGTAAGGATCCTTTCATAAGGAAAATGAATCATCAGTTGTGTGCTGTGTTCCTCTCCCAGCCGATGGAGAAGGACAATGTTTGCTGTGCAGCGGCGTTGCCAGGCAGAGAGCGGCAACAAAACCCCATGAGGAGTTATTTCAGGAAATGCCGGCTGGCGTGTGCCCCTTGGTTATTACTTGTGAGTGGAGGTTGTGGTTTCCTGCCTTCCGGAAGTATTTTGAAACATAAGCTCTTGTTTCGAATGTGTTTTGTGATCTTCAGGGTATATCCAAGAGACACATTGTTCCTTTTGCATCTGTGTAATTGATTTATTACTTAATTGTAGCTACTAATTAGAATCTTAAGTCCAGAGAGACAGTCAAGCCATCCAATATTTTTCTTATCACCGCAAGGTTGCTGCATGTTTTTGTGACTTTGTGGCACTAACAATTTGTTTTATATGGTGTGTTTATGCAGCCTGTGCTATTAATGTTTACAACACGAGCATTGCAAATCCTAGTAAGTTGCTGGTGTGTCCTGCTTGGTACTGGGCTTCAGCACTCTAAAATCAGCTGCTTGGGTGACTGATGCTGGAGGGCCCTCCATAATCTCTAGTTTAGTAGTGTGTGCACCGGCTGCATGGTTCCTGTGCTGGATAAAAACTCTCAGCAATAGAATTTGTCTCCTTATGAGGCATTACTCGTTTGGACTGAGGCTTTTGTGGTCTCCTCATTGGACTCAAAATCCCCCAAGGATAGGTTTTCTTATGAGGAGCCTTAAACGGGTCAGAAATCTACCAGGAAAGCCTTCCTTAAGTACTATTGTGCTTTGGATCCCTGCGTGGGATGGATCTTGTGTAGGAATTTTGTTAATGACTGTGACACAGAAAAAAGTGGAGTGCTGGTAATTGCTGCTGACGACACAAAGCCTTCCCAGCGCAGGGGAGGAGGATCTGAATGTCGCACAGTAAGATCCATGTGACCTCGTGGATGGGGCTAACAGCAGGGGCTGGAATTAAGTAGTACAGAGTGAAAGAGCATGAAGATGAAGACTTCTGCTATGATCTGACAGTCTGTTAATTGTTTGGGGGGGGCGTGTGTCACAGCACACAACTGATGCGTGACCCAGCAAGAATAAGGCATCTTAATATTCACATATGGTACCTGTGAGAAAATGAATCGACACTGAAGAGGTCCAAGAAAGACGGGGAGGGAATATGAAGATACCTGTTCTGTCAGGAAAAACTAGATCATTAGTGTGGTTAATCCACAAACTGATGGTGAAACGGGGAAATTCAGTCGTTTCTGTGCCCAAGTGAGAGAAGGATTAAACACCAGAAAAAAATAACCACCTTCAGCTTAAAGAGCTTGCTGTTGCAAGAACAAATTTATGTAAGTTAACACAAATTAAATGGTAGGTCATAACCAACACTGCAATCAGGTTCTGCTGAAGTCTCATGAGTAAACATAAAAAACCAAGCTACATTTCACATAGAGCCTGATAAGCTTATGAAACACCTATTGGTATCATAGTCTTTGAGAGCAAAAACTGGAGTTCCCACAGGTGATGTGACTTTAATTTTCCTGTAAGAAGTGGACAGACACAGTTGTCTCAGCATTCACACTGCTGTCTCTTATTCTCCTCAGTTTTAAACGAAAAAGTTACCAGGAGATGGTATGTTAGGGCAATCCAGAGATAGGGTCCATCTGTATCAGTACAGGCTGGGGGATGACCTGCTGGAAAAGAGCTCTGTGGAGAAGGACCTGGGGGTCCTGATTGATGACAGGTTGGCTATGAGCCAGCAGTGTGCACTGGTGGCTAAGAAAGCCAATGGGATCCTGGGATGCATCAGGAGGAGTGTGGCCAGCAGGTCGAAGGAGGTGATCCTCCCCCTCTACTCTGCCTTGGTCAGGCCCCACCTGGAGTACTGTGTCCAGTTCTGGGCTCCCTGGTGTAAAAAGGACAGGGACCTCCTGGAGAGAGTCCAGAGAAGGGCTACGAAGATGATTAAGGGGCTGGAACATCTCCCGTATGAGCTGGGACTGTTCAGTCTAGAGTAAAGAAGACTTAGGGGGGACCTAATTAGTGTTTATAAATATCTTAAGCGTGGGATGCAGGGGGAATTGGCCAGCCCCTTTTCAGTGGTCTGTGGGGACAGGACAAGGGGCAATGGCTGCAAGTTGGAGCACAGGAAGTTCCGCACCAACATGCAGAAGAACTTTTTCCCAGTGAGGGTGACAGAGCCCTGGGACAGGCTGCCCAGGGAAGTGGTGGAGTCTCCTTCTCTGGAGATATTCAAGACCCTTCTGGATGCCTATCTATGTAATATGAGCTGGGGAGCCTGCTTTGGCAGGGGGGTTGGACCCGGTGATCTCTCGAGGTCCCTTCCAACCCCCATGATTCTGTGATTCTGTGAATGCTGTTCAAAATACTTAGCATTGAAGGGGGAAGGAAAGAAAAGACAAAAAAAAAATAATCCCAGATAAGGGTTTATTTAGATTGTATGTGCAGTGTAAATTTATCAAGATATCTGTGCTATCACCTTATCTAACATACTTTTCCACTTCCTAACACTTTGACAAATTTACTAGAAGGCACGAAATACATAGTTAAGCTCATCTGTCCTTCAGCTGATTTAGAAAAACGTAAGTCTCCTTGATAGAATGTGTTTACTGGTGGGTAAAAAATACCTGACTTTCTTTTTTCAGCTACTCAATGGCAAAATATAGATGACAGTCAGTCTTGATGAGTCAATACTATGAAGAGGTATATTTTTCTTTGCATTGTGCTAGAAATTTGACAAAGGATCTTTGAAAGTTAAATTGGCTGAGGGGGCGTACTGGTGAAATCGATACCTTCTGTAGGAAAGGTGGCAAGCTGTAGGAAGTAGTTTAACAGGGCAGGCATTAAAAATATAAGCCTGCTTGTGAAGTGGGCATGTGGTGAACTCACATATGAGTGATCTGTGTTAATTGACGAACCGATCGTACCTAGGAAGATACTTTCATAATTGCAGGGAAAGGTTCTTGAGATTTCCAGGCAGTTATGATACAAGGTATTACGTTCAAAATAGAAGAAATTTGGCTAGGCCTGGTGTTTTGTTGTCTACTTGGACAAGTAACCACAGAGAGCACGTGGTCTTTAGCAGGGTGATTATAGGATGATGTGTCTTGCCTGTCACAGTTGTCTTTCCAAAGGAACAGAAGTTACCTACAACCTACCTGCACATTGCTGTACACTTCACCAAGAGGATTTGCTTCCAGGTTAGAATGGAAAATAACTTCAAATGGTGCATGGTTTAATCATTACAAAAATATAAAATAGTAGAAGGATGGAAACTGAAGAACACCCCTCCCACTCAGGAGAATAAAGTAAATATCTGCAGTTTTCATGCTGATAGTCTCATCTAATCAGGGAGCAAAATCAGTCTAGACTTCGGTGTACAAGGGCAGAGCGTGGCTGGAGAATAAGTCTATCTGAAGTGACAGTGGTACAGGAAATCTTTGGAAATACCAGATCTTCGGTGTGGGCTGTGTCTTGCTCTCTCAGAGATTCAGCTTCTTCCTCCAGCTTCATTAATTCACACTTGCTTTCTCCCAAAGGCTTATAACTATTAATAAACTTGAATAAACACAGGGTGGAGGAGGTTTCAGGCCACCTGGAGAAAAAGACTTTTCTCATTTACATGTATTACATACATAGGTCTGTTAGTTCTTTGTTTCCAGTGTCTCCTGTAAGTCAGCTGTAGGACATACATGTAAAATGTCCACAGTAAAAACTGCATCGAGTAAAATCTTCTAAGATTCTCACGCAGACCACTTGCAGAAATGCTTTTTGCCTCTGAACTCCTCCCTTTTTGATTGCAGGGCTAAAGAAACCTGAGATCTCACCTACGCACACACCTCATTGGTCCCAGACAGTTCCCAGGCAGCTGTTAGATCACTTGTACCAGGAATCTTACTTGTACTGCAGATTCAGCATCCCCAGTGTTTTCTGTCCTGCTCATTGCTTTGCTGTTCTATCTGCACCTTTGGTCCAGGTGACTGTATGCCAATGGAAGGGTATAACTTGTATACAACACCATTTAATTTTTGGAATGCACTGACAACTGAACCAAAGCTTGCACAGCCTGGAATTGGAAAATACTTGTTTTTGAGGGTGTTTGTGACAGCTGTTGGGTTGGATGATGTGAGTTTGGGAGCTGAGCTGCGCAGAGATGCTGTGTGGGAGTTGGAGTGCTCTTCTTGCAATATCCAGCTGGAGGGTAGCAGAAGGGTGAGACCTCAGGTGCATCTGAAGCCTGTGGTGACCAGGGAAAGCCATCTTCTACCAGAGTGGAGGAAATATGCTAGAGCAGGTAATAGCACAGATAAAAGGCTCTCTCCTCATTGATCTAATAGTTCACTTGATGCTCCAATTTAGATACCAGTATATGTTATGAATTTGCCCAGACTCTACTGCAGTATGGAGAGATCATAGAATCACCTGGTTTGGAAGAGACCCTTTAGATCCCCGAGTCCAACCACAGCCTAACCCTGCCTAGTCCACCTCTAGATCATGTCCTTAAGCACTTCAGCTACAGGCCTTTTAAATACCTCCAGGGATGGTGACTCCACCACCTCCCTGGGTAGCCTGTTTCAGTGCTTGACAACCCTTTAAGTAAAGAAATTCTTCCTGATATCTAACCCAGTCTCCTCTGGTGCAATTTTAAGCCATTCCCTGTCATCGTGTCGCTTGTCACCCGAGAGATCAGAGACCAACCCCAACATCTCTGCAACCGCCTTGCAGGTAGTTATAGAGAGCAAGAAGGTCTCCCCTCAGCCTTCTTTACTCAAGACAAAAAAGCCCCAGCTCCCTCAGCCGTTCCTCATTAGGATACTTAAGACCGCAGGAAAGACCAGTCTGTCAAGGAAAAGGGTGTCTCACAGGACCTGGGATCTCAGGGTCCCCGCTCTGGCTGTCCTGGCGAGCTCCCCGAGCTGGCAGGGAAAGCACCGGTGTTTTAAGGGCACCATCTACTGGCTAATGGGAGCAGGATGAGGCAGTGGTTTGTTAGAGGGCCCCTCTCCGCACTAGATTGACTGCTGGAGCCATCCTAGTCAGCAGGGAAAGCTGGAGTGACACTGGATATAAATAAATAAAGCCAAACTTCAACTTTCAACCTTGTGACTTGACAGAGGAGTGAAATTTCACCAAAATTCTTTTCTGGCTTCAAAAAATCCGTTGTAGTTTAGTTGATGCTATTTGCTAGGACCCTGTGAGTCTCAGTCCTGATCATACTTTGCATCCTTTTGTGGTTTTTTTTAAGCTTTAGTTGCTTTTGTCTCTAGAAAACAGCATTTCTAAAGTAAGCAAAGAATTGGCAAGGTTTCTGTGTGCACTTACAGTATGCTTTCCTCCCTATTTGTCCGTCACCGCTGTTCCTCATGATCATTTTAGGTACAAAAATTAAAAAGTCACAGGTGGTAATTCCTCTCTTTGATAACTCTCCTCTTTTTTTCAGCTGTGGTTTAATATTGTGAGAACCCCAAAGAGTCATCTATGCTCTTGACTAACTGCATACTGTCTGGGTCACAGAAATGCTGAGAGCTATGTCAGTGTGAATCTGAGGCAAAAAAACCCCAGGATTTTATATTAATTGGTTGGGTTTTGTTTTGTTTTTTAATCCTAGGTGATATCTATATGCAGTTACAAATCTCAGAGGATTCCTTTTTACAGACCCTTAAATTTAATTTAATTTGCTATTAAATGATTCTCTAGGCTTCCAAACTTGCTGGTGCATTTCTTTACGTGGATGGAATAATCTTTTTTCTTTACCATATTCATTAATGCAAAGGGGAAAAATATATTATTTAGGATCTGGGAAAAAGTCTGACATAAAATAGAGTTTATAAGGATGACTGTGATCATATTTTGCTCTGTACTATTAATGGCTAGTGCTTGAGTGTTGGGCAACTGTATGATTCAGTTGTTCTGTGAGACAAGAGAATGTTTGCAGGTGCCCTGCTGACCCTGAGAGCCAAACTGAATCAGACAGACAGACGAAGGTGCAAAGTAATACATGTGGTGGCATTAAAGTACTGTATCACAGAATCACAAGGTTGGAAAAGACCTTTCAGACCATCGAGTCCAACTGTTCCAGTCCTATGCTCTGTGTGTGTATGTGTGTATATACTTATACATATACATATATATCCAACTGCTGTTACTGAGAACAGTCTTCTTTCCTTTACACGTATGGGATCTGGTATTATCATTAATCTTAATGTAACACTTAGATGTAATGCTTTTTGTTTCTCCCTATTTTCTCCTTTCAGTTGCAAACGAGACAGGTGACAAAAATGCTCGACCACTATCACGATTTGCCCGTAAGTAGCTTTTTAAATTTAATTTTAACTGGTTGGTTTCTATGTCTACTGTAGAGATAGAGACATTTAATAAGTCTTTTAATCGCATATTATGTCCACCCTGATATTACAGTTCATTTACAGTGCTAAACTGAGGAACCATAGTCCTTAGTTGGACAAGTTACTTACAGAAGCGAGAGTCTTATTGAACAGAGTTGATGCAAATTTAAAAGAATGGAAGGCTTTGTGGCCTTACTGTTGCTTCAGGCATAAAAAGTTATGAGAGTATAAGTGTTGCAAAGCCATCTGAAGCTGACTGCAGTGGCCACAAAGAGATTTGGGTCAAGCATTAGTAATAGCATATGAAAAATATAATGAAACCTTACTGATAGCTCCTCCATCACCTTTTGCTTCACACAGCAAGGTTGGGAACTAAAGGTATGGGTTGGGATTTGAAATAAGTGAGTCAAGTTTGAACAAAACAAAGGGTTTGTCTGGTAATGTAGCACCAACTGACCATGACTTTGACCATATGAATTATTAAAAGCACATGGAACAAACTGTGTAGGAATGAGGGTGAGGAAAGGAAATCCTGTTCATAATGCATGCAGTTTCATGATAATTTGTGATCACTTATCAGGGAAGTGTCCCCTTCTCATCATTGAAAGGGACATTTGACATCATCATGGGTGGTGCAGATCAAAACATCAGAGTACGTCTATGGTGCAGTATTTCACACAGTCACAGGATGGCACTCTGAGCTTGCCATACCTCACATAGGTAGCTAAGGTGTGTAATGCAGAACGAAGTTGTGTGGCTATGAAATCTGTTGCATATAGTGCCTTACCACCCTGTAAGTCACTAAGCAGATTCAACATGACTGAGACAAAATTGTACTGGCATTCCTGATTCCTGATTTAGGATTTATTGTCCTTTGTGTTGTAAACAGTAAAGCTTGGAAAGGGACTCAGTCAGTCCTGGCTGTTTCGACCCTGAAAATGCATATGGCAAAGGAAATCACAGTGGAGAGAAATGTAAATGCAAATATTTTCAAGTTCTTTATCACTTTGCTTTTTGTCCATTATGGTTCCTGAATACTAGGTACAGAGTTGGAAGATTCAGCCCAAGTACTGTTTATTTGTGGATATTGGGTTATGAGGACTTCATGCTGCAATATTACCTAACAAGTAGGTCAAACATAGTATCATGACATTTGGAGCTGAGATGGCATTTCAATTCTGATTCTGACATTCATAAGAAATTAATCTTTGGTGAATGGGTGTAGGGTGCAGGTCTGAGACCCAGGAAGAACCAGGTTCTGTTCTTGCTTTAATCTTGGCTCTCAACCAGGCAGCCAAACCTTATCTGCAGAGTTAGTGCTGCCTGGCATTACATGGAAGAGAACAGACCAGCACATGGCCATCAGCTGAATGAAAGAGCAGGATGCCCCCTTATAAGGCCTCATCATACAACCCAGTGCTGCATGGGATTAAGCGTGGAGGTGAGATCAAGGAGGCAGGCTATTTGACAGTAACAGAAATGAAATGCAGAGAGGAACACTTAGATAAGCCTGGCTGGGAAATGGTCACAGAGGCATATATAGGGATGAGAGGAGATAAGTCAAAGTGTAAAGCAGACCTTCTCTGTTAGGAGTTAAATTTAGTGATCTGGGAGTCACGTTGAGGATTTAATGATCCAGCTACTTTCTCATAGGGTATCATTAACAATGACTGTGTGGTCATGGGCAGTCTAAGGTGATAACTCTGTGGGAATGACAAAGAAAATTAGAATGGGAACTGCGTTACAGAAAGGAAGGAGATGTCTGAGGCATGTACTGCGTGAGTTAAATGGATGAGGCCCAAATTTCTGCTTAGAGTCCTATAATCTACCATACCATGCTCCATTGAACAAACAGCGGAGTGCAGATCAAGCATTCAAAACCATCCTTACTGAATGACAAGAGAAAGCTGCAGCATTTGAGGATAAGGATTCAAGCAGTAACTGAAGTCATAGAGGATTTTCATCATTATCCTTGTGTCTGAGTCACAAACCAGAGCCTGGGTATCTTCCTGGACCGTGTCTTTCACATTCACTCAAATGATTAATTCAAAGGCAATTATTAAATTCATCTTTACAACAGAGAACAGGATTTCTGTTGCTGTGTAACAGCTTCCCATTTGAAGTCAACAGTCATCAGACATCTCAATGGGATCATAGTTGGGCTGTCATCGAACACATAACAAACCATACCCATTTTGGCTGACCATGTTTACTTGATCTAACGTTCTGTGCATGAAACCAAACACAAGATAACCTACTGAAACCCAGATGAGCCTTGTCCATCCTGACTGTTGTCTGCAGCTCTCTGGACCATGTAGCTGTTTCCCCTTTAATTCAGGAGCAAAGAAGAGGGAAAGGCTGCTGATGGTGTTAAGTGAGGCAGTCGGAACGGTAGCTGTGTGGCTGATGGTGCTAACGGTAGCTGGAGGTGCAGTGCAACAATATTTTCAGGTTATATGAAAGCATTTGAACACCTATCCACAGATTCTTTAAGCAGAGTTCTGCTTTTTGAGTTATAACACCTAAACCTATTTTGCTTTTGCCTCTAGCTCAGCTATAATCATCTTTGACAGGGTACAATAAAATGAGGTAGAAGCATTTTTGCCAATGTTTACACTTAGTCACAAGGATTTGAAATTAAATTGTTGCTTATTCCAAAGCTAGGGCTACCCAATCTCCTGTACTCTTAAATGTGATACTGTAATCCATTTAGGAGACACTGAATTTAAGAGGTTACCGCTGCCTTTAGCAGCAGTTAATGTGCCTGGTATCTCACTGTGTCATCTTGCTGCAAGTACCACTCTGCTGTCAGTCTCTCTGGAGACTGAAGCTCCTCAGGCTTTCAGGCAGCTGGAAGCTTCTGGTTGGTGTCGGGAGCGCAGTAGAGCTCAGGCAGGCCCAGTAAGTAACACGATTGCTTGCTGACTGCCCTCCATCTGAGCATAGCAGTGGGCAGACTGAACACTGGCATGGGTGGGCATGGCATTTCATGGCTCTAGTGAAGCCTTTTAATTCATGTCAGTTGGCTGTTGTGCCGCTGTGGATCTTCAGAACAGCTAAGCAGATCTGGGTCTATACCTGCAACCTAATTACAGGAGAAAGCTGCACAAGGTGGATATACACAGTGGAGGAAGGGGTATAGTTATATATCCAGAGAACATATGGAAAAAACCTGTATATGCTGAAACAAGTGCTTGTTGCACTAGTTTTGTTTAAAGAAAAAAAAGAAAGAAAAAGTTTCATTTGAGTGATTATATGGTTTTTAGTAGCAATTAGTTGACCTCTCACTACTGGTTTTCAGTGGTAGCGCAAACAGTGAGCTATTTACTAGTATCTAGGAAGTATGGAACAAGCCTACCATGTCTTTTCTCTGGACCATAGAGTTACCCTGTGCCTGACAAGCCACAGGGTGTGGAATAAAAGAAGGGATAGAGCTAAGGAAATAGGGAGAAGGAGGTGCTTTGGGAAGCTCACCAGATTCCTTGAAGTAATTGCAGCAGAAAACCTCAAAATTATAAAAGTGGGTTCAGGGAGCCACTTTTCCACAAAATATTATTTTAATAGTGCACAGCAGCTTATTTTTTTTTCTTCAAGTGATAGTGTACTGCATTCCTGTCTTAGTGTGCAGCATGTATGGCTAGGTGACAACTTATTTTTCTTTCATGAGCAGATTTCTGATTCCAGCTGTTCTGAGTAGGCCATACTTGTGCAGAAGAAATGGTCCTCTCAACATACTAACTGCTGTGAGGAGTAATTTTTCTAGGTTTTGTATCACAGAACTCAGCACAGGATGTCAAAGTGACCTGTAAATCTGGGTAAATACAGTTCTAGCACATTAGATAGCTGCTGACAATTAAGAGCAGAGAAGCCTGTGAGTATAGAGGTTTCCTGATTAGCTGGGAAATATCTACAGATGGGGATTCTTGCTGATCTATCTTTGTGCCATTTGAAAAAACATCCTTTTTTCACACAAAAGTCAATCAGCAAAATAAGGCTGCCATCACCTGTCCATAGCAGCAGATACTGCTGCTTCTAACTGGGAACTTCCTCATGGTAAATTCTCAGGAGACATGGGATAACAGTACTTTTTTTTGGCTTCCTCTTAAGTTCTTCATGTGTACTGCAATAAAAAGTCAACCTTAATCCATGTCCATCTTTGTTGCTTTCTTGTTTCTGATGGATAATTAAGTCTGAATGCTGGGAAAACACTTGAAAAACTTAGCTATACAGTGTCTTAGAAAAAATCAGTTGCTTACTTCAAAAATATACCATTTATCAGATTTTTTTTTTTCATTTTCATATTGATAAAAAGCCCATGGAGAATGACTACTAGCTGAGTTGGTATTACTTCGGAATCCAGTAAGATTAAAGCTTGCTGCACCTCTTTTGTGGACGGTCTCTTAAGTGAAATAATCAGTATTTCAGTAGTCAGCTGCTCTTGTTGGGATCTGCTAGCTCACCCACGTATATTCTATAGCATTTGAAAGTTGGAAAGTGACACAGGTGTTCAGTATGGTATTATCACTGGGGTTTTCATAGGTGCCTAATTTATTCAGAAGCCATTTGGAAAATTTTGAAAATATGAAACAGATACTTAAGTTCTATGAAAGGTAAGCTATATATTCTCTTCTCCAAAGGTGGTGAGGAGATCTCTCTGAAGGATGCTAATTGTACTTTGTCAGTGGAGCTAGACTTAGAGATGAGGATGGGTTCTCTGAATGACATGCAAGAGGCACCTGGTGACACTTCTAAAGAAATGTAAAAAGATCATCTATAGAAATATTTTCACATCTGAATGTCTATTGAGAAAAGTTGACGCTTCAAAAGAAATGTTTTCTGATGCTAGTCCTTCAGTGATATCTTTAATCTATAATTTAACCACTATTAACTTCAGTCTAAGAAAGCCAGTGATTAATTTTGAATTGATTTGGTACATTGTTTATTTTGTTAGTTCTTTGATTTAAAATACAGCCACTTCAATATATGCTAAGCTGTAATATGTAGAGAGTCTGTTTTATTAAGATGTGAAGACTCTGTTCTGTAATCAGATCTTTTTATGGGAAGCATTACAGTCTTGGGTTTGGATTGACCTGAAGGTTGGTGCTTATTTTCAATTCAAGCCTTATTTCAGGTTTTCAGGCTTAATCCCAAACTGTGATGAGGCAAAGGTAAAAAGATAACAGTCTTTGTTCTCCAGACCACTGAAAGACTGGTTGATAAGCCTATAAATTTATTTTCCTTGTGCCTGTCTGTTTTTACAGGGTCTAAATCACAGAACTGCTTGTGGAACACCATTATTGGTGGGCTGACAGGCAACCTCAAGGAAAGGCCAAAGCCAACAATCATCAGTGACCCTAGACCTCCTGAAGAAATCTTAGCAGATGAGCTACCACCAGTGGACAGTCCTGAGGCGTTGGTGAAAACATCTTTCAGGTCTGACAGATATGAGCTTGCATTGTTTAACCTTGAGTGGATATCATTTTAAGATTTAAGTCTACAGTGTGGGTTTGGTGGGAGAAATCAATGCTGAAGGGTTCTGCAGTGCTGCCGTGTGTCTTTGTACTGAGCAAGAGTGAAGAGAGCTCCATCAATAATACTGACTTGTCTTTCACTTTTCAGACCTCATTAGCCATCTTAAGAGTATGAACTAGACAGATATAAAGTCTGTAACTGCTCAAAATGGTCAACAAGGACAGCTCATTATATGAAGTCTCTGAAAGTTGGTATTATTTCATTTGAAAGCGGTTTAGTGATGAACACTTGCTCTTTAGGTCAGATGGTGCACTTTATTGATGCAGAGGAGAGCTAAAGCTTTCTCTGTTGATGTAATGTCTTGAGTATTGTCTAGCATTAATTTAGTTTGTCAGGGAGAAGGATTGTGGCCAGGAGTTTGCAAGGAAACAGTTACTGCTATTGTAAAGTTTGCAATATAGCTAACGCTAGGTTTTCTTCTCCTTTACTTAATCATGTGGATGTACCATTGTCAGATGTTTCTTGGAGGCATGTTTTCTGAAAAGAATTTTCTCAAAATGCAGTAAAATAGAGAAGCTGTGTACATGCAGTGGATGCTTGACCAAAGTGTGAAAATTGGTGTACCCAGCAAAAGGAATGTGAGTGGCAGAATTATTTTTTTTCCCAAGTGTTTTTTGGGCCTTTGTCATGGTTGAGAAGCTCTGCTCTACTTTTGTATAAAACACACATGTATGTAAGCATAACATGTTTTTTTGATGTGGATAAATTTCTCTGGTTTTGGTTATACCTCAGTCTGTCAAACTTATTTCAGCCTTCATATAATCCTTATTTTGAAAGGACTTACTTAAGTCATTATATTAGGTAGTAATTTCAAATATCTTGTTTATACTGCTTGACATTAAAAAAACATATTACTCTAAAATGAGTTTAAGCCAGCCTATATAAAGAAATCTTGTAGTTCCATAGCACATTTTCATTCTTTAATATTTCCACTGAAATGATTCAGGAGAAGCGTTTCAGAATGTGGATCCTCCTTTTATGATGATCCGTGGCGTTTAATGGCTTTTAGACATTTTGTGTATCTGATACTTAAAAACTGTAATTTTGAGAGAGAGAACTCTTTTTTTTTTTTGCAACTTTCACTTCTCATAACAAATTCTGGGTGGCAGCAATCCTTACATTGCCATCGTCAAGATGATTTCAGCCATTTTATATGACAAAATAATGTCACAGCATTTCAAATGCCATGATTTGATTATGTGAGTAGGGGTGACTTGGAAGAAGTGAGCTTATGTATAGCATAATAAGGACTGATGAGTTGGAAATTGTAATTTAGCAAAACAGTTCCACTAATGCTGTTTAAATGACTTTATAAACATTATAGAACCTTTGTATTTCATCAGTATAGAAATTACTGTGTGATGTGGCATTTTAGGGGCTCTTTATAGATGGAAATCCAAACAAACTGTTGTCACAAAGTAAATTGAAGCTGTCGAGTTTTATACAGAAAGGAAGCCCCAAGTGCATTTAAGAGCTAGGCAGAGGAGTGGAAGGTAAGAAAGTACATTGCAATTACTGTTGTAAGACCACAAGAAAATAAAAACACTGAGGTTTTGTATTTGGTTTGGGATCTAACTGATACTGTGGTGCAACTGGGGGCTTAGGAGGCAGTAGCATCTTTTGTATGATGAGTTACGTGTTTGATTCATCAGGGTCTTCTGTGGGTAGTGGTGTTGAGGTTTTCCTTGACTGGTGTGTCTGAATGCCAGGGGCTGCCTGGCATGCATGGGCTTTCCTAGTTTATGGTTTACTAGACACTAGTGGAAGCTAAACTGTTGCCTCTTGGGGAATGAAATCCACTTTGTAAGCTGTCCAGTCCAGCAAGCCTTCATTAGGCATCTGGTGGCTGAATCTTGGTGTGTGTGTGGAACAGTGTTGGGCTTGTCTGAACTGATTTTAGAGAGGAAAGAACCAGGCCTTGTTTTCCAACGTGACTGCTACAAGCTGTAAAATGCAGCAACTCCCTTACTACTTCTGATTCACTGCTGTTAGAGAGTGGATGGCAATACTATCCCTTTCATGCATAGTTAAAGAGAAAATGTCTCTCCAGTGTCAAATGAGTCACACTTCCTTGTGATTGCCTATCTTTTTATGTGACTACATATAAGCGGCATGAAATCCCAGTTGCCACCTCTTGTATTAGATCTTGTTTTCTATGGTGCAGTACTTACTGTTCTGTAGCTTGGAAAATTAGAAAGAGATCTGTATTTGATTTTGTTCAACATCTAGATACGAGACTGAAACACATTTAAACATAAAAGGAGGAATGTGATTATTTCAGTCATTTCAGTCATAATTCCCCTGCAGTAATAATCCATCTTTAAGATGTAAAGCAAAAACCAAACGAAACCAACCCACTCTCTACACCCCAAATAAGTGTAATGCATAGTCTCTTCATAATTAAAAAGTGTTCTGATGGTCTTGATTTTCCAATAAAATTACTTTGCTATCTCTTTTCTGAAGAAACAAGGAACAAGCACAAGATTGGTGTAAACAAGGTTGAATACCTTTCTAAAGGGAGAATCAAAAGAGTTCATTGCATTTTCTTATTTGCAGTATTGCACTGAGGCAACAGTATTAAGTAATGGTGTTAATTATTAGGAAACTAGTTATGCTACTGCATTGCTTAAAATACAGATTATTAAAATCTATTCTCACTGGTGGTTAGCCTATTTGTAAAGGCAGGGATGGCCCCAAACTGAATGGTATTTGAAAATACATTAGCAGATTAATCTGCTTTTGACAAGGAAAAAGGTAATTGGACACATAGAAGTGATTACCTTCTTGACTCATGCTTTATGCAATAAATCAGATAGGTGTACTGTCTACCTTTGCACATACATGCAAGTTCACAATTGCAGGTGCTGCAATCCCTTTCTTTTTTAATAGCTGTGCATAGATCACCACCCAGGTATGTCCAGTCTTTGGCAGGGGCTGTGGACTGATGACCAGGAATATTAGGTTGTGGGTGTATGGCTTCGTTAGGGCTGCATCATCTAAATATTGCCTGGAGATGTCAGTGGTTGCTGACACTGAAGTCTGCAACTCAAAAAATCTTCCTAGATCTGCTTTATGATTTGCTAGGTCCCCATAATGAGCAGTGGTTCTGTCAGTATTGGTTAAGAATTAACAGTGGCAGTTAATGAGCTCTTGAGGAGACTGTGTAATAACTTTATGGCCTCCTTTAGCTTCTGTGTGCTGTTCCTGGCAGCACTGTCCAAGCAGGCACTTTGATAACGCTGAGCTGGCAACCACCAGGGAGAGCAGAGGAAGAAGAGGCAGCTTTGGGTGCTGGTCTCCAAATACCAACTAAAAGCTTGTGGAAGCACTTTATGTTAGACTATATAAACAAAACTGCTGCATTTGTCCCCAGACGGCCACCTGCAATGAACCAAGTCACTGGGGTTGTCACTGCTCCAGCTGAAAACAAGACGTCATGGTTTCTTCTGAACTCGTTTGGTTGTGAGGTACAGGAGAGATGGAGTGTTATTTTGTGCCTGGGGTCCTGGGACACTGTATTGCGGTGTATATGACTGTGGTGGTGCTTATGGGATGTGCTGGATATTGCGGCGGGAGAGATCCTATGATACAAGGTGACTGAGGCATCCAGGGAAGAGCAGGGATGTTTATCTGAGATGAAATGTACAGTCCAACTTCCCATCCTGGTTCAGGGGCTGTGTGACAGCTGAAGGTGGTCTGGAATCATGGAACAGACCAGCTGCCTCTTCCTGGTATGTGGGGGCTTGGGGTGGGAGTGTTCCCAAAGTTCTAAATCAGGCTAGCAGGCAGCTGAACAGTCAGCAGATGAGGCAAAAACCCTCCGTCCTGTACCAGACAAGCCTTACTGGATACCTGTGCAGCTGTGCTGAACTAGGAAGTGATATATATCATCTGTGAGCAAGGCCATGTGCAGTGAGAACCAGAAAGGCACATTCAGTTCCTTCAAGGTCAGAGTGTTTTTATACTCAGGGCTTGCATGGGTTCTTATTTTCTGTCACCTTTCAAATTATTTCTAGCTTTTAGCTTGAGACTGGTAACACCCCTGCTTACCTTAATAGCTGCTGTTCCTATGTCAGCTGCAAAGTTTCTTTATCTTTACAAGGACAGTTTGCTTTGCTTTCCTTATCTGCTTCTGTTCTGCTTTGGGAATCTTAAATCACACTGGCAGCTAATCTTCTTGTATTTCTGGTTCGCTTTTGGGTGACGTAAACTCTTGCTCATGCCAGCGCCTGGCCAATTGGTCTGCAGGGTAGAGGTGACACTGCGGTGCTCCAAATACCAAAGCTTCAGTCACAGCACCACGTGCTGGGAGTCAGCCTACAAGCCTCAATCGCGGGGGTCAAGGTGGCCTCCCTGGGAATAAGGGGCATGAGCCTTTCATCCCTGCTACCTTGCTGAACTCAAGCAGGAGCCCATCTCCAGTCACGTGGTGGAGAAGGGCCTGCAGGACTTCTCCTTTAACACCTCTCACACTTCCATGCTTTCTGGGCAGCGCCAAGGCTCAGCTATCCCTGCCCAAGCCAGCACGTGAGGTCAGAAAAACAAAGAGGGAGGTGATTCTGTATGGGAGAGCTGTGGCCATGACTGCAGAAGGACAGGGCTTGAGTCATGGGGTAAAGCTCTCCCTCTCCCTCCCTCTCAGGTCTCAGTGCTTGCTTGTTTGTTTGGATTTTATTCTGGGTTTTTTTTCTAAAAAAAGCACATACAAAAATGAGAGATGAGTCTCACTTGTCCTAACTTGTTTTAAAAAAAAAGGCAAAATCTGTGCAAGGCTGGAAAGATGAAATGCACTTTCTCCTTGGTTTTTATACCTACCTACAGCAGATCCAGGTCTTACTACACATTAAAATGTAAGCAGTGTCTCCGAAAACGACCCTTCTCAACATCTTTCTTAATTCAGACTTATAAGCCACTTTACTTGCATTAAACATAAATTCATCTATGTTCAATTTGAACCTGTTGCTTATTTCTGTTATTTATTGATAGCCATTAGGATGAATAAAGAGTGAAAAGCATTCTGTTCATTAAGGAAGTGGCTCCCACATTTGTCTTACTTCTCTCTCCTTTTAATTGTGCCTCCCTTCTAGGAGCATGTTACGCTTTGTGAGAGCTATGCACTTGTTTCTTTCTAGATTGAGATTTATGAGTCAGAGAGGGAACGATCAGAGGAGAAAGATTTATACCAGTTACTGTTCAAAGGATGTGTTCGCTCTCTCTTTTTGTGTATATCCACATGGGTCCAGGAAGAAGGTGTTTTTTCAGACAGTTGAAAGAGAAATGGACTTCTCTCTTTTTTTTTTTTCTTTTTGGTGGGGTTTTTTTTTATATCAGAGTCTTCTTGTTCTTCATAGGATAGATGTATTATTGATGACAAGTGAAGCCAGCAATTCTGTCCCTGTAAATATCAGACACATCAAAAGGCACAAGTTGAGAAATTTAGATGGACTGTGGGTGTCCTAAAAGAGCTGTGCCTCTGAAAGGCAGGGAAGAAATCCACTTCCAAAATGGGAATGAGAATTTGAGCTGAAGCTCCATGGATAAACAAAGCCCTGGTCGTAAAGAAGTCCTGCTCTGAGAACTGACCAGTGCCTGTCCTTACCTGTCAGTCAGGTGTGGCCATGGCCTGAATCTGGTACCATAATGAAATCTGAGCATTTGTTCTGCAGCCGTGCAAGGCTTCCAGTTTTGGCTTTGTAAGCATACAGATCACCCCAGTCCTTCACATGGACTATGCTAGCCCCCACCACACAGAGAGGGCCCACATATTTTTAACCCTTGTGTGCGGTGTACCTGTGCCACCATGTGAGTCTCCAATGCCTGTGCAGCACTTACGGCATGCAAGGCTGTTCCAGGGGCTGTAATTAATTGCCTGCCTTACTGAACTTGCCAGCCCAGTCTTCCTTGCAGGTTTACAGAATAAACTGTATATGGGCAGGGAGTTGTATATAGGAAAATACATGAATTTAACGATAGTCTTTATCCTGATTGGGAAGTGTTTAATAATGCACTGTTTAGTTATCTGCATGAGAGATAAATAGCCTGTATATACTAATATCTGACTGGGATGTCTTGCACTTCCCGCTGATGTAATTCTTAGTCTGGTTTTCTGAGGAAATTGCTGTATGACTCTCACTGAGCCTTGCCATTAGCTTCTGAAGCAGAGCTAAACTTGATCAGTAGCTTAGCAGAATAGTAGACATTTCAAGGGTATCTAGTTCCTACCTATTTTGTGAAAACTAATGGTAGGATAAAAAAGCATCCTACTGAAGGAATTGATAGGAGAGAGGAAAGCTGACTTCTTAGCGTTGCTGTTTGGCTGACCAGCACTAATGTGCTTGTCTAGTTAATTGGCACATGTGTAGCTGTGAACCAGGTGCCGTGTGTGAGCACGCAAGCAGGTATTGCTATATTTGGAGAATCCCAAAAAGAGCAGAGCAGCAGGAAGCACAGCAGGTCGTGGAATTGTTGCTATGGGGAAGGCAGGAAAGATGTAAAGCACAGGTGTGTGTAAAAAAATCCGAACAACAAAAAGACAGCCAAAAAAACCCCCAACCCCCAAGCCAAAACCAAACACAAAACCCAAAACAAGCACCCCAGAAAACCCAACTAAACCTTCCCCCACAATAAAACTAAACAAAAAAACCCCCTCCCCATCTTGCTCCCTTCCAAGTCATAGTTTGTGCTGCAGTTTTGAGCACTATAATTGATGCTAATGGGAGGGTATTATTGTCAGTATTATTAGGCTACAAATCATGGTGGAGTGGACCACAGAACTTACTCTGGTAGATTAAGTGAATGATATGCTGTGACCCGCTCTGCTCCTGCCATATTGCAGTCTTTCTGTGCACGTGCAGAAGTCCAGGGTTTCCTGATGTGACCTGACTCTCATGGAGTGTCACCTAATGGGGAGGAGCAGTTGGACTTTTGGGCAAAATAGCACTGGAAAGGGGCTAGTGGCCACCCTAGCCTGCGGTCTGCACTTGAAGGGCATTTGGGAGGAGGGGACGTGGGATCTGGAACAGATTTATTGTCCTGGCAATCTGTGCATGTCCTGTGGGATGCAAGTTGCTCATCCTGTTATTAAATTAAGACTGTCACGGTATGTATTTCATTCCCAATGAGAAAATGGACTAGTGGCTTTCATACTCTTGGCAGTCAGAGGCAGTGTGATGAGCGGAGATAAAAGTCTTTGACTAATCAATTACTGAAGCTTTGTCTTGAGTTCTTTAATTTGCGTAAGCAACAAACATTAAAAAGGCACTCAAAAGAAATTCCTATGCAGTTTCATCTGCTTTTAAATGTCTGGCTGATGGCAATGAAGTTAAGTGGTATGTTATGCTGTGATGCTTTCCTAAAGGATGTGGCAGAGCAGCCTCCAGATCTAATCCAATCAGGGATAGATTTAGTTTGGATTTGAGACCACAAAACCTACAAGTAAGAGTTCGGGAATATTTTGAAGTGAATAATAACAGTAGAAATCATGAAATGACCCAAAATAATCTTAAGGCTGATGGATAAGAGCTTAATGTTCCCTAATGTCCTGCATTTCTTCTTAATGTGAAGAGTTTTGAAGGAGGAAAAAGGGATACTTAGCTCCAGTTAATTGAGTACAACAATCAGATCTGGGGAGAAAACTGTATTCTGTCGTCGGAAAATACTACCCATTTATGCAGTGAAATACAAATGTGAGTGGGTTGGGGTTTGTTGTTGTTGTTTTCTGGCTTTTTCTTTTTTTTTTTTTTAAATGAAGCCCAAGAGACAGTCAACACTAAACATTTACCTGGGGCACATTGGAAATCCTCAGGTGTGACCCATCTAATAGATCAAATTGTTGATTCCCACAGGAATGTTATTAGCACCAGGTTTTAAGTTCGCAGAATCACCTGTCTGTACCCCCTGCTCTGTGTGTCTCTTTTGACTCTGGTTTCTGGGGAAGGTTTTGTGCAGTTTGCCTCCCCATGTGAAATGATTTTTGGTAACTGCCATATTTTGCTGGAAATTCTCTTGCCAGAAATTTGCAGCCCAGCCCACCAGCGACTTTGCAGACGTATAGCAACATCTAGGTAAGTAAAGCTGCTGCGAACTGTCAACACCCCTTACCCACATAACTTGTTAATGAATGTTCTTTATCTGATTTTTGCATGTTAAGCTGCCTACTGGCAATTTCTAGAAACCATTTTATGTAATAGAAAGGTCTCATTTGGAAATTATCACACTATCCATCTGAGTACTCAGCACTCGCTGATGTCAGAACCACGGTGTCTGTAGTTTGCAGACTGGGACATTTATTTTTAGTTCCAATAATTTTTGGATCTGAATCTACCGAAGTGTTCACAGCAAGACTGCTAAAACCATCATGTGTTACTTGGTTTCCATCTGAACTTTATAAATTGACTCAGGTTGCTTTGAAACCAGGCCTATAGCCTAAATTTGCTGTCAGTGCTACTCTTAACTCTGGCAAAAAGCAATCTTTTATCATCTTTTGCTGGAAAGGCCTTCGCTTTGAGGTGTGAAAATTGACCCAGGAGTATGGGCTTTGCGTCCCTATTTGTGCCTGGTGATCCTTTCTATTATATATGTACTTTTGATTTGTCTCCTCTTTCATTTGAGTACTTAGAGTTCCTTGTCAGAGCAAATTTTCTCTTGGCTCAGCTGAAAAATGACCAGACTTAAAGTTGTTTCTTTTTAAAAACTGCTGCTGAAGAGTGCTTATTGTAAAAAGTAAAACTATTAGAAGCTTATTTTCCTTCCTCCTAAATGTTGTGTGCAGTCCTGGTCTGAGCAGCACTACTTGCATTTTCTAAGATGAAGATAACATTTCTGTTTGCAGTACTTAGTACCTCAAGATTGGTTTTTGGCATATAATTGTCACCAATAGTATCTGCTCCTAAATCAAAATGATGCTTGTTATCCTGCTGGCTTCTTGTAGCAGTTATAATTAAGGCTGCCCTAATTCTGAGCAGTGTTATTCATAATAAAGTAATATTCAGATTCATTCTGCAGATGAGATGTTGAGAAAATTGGATTCCTCTTATGCCACTGCACCTCCTTTTGAGGGCTTCTTCACTTCCTAAATTGTTTTAAAGTTGCTTATAATATAATTATCCGCAATGTCAGCAGTACTTGAGTAAAAAGAATTACAGAGCATAGTACTGTAAATATGGAGAGCCAATTTTGGAGTAAATTGGCATAAAACCCTGTTGACTTCTGTGTGTACTGATTTATTGTGGCTGGGTGTGTGGCTTGATATTTCAAAGCAGTGCATGTACCCTGAAACTGGCACATATGTTGATGAATGTTATAAATCGGATAAACTTGGCTGAGGGGTTTTGCTGAATCATGAGCAACACTGTCAAATAATATATTAATCAAGGTGGCCTGGGCTCGATACCCAATCCCATTTGAGGAATTTTCCCATTTGAGCAAATTCCCATTTGAGGAATGCCACTGGCTTTCACAAAAACTCCATAAAGCTTGCAGACTTTGAATCAGTACAGCCTCTTAACTGTTTACCTTTTTTCTTTGCTGCTTGAATGTTGATTCTAATGTAGCCAAGTCCCTTTCTGAGCATCTGTGGATGGTGTTGGCAAGCCATGACCTGAAATGTAGATCTTCATGTAGCTTGGGCTTTTAAATATTTTTTTTAAATTGTGGTTCTCTGAAAGAAATATACTTAGTGCTTTTTGTTTGTTTCTGTAATCATATTTGCAACAGAAGGATGACTAAGAAGAGTCTCCATCCCCCATTGGGTATGGGGGCAAACACAGTGACAAGGGATGAGGAAAAAGCAGAGGTCCTTAATGCCTTCTTTGCCTCAGTCTTTAGCAGTATGACCAGTTGTTCCCTGGGTGCCCAGCCCCTGAGCTGGAAGACAGGGGGCTGAATGAAATCCCCATAATCCAAAGGGAGATGGTTGGGGACCTGCTGCACCACTTAGACACACCCATATGAATAGCAGCTAGCAGTGTGCCTGTGTGGCCAAGGCAACCAGCAGCATTCTGGCTTGTATAAGGAATAGTGTGGCCAGCAGGGATTAGGGAACAGATTGCCCCCCTGTATACTGGTGAGGCTGCCCCTTGAGTGCTGTGTTCAGTTTTGGGCCCCTCACTACAGGACAGACATTGAGGTGCTGGAGCATGTCCAGAGAAGAGCAGTGAAGCTGGTGAAGGGTCTGGAGTACAAGTCTTAAAATGAGCAGCTGAGGGAACCTGGGTGGCTTAGCCTGGAGAAGAGGAGGCTGAGAAGAGACCTTAACACTCTCTACAACTCCCTGAAGGGAGGTTGGGTATCTTCTCCCAAGTAACAAGTGATAGGACAAGAGGAAATGGCCTCAAGTGGCACCAGGAGAGGTTTAGCTTGGATATTAGGAAAAATTTCTTCCCTGTGAAAGGGTCACCAAGCACTGGAACAGGCTGCCCAGGGAAGTGGTTGAGTCACCATCCCTTGAGGTATTTCAAAGGCGTGTAGATGTTGTGCTTAGGGATGTGGTTTAGTGGTTGCACTTGACAGTGTTACATTAATGGATGGACTTGATGATCGTCAAGGTCTTTTCCAACCAAAACAATTCTATGAATCACTTCATAATTCATGATATAATACAAATAATTATGTTATCCTGACATATAAGCTCTTGTGCTAGCAAAACTGTCCTAATTTCTTTAAAAAGTTATTTACTGGCATTCAGCAGAACACAGGCTTCTTAGTTCTGGGCTGCAGTGGCCTATCAGCTTTTTTTTTTTAAACTAAATATTTTTTCAGAATTGAAGTGAGGTTAAACTCAGATTTGTCATATTCTGTATATCATTCCTTTTGAAGTAGTTGTGCAGTAACTAATGAAAGGTTTATGAAAGGCTTATAATAGCACAATTTGAATTTTTTTTTCCCTGCATGGCTATTTTGATTTATAGAACTGTGATTTATGCTGTTTCACATTAGTGATCTCGGTGATGGGGCACAGTGGATCCTCAGCAAATTCATAGATTAAAACAACTCCCAAAACCCAGGGGAGTGGTTGGTAGACCAGATGGGTATGCTGCCATCCAGAAGGACTTCCAAAGGCTGGAGAACTGGGCTGAAGGGAACCTCATGCAGTTCAAAAAGGAGAAGTACAAAGGCCTGCACTATGGTGGAGAACCAGTACACAGTGACAGCAGACTGATTGGAAAGCATCTTTGCCAAGAGGAACTTTGCCTAGAGGAACTAGGACGACAACCTAGAGCATGAACCAGCAATGTGACATAGCAGCAAAGGTGCCAACAACATCCTGGGTGGCATTAGGAACAGCATCACTGGCAGGTCAGGCTCCTCAGGTCACCTCAGCTCAGCGCTGATGAGGCCACATGTGGAGTGCTGAGTCCAGTTCTGGATTTCCCAGTACAACAGAGACCGGGCATACTAGAAAGAGAACCATGAAGATGATTAAGAGAATGGAGAGTCTGACATAGGAGGGGATGCCAGGAGAGCTGGGCCTGGAGGGGAGAAGGCTTGGGGGGAACTTAGGAATATAAACACCTGCCGGGAGCAAATGCATGAGATGGGGCCAGACTTTTCTCAGTACTGACCAGTGACAGGACAAGAGGCAGAGGGCAAAAATTGAAATACAGAAAATACCATTCAGATATAAAATATTTGTTTTGTGGGTTGGTTTGTTTGTTTGTTTATCCTGTGACAGTGGTCAGACACTGGCACGGGCTGTCCAGTGAAGTTGTGAAATCTCCATCCTTGGAGATACGCACAATATAACTGGACACAGCCCCCATCAACCTGCTGTAGCTGAAACTGCTTTAAGCAAGGGGGTTGGGCTGGTTGATCTCCAGAGGCCCCCTCCAGCCTCAGCATTTCTGTGATTCTGCAGTGGGAATGGTGAAGCTGAATTACCACCCTGTGAGGAAAATCCTGGTGCCTGATCTGCACTGCGGATGCGTTATCTGCATTGCAGATTCCTGTTGCATTGTCTGCACACATCTGCTGCACGGAACTCCCTCTGACGTCAGGATGGAGTAGAGGTCTGCAGTGCAGATTCTCCACTGGGATTTTTCTCTGGAGACTTTGCCCATCTGTGTTTGAGACAAACCAGAATAACATGGTTTAGGTTTTTTTCCTATGTAAACTGAGTATTTTGTGAATTGAGAAGTTTATTGAAATGCAAGCTTCATCTCCCAGTCATCAAAAGAAAGTGTCATTGAGTTCACAGCTCATATAGATGATAGGAAAGAAGAAACTCATGTAACAAGATACTGGTACAGATCCTCACATGGAATTTAAATTTGTCTGAACAAGTTTCCTTCGAGAAGGAAGAGGAAGTGTGAGATTCCTTTAAGAAGGGAGAGGAAGTGTGAATGACAGAGGCAACTTCTGTAAAGAACTGGTGAAAACTCTTTCATCAGTTCATCATGAGTTGGGTAGTGGTCTTAATGATATTATTTGTAGCCTTAGAAATCATCAGTTCATGTCCAGGGTCAGCTAAATGCTTTGATCTGCCTTGAATTGAAACCTGGTAACAGAGATTACTGCTTGTTGTTTCTGCAGAAGCATTTCTGGGGGTCCTGCTGATTTTCCTCTAAGTCTTAAAAAATATTGCACAAATACTTACCTTCAAAGAGATACTAGACTAAGGTGTCATCCATTTTTAACCAGTACTCTCTACTAATGTTGATTTTAGTAGAGAACGTGGTCTAAAATACTACATGGGAAATTTTCTGATCTATTTCCTCCAGCACTGAGATAAGATAAAGTGATAGCAAAGCAAATAAGCCATTCTCTCATTAACCTTTGAATTTCTGAATTTGTGTGTCTATTAATGTGCCAAATGTGATTATCCTTCTCTTTGTTTCCTTGTCAAAGGTAAACTCATCTTATTGACACTCATCTCTCTCCAAGCACTGTATCAGGTTCTACCTGGGGTTTTTTTGTGGGTGTGTTTGGTTTGGTGGTGGTTTGGTTTGTTTTTGTGTTGTGGAGGGGTTTTTTGGGGTTTGTTTGTTTGGTTTTGGGGGTTTTTTGGTATTGTTGGCTTAAGGATGATCTCAGACATGAGGTGAGATCCTCTGCAAGTTTTATCCATGCAATTTTATTAGAGTACAGGACTTTGGCAGTCCTGTACCAATATATGCCTATGGCAACTAAGGATGTCACAAGCTGAATGATATTAGCTAATTGAAGGCAATTCGGATGAAGGGAAAGGTAATCAATTAACCAGTTCTCTGTTCTATTCTGAGCATCTTCATAATTCTGTGAGAATTTCAGGAAATCTGGTGATAGAAACAAGGCGCCACAAGCTACCTTCACTCAAACTTTCAGCATGAGCAATGACCATCTCTGTCTTTTCCTGGAACAAGAGATGTTTCCTGGAAACACAGTGGAAGAAACAGGTTTCTTGTGTGACCACACTGAGAGAAACACAGTCTTTGTTGAACTCCAAGAAAAAATGCTGGTATTTGAGGACCAAGGATGTTCAGTTGTCAGAGTGTGCCCCCATAGCTGTTTCTCTGACTAGATGGTTGCTATGTTCACACTTCTTGACATACCCAGCACAGAGAGGCTGAGTGCTGTGAGGGATACTTGCTATTCCACAGCACCTAACTGCAGTCTTCTATGGTCTTGGTGAGAATTTGTGCCATACCTTACTTCTCCATCACCTTGCAGACCCCAGAGCCACCTCACTGTTAGCTTTATAAGAGGCTGTGCTGTAATGACTGTGAGGGGATTATTTTTCACTGTGATGTTACTAGCAAGAGAGGAAAGGCTGGAGGGGTGCAGCTGTTTTGTGAGGGACTTAAGACAGCCACAGCAGCAGGTAACAGAGCTGAGGTGATGTCTGCATGGCCATGTATGGCCAGCTGGCTCACATGTAGAGGTCCAGCTCCTGTGCTAGTTTTACCTTGTGTGTGTGTTTTCTGGTTTGGGTTTGGGTTTTTTTCCAGTTCTTACTGGACCAAGGCCTGTCACCTCACTCTGTTTCTGGCAGCATGACACAAGCATCCCTTGGTAGGACTGAATTTGCAGGGCTGAGCTGTGGGCTAAATGAGCTGGCAGAAAGTTTGGAGTAGTGCCAGGTCTGGGACCAGCTGCCCAGTCCAGAAGGAAATGGCGGTCATCATCCTCTGCCCGCACCAAAGTTGCCTTACCCTGTGGCTTTCCTAGCTTGGCAGCAACCTGTTCCTGTAGCCACCATCAATGTAGAGTTGTTGGAGCATGCAAGTGTCTGAAACCACAGCCATCTGGCTTGTCCTCAGCTTAGCAATAAAACTAACAGTTGCTTTCTGAGAGAAAGCCATACTTGGCTGAGCTGCGAATGTCCACGGGATCCCTGTTGTGTAGCATCTATTGGAAGATGGTGTCTATTGGTGTGGCACTTATTTTCCTGGGATGACTGCCATAAGCATTTCATTTATGCTAGTGTCACTGATCAAATCCCATGATTTATGCATGTTTTAAGGCTTTTGTCTGGCCCAAACTTGTAAGCAGTCAAGGTCCCAGGTGTCAGTTTAGTCTTGTGAAGCCCAGTGGCAGCTACTTGATCATAAACATTGTCTGGTGTCTGTACAGGGATAGCATCGTGACTGGGTTACTGTGTGGCATTGTTGCAGGTAGTTTTCTGGGTCACAGCAGTTATCACATCAGGCTCACCTGGCCATGTCAATACAGTGGTTTGGGCTATGCCTCTTTGCTGGCTGTGCATTGACTAGCGATGCTTCAGGTGGCTTGAATCCAGAAGATGCATCCAAACTACGTATGACTGCAGAGTGACAAGTGCATCAAAAGGCTAGTACTTGCAAAGTGTTACTGCTTGTTGAACAAAGACTGGTGCCTTGCTGCAGTAGCGTGGACTTGTAGCCAACTTTGTCTGCAAAGTGACTTTGACAGAACAGTCTTCAGATAACCAATGGAGAAGTTAGAGAGGATCGTTGAGTTCATTTTATATATATTTCCTGACATTATTTCTTCTCAGCTTAACTCTTCTTGTTTTATTTTAAGAATAATATATGACCTCTTCTTAAAGCAACAACAACAAAAAATCTTCCTCTATAGTTTCCAGGCAGCATGGACTATAAAATGAAATAACCCAACCATATATTTAGAAGCACAAAAGTAAATGTCTCATAGCTAAACTTAATATAGTACAGCTAATTGAAAGTGGTATGTTAACACTGAGAACACTTGTTTCCTGTTTCACAAGGTAGAAAAATATATTTCAGTTAAATGAAATTGCAATGCAAATCGTTATTATTTTGTTGTATTTCTGAGGAAAAACTTAAATATTGGAAATTTCTTAGATGGTTTTGGAACTTTTTTCTATAGTGGGTGTTCTTTCAACTTTAAAACATTTTCATCAGAATGTTTTTCCTCTAAACATAATAATAACAATGTAGGAGATTAGCAACACTAGATAAACAATTACCAATTAAATCAATCTTGCTGTTAAAACACAAGATGAAAATGCAAAGTAGCATAAAAAATGCATAGAAAAATGGTAACACATGACTTTCAGAATAATTAGCTTTGTGGTTTTTACAACCCTACTCAGTAATTTGTCATAAACCTTACTGAACAGTAATGTAAGGAAACACCTTTGCAAAGAACCTTCCTTAAAACCATCTCCTTGGGACACCTCATTTATGACAGCAAAAATGGGAATGCCATGGACAGGAAAATAAGGAATGAGAGGGGATAGATAACATTCTCTGTTTGGGTATGCATAGGCAGAGAGAGCCTGGGATCAGTTCTTGAATTTCAGACCAGGATCCTGCTCAGAGATGCTGGTGGTCTTCCAGGATAATTCACCCCCAGATTAAGAGCATTTCTTTCTCTCTGTGAGAAGCCTGAAAAAAGTGGCATATCTTGGAAAAATAGGTGCTTTTTTCATTCTGATAGGAGAAGAGGAATTGTGGACCACCACAGACTTAAAGCTGCTTTTTTCCTCTCTAGTAAAGATGGTGGAAATTTTGCTCCTTTCAGGGCAAGATTGTAGGTTGATGCCTATGAACACGCTGCAGCAACTCAGCCAGGTGGGAAGCCTGAAAACATACTGAGGGGATGAAATTTAGCTGCTAGAAGAAGCATTAGAAACTTGCAGTGAAATTTGTATTGGGTCCAGCGAGGAAACTGCTATGTTTGGCTTAACTCTGAGGAGATGCAAAACCTACAGCTGAATATTAAGCTAGAAGTGGAGGAAAAATAGAGGGGGAATGGAAAAAAAACAACCAAAAACAAACCACCCAACCAACACACCATAGTTTGGAGGAAAACATGTATTTTTTTCACTGTAGTGTGGAATACAGGAACTTGTTTTCAAATGTTTTGTTGTTGTCATTACCACTTTGATAGGAGTGGTTCATGCTGCTATGGGAGAAGCACGATTAAAAGTGATGACGGTGTCAGGGTAGCATCCGTGGTAGGAGGCAGCACGTTCCCATATCTCTTTGTTGGCTTGCAGAGCCTCACTCTTCACTGAGGGAGGTGGGCTGCCACGCTGCTTTGAGCACAGAGGCAGATACTTTGATGCTGAAGGTCATGGCCAGCTCCTCTTTCATGTGCCACAGGTCTGTGACCAGCTGATGAGTGTAGCTGCACATTACGTATATGCAAAAGGAGATAAGAGGTCTATTTTGCTATAGCTCTACATAAGCTGTGGACAAGAGGACCCAATGACAGAGCAGTGATAGCTCTGATAAGCCAAACCTCTGTGCAGTGTCTAATTTTAGTGTTTATCTGACCAGTGGGTAACTGGAATTGTCGTCAAATGACAGATAAAAACCAAAAAACATGCACTGTGTCCGCCCTTTAACACTACTTGCAGGTAACCATGGGAATAGGGATCTAAGAGGTCTGTTTTTGTTTTCTTGCTGTTCAGTTCAAGAGTGAAATCAGGAATAACTTCACGAGAGAGTCAAATGGACTCCAAGCCTGTAGAGGAAAATAAATTCAGAGACTCTGACCTTGTCTAGCCACAAAAATAGCAGTGACTTAGAGTCTGGTTTATTAACCTAGTATTTGCATCTATTTAATTTAATTCAGAAAGTGGTGTGTGCAGAGTTTCCCCTGTAGCACACCTGCATGTAGAAAGATGTCACCCCAGCTCAGGTACTCATGCAGCAGCAGAAAATCATGAATACAATGTCTGTCATTTTCTTCCTTTGCTTTCTATAGATACTTCTGAAATAAGGCAGAGGGGTGTTTCCACACCGTCATTCTCTGTATTCCCCTTTCTTTAAAGTACAAGGGAAACTGGCTGATTTTGTGCAGAAGTGACAGCGTGCCCATGACACCTGACTGATGGTTGTTCTCACCTGACTGATGGTTGTTCTCCCGTTTGGCCCCTGTCACCACAGGAGCAGGCTTACCGCGATTGCTTTACTCAACACATCATGCTATGAACCAGCACTTTTTGACCAGTTCTGTGCTTGCAGATTTGCAGTCGTTGTTCTTTCTGTTTGCCCCAGTTCTCTTTCTTTGTTTTCTTTTCTTTTCTTTTCTTTTTTTTTTTTTTTTAAAGCTTCTGGCACAGGACACAGCCCTCGCTATGCTTTTGGTAATCCTTTCTGAACCCTTCCCAAAATTTGTCGTGGGTATTATTCAAGAAAGCAAAGAATGGGTCAGAGAACAACACTGAGACAGAAAGAATTAAGTTCTGTCAGTTTATATTTAATGGATGGCATTTAAAAATTTTATTTAGAATTAAATACCCGAATGTTTTCTCATTTGAATTCTTGGAGTTAGTTTTACTGTAGCCCAAATCTAAACTTGCTGCTCTTGGGCAAGAGAGGAGCCCTGTTGGTGGGAGAATTGTGTGGGTGGTGTAACCCATCTAGCTTCCAGCTCACCTTCCTGTTACTAAGATGCCAGAATCTGTGATCAGTTGTGAAACACAAATACAGGCAACTTGCTCTATATGTTTCTGTGGCACTTGCACATTAGCTACCAATATGTATTATTTGAGTAGATTTTGCATGAGATTGCTGCTGGGGTGATTCATCCTTGTGGAGAGTGAAGTCAGATATGAAAAAGTTAATTATTTGGCATGTGATTGACTTACTACACTGATTTTTTTTATGATGTTGAGTCAAATTCAGAGTGTTTGTCCTCATCTTCTGTGATCTGGAGTTGGATGTAGTTCAAGCTGCTAATGAAGGCTGTGGTCAACAGCCTTCTGAAGAGTGGAGCTTTTTCTACAAGTGTACAAGTCTGTTTGGAAAATGGAAATAATTTTAGCTTTCGGGATTTTTCTGCATTTTACTGGAAGCTTACTGTTCCAAATGAAAAAAAAAAAAAATCAGTGTGCAGACATAACTCAGTTGAAATCTGAGAGTCACTCCTAGGCAAACAATAAGAAGGGGAAGTTTGACAGAAATCGGTCCAAATTCCTGCAAACATTTTGGACCAGTTAGCAAAATTGTGTACTTGTTTTTTTTTTTTAAGCAAAGTCAGTAAATCTTCTTGGCCTCTTTAAGGTGTCATTCCAGATTTTAATTTCCTGCAACAGAAAGTTTCTGTTGTTATCCTGAGACCTTTCAAGCATGGGATGCTCAGCTGAGCAATGTTAATTGAGGAATGAGGAGTTTGGGGAGTTTGCTATTAATAGGTGTGCACTAATAAGGTGATCCAGGA